>OY740819.1:20130114-20225114 GCA_963514005.1 Raja brachyura | reverse complement strand
GCCTCCACCGCCCACTGAGGTAGAGAATTCCACATACAAGGCAAGAGGCTGACCTCCATGTGTAGGATAGGACCTAATTGCAGGATTGCCACCTTTTCTCGCCTCCAATCATCTTACCACTGTCAGACGTTGTGGAGTCCAGGGTGATCACTGGCTGCGTTGTCTCCAAATCGTAGATGACCACATCCCCGCTGGTGAAGGAGGTCACAGCATGTGCAGGGTCATTCAGGAAGGCAACCGACGTAGGAATCCCATTTTCTGCAAATATGGAATTAAATCCGAATTAAGAATCCAAAGTTGAGCTCAAACAGAAAAAGTAAAGTTATATTCATTGCCCACTGGCAGTTCTATCTTGCACCCCCAGTAAAATTCACACACTCCTCAGAGTAAATGTTCACACACTTCCCAGGTCTACCAGTAACAATTCTCACACTCCCCAGACCCCTGCAAATATTCACAGTTTGCTGCTTTTGTTTTCCAACTCGGGACTGGAATAATATAAAATGATGCATCAACTCTTGCGAACACTGTGTAATCTACTATTCGTACACTCTGTGTGAGAAAGAACTGCAGATGCTGGTTTAAATCAAAGGTAGACACAAAATGCTGGAGTAACTCTGAGGGACAGACAGCATCTCTGGAGAGAAGGAATGGGTGACGTTTCGGGTCGAGACCCTTCCTTCTTCAGACTGATGTCAGGGGAGTGGCGGGACAAAGATAGAATGTCTTTCACAGTCGGAGACAGTAAGACGGGTGGGTGAACTGGGAAGGGGGAGAGTATAGAGAGCGAAAGCTAGGACTACTTGAAGTTAGAGAAGTCAATGTTCATAGGATGGAGTTGAGGTATGTGGAAATTAATTCGGTGGGACATAAACAAGCAGAAACTATGGGTCTGCCAGGACAGATGTGTTTGCGGATTTTGGGGCTGGGGAACGATAACGTAGGAGGCTTTAGAGGGCAGAGAGTCGGAAGTGATGAAATGAGTAATGGTGTTTGAGATTAAGGCTTGGTGCTCGCCTGTGGAGTCATGGTCCAAGGATAAGTAGGAGGAGGTGTCCGAGAATTGTTGCATGGCCTCAGCCCAGTAGAGGGCAGCGCGCCAGACTACCACTCTTGTACTTAAGCATGATTGTGCCTATTTATTATTAAAGTAAGATTATTACTGGATTGAATGCAAAAAAGGATTTCACTGTACCCAGGTACGTACGATAATAATATACCATTGCACACTTGCAAGTAGTACAAACTTTTAATATTCACTATATAACACACACCACTGCACAGCATATTTCATTTACGATGAGCAAATCTGCATATCCCCACATGGCTCTTTCGTTTATTGGTACAAGTATATAGAAAAGAAGGCTTTGATATTTCAGGTCTGTACAAGTCGAGGATGTTTTTCAGACTAATCACAGTTTTTATCCTTTGGGCTATGGATCAAAAAGTACTCTTTAAATCAATACAAGCAGGGTTTTGCCTCAACGCCCTCTCAGGCAGTGCGTTCCAGAATCCCCAAATGATGAAGTGAGAAGGAACCTACTCCGACCACATTATAATTAAGAGTTGGCCAAACTGAACTCAGGTGTAGAAGCAATCTTTCTGTCCCACTGGTTAAGGAAGGGGAGAAATGGCTTCTTATGGTATCTTATTAGTGGAAAGAGTCAAAGTCGTGGAGAAATAGATGAAAGAAACAGCCCTTTAGCTCAGAGTTCATGCCAACCATCTATTTTTATACTAATCCCAACCTAACCTATTTTATTCTAACCCATTATATTTCCATTAACATCCCTTTCCACACAAGATCCTATTTCCCATCACGAGGAGGATATGTAAACACAGGCAGCACTGGAGGTCATGATTTAACCTGGGTCACTGGCGCTGTGCCTCCCAGGCTTTCATGCTTGTGTCGTGTACCTTTGCTACCCACACAATCCCCTCCCTCGAGCCTTTACCAACATTCTGGTGACATTCTGGTTCTCGGAATTGAACAAGAACAAATTTGTCCAGTTATCAGCAGATGGTGTAATCCAAAGCATTATCTTCCAACAAAGAACGATGGAACTTTATTAATGATCGGGGGAAAAGACTGAAAAAGTAACACTCCAACTGTACTATGGTATCATTTACTTATTTCCCCCCTTTTTGCTTTAGGTCTTACAGTAAAAAAGTTTGGTTTAATCACAATTAATGATGGAGAGATGGATTAGTCGGAAGGAAGTATATCTGGGAATCAAACATCCTTTACCACCCTTATAATCTGCATTCCAATCCAACAGGTCACTCAGTTTATGACACCCTACCTTTCTCCCTGCCAACATTGTCCATGTATATTTCTCCCTTGCAGCGATTAGCAGTAATTATTCCAAGAGACCTATGCGTTTGCCTACAATTCTTTCCTTCACTTACCCTTTTCTCTATTGTATGTACCAACACAAGGTGGATTCACAGCTGCATCCCACAGTCTGACAGTTCCATCTGCTGAACATGAAATCAGGCGATTCTTCAGGATAGTAAACGCTAGCCCCCAAATCGCATCTGTGTGACCATTTAGTGTTCTGGATAAACTGCTGTCATCTGCAATAAAAAAAAATGTAGATTCAATAAGCTGAATGGCATCAAGGATGATGTAAGTAGCCCATTTTATCCTGGAATGGCCTATCCATCCGCATTGTAGCATCTTCACCACATTAGCACCTTCACCAAATGGACTGAAGGAAATGAAATGGGTAGCCGCCCAATACCTTCTCAATGGCTTTTTCTTCCAAATTCCCAAAAATAAACTTTAATCAGACTTTAAAATATATACAAAGCAAAACACTTTTTCCGACAATCTCAGCGCCTGTACATTCATTAGTGTCATAAGCAGTCGTGTTCGCACCTATCCTTAAGCAAAACATCCTTGCCACTATTGTGGCCCGCCTGAGGTAATATCCCTTCCTTGTCTGATTGGGGTCCCCACTGAACTCTGTCCCTCAAAGTCCAGCAGCAGAAGGACCCTAGACTGTTGTCCTTCCCCACCTCGGTATTGGCTGTACCAAGCTTCAATGAGTCCCTCAGTATGTACTTCGGGCAGTGTGGAATGGGCCAGCCGGCAACATTCCCTGATGGACATCTCGCTCTGCTGAGCACCAACACATTTTGGGTAGACTAAAGATTAAATAGAACTAGGACAGCATGGAGGCATAGCGGTAGAGCTACTGTCTTACGGTGCCAGAGACCCGGGTTCGATCCTGACCACGGGTGCTTGTCTGTACAGAGTATTATGCTCTTCCCGTGACCTGCGTAGGTTTTCTCCCAGGTTTCCTCCCACACTCTAAAGACGTGCAGGTTTGTAGGTTAATTGGCTTGGTATAAATATAAATTGTCCCTAATGGGTGTAGGATAGTGTTAGTGTGAGGGGATCGCTGGATGGTGCAGACTCGGTGGGCTTAAGGGCATGTTTCCGTGAACTAAATGGGCAAGAAGCACTCACCTTGTCAGTAATGCCCACAAAGTGAATTCAAGGCATGAGCCTGGTTACAACAAACCAGTAAATGAAAGAGTTTTCTATTGTTTCCATCTTACTTTACTTCACTGCATTTTTTCTGGTAAAATTATTCTATTTTGGGAGAACTCTCATTTCTATTTCCTCTCAAAAAACAGAGCTCGTTCATGGAATAAATTGGCTTTGTTTCCAGTGCAGCATATGCTCCACTATTTATCTTCTCATTGGCCGGGTCGTGTTGGCAAAGTTTACTCTGTAAATTTTTTATAACTGAGAGAGCAGAGCCTAGCCACAAATTGGCATGAGCCACAATTTTTTACCACACATTAAGCTTTACCCGTACGACCTTACATTTCATTGGTGGGTTACTCAGGCGGGGCCCCATTTTATTGAAGTTCTTATGAGTAAATGTGAGCCAAAGAGCAGAATAAAGTGTCAACATCTATCCAGGACCTATTATAAATGCAGGCTATTTGACTGAAAATTAATTTGTTGTTTTTCAATCTGTTAATGTGTGGAAAAATACATCCCAATGAGGCACAGTATTGGTCACATCTTCTTTGACATGGAACTAAAATCAACAAGTTTGGGACAGATTAGTAAAGAAACAGCAGATAATAATTAGATAAGAGGGAATGAGAGGAATAGATCAGGTAGTTCCAGTGGGCGGCGCGACTCTCGTCGCAGCGGCCTCTGCAGTCCGTCTGCCTTTTTTAATTTTTTGTCTCGTTTGAGTGTAGTTAGTGTTTTTTTTAGCTGGATATATGTGGGTGGGTGGGGGGGCGGGGTGGGGGAAACTTGTAAAATCTTTTCCCTGTACGGAGGACCCGACCTTTTCTCTGTCGGGTCTCCGTTGCCGTTGGGGCCTAGCACCGTGGAGCGGCCTCCAACCGGACCTGGGCCTCCAGTCGCGGAGCTGCGGGCTACTCACCGTCGTGGAGCTGGCCGAGTTGGGAACGGGAGGAGCTGTGGTGGTGCGCGGCTGCTGCCCGACCCCGGAGATTCGGAGGCTCCAGCTGCAGGCCGGTGGACGGTAACACCGGGAGCTCGCGGGTCCCTGATGGGAGACCGCTTTTCGGAGCTCCCGCGGGGGCAACTTCTCCCGCCCGAGTTGCGGGGTTGAAAATGACCCGGAGCGGGGCCTTACATCGACTGGCGCGGCTTTAATGGCCGCGAGACTTGCTAGCGCCTGCCAGGGTCTCCAACATCAAGACCCGGAGTGGGGCCTTACATCGCCCAGTGCGGCCTGAATGGCTGCGGGACTTATTTACCATCGCCCGCCGGGGGGCTTTGACTCTGACATCGGGAAGGGAATGGGGAGTGCAGGGGAGAGATAAGACTTTGCCTTCCATCACAGTGAGGAGGAGATTCACTGTGATGAATGTTTGTGTAAATTGTGTTGTGTCTTGGTTCTTTTCTTGTTTGTATGACTGCAGAAACTGAATTTCGTTTGAACCTCAATGACATTCAAATGACAATAAACGATATTGTATTATATTGTATTAAATGCACAACCAGAGCAGGTAAATAAATCTAGGACACGAGGACAGAGGTTTAAGGTGAAGGGGAAAAGATTTAATAGGAATTGGAGGGGTAACCTTTTCACACTAAGGTGGTGGGTGTATGGAACAAGCTGCCAGAGGAGGTAGCTGAGGCAGGGACTACCCCAACATTTAAGAAACAGTTAAGACAGGTGCATAGACAGGGCAAGTGGGACTAGTGTAGCTGGGTCATGTTGGCCGGTGTGGACAAGTTGGGCGGAAGGCCTGTTTCCACACTGTATCACTCTATGATTCTATAACTGACAACCTTGGTGGAATGCTGAGAAACAAGGAAAAATAGAAAACTGGATCAGGAATTGGCTACTCCACCTCTTGAACCTGCTTTGCTATTCAATACAATCATGGCTGGTAATCTAAATTCACTACCCTAATTCCATTGATAGTTGCACAGTAAACCCTCGTCATATCGGACCATGGGGTGGGGGGGGGGGGGGGGGGGGGGGAAAGAGTGTTTGTTAATGCCAATTGTCAACTCTAACCGAGCAAGGGGTTCGCTCCAACCACCTGGCGGTCTCTCCAAGTGAAACAAGTAGTTTTCAAATACAAAGTTATTTTTAACAGCTAAAAATGTATTTTTGTTACTGCAAGATAAAAATACTAAAGGCCATTTGTTACATTAAGTTTCCATCAAAGTAATGCCATCCACAGTGTAACTAGCAGCCTCTGTTCTTAAAGAGACAATCCACTTTTACCAATATCAGTTATAAAGAGGTCTGTAATAATGAGGGTTTACTGTACATTATTCAAATATCATATCAGTTTAAGACTATACTCACAAAAACAATTAGTATCTAAATTTCACCATTGTAGACAATCAGCATCGCCGGTGAACCTATATTTGTGTCACATTAACAAACTCCCATGCAGTCATCAGTATATTATTTTATCATGTAAAAATGATACCTGCTGTATGCCAATGTTGAAGAGGCGTACAGCTCCAACAGCCCTTCCGCCACTGGGAAGATCCGACCACAATCTGGTTCAGCTCCTTCCTAGGTATTAGCCAATGGTCCAGAGGCTGTTCAAACTTGGTTCCTCAAACTGCGGAGCATCCTGGACAACACAGCTCACCCCCTCCATGACACTCTGGTCAATCTGAGGAGCACCTTCAGCAACAGACTGGTTCCACCAAAATGCAGCACAGAACGCCACAGGAGATCCTTCTTCCCTGCGGCTATCAAACTGTACTCCTCCCCCCCCTTCTGTCGTGGGGTAGACCGAGACCAACCCCCCCCCCCCCCCCCCCCCTCCACCTCCCAATCTTTGCACATCCCCAATACTTTCCACTCTTCACTTTAATTTCATGTTTCATGTATTTTGTGTTTTTATGACTGTCGGCAGATCAATTTCCCTCCTGGGATAAAGTCATATCGTGTCGTAGTACGTACCGTAAGTATCATAAGGGTCAGTGTTCAAACTTGGAATATTCCAGCAGCAAATTGTGCCGTCAAGCCCTCCACTGAAGCATTGATCTCCTTTAGAACTAACAGCTATCGCTAACACTGGGTCTCTGTAACAGCAGGAGGTAAACAGATCAACAATCTACAGTACAAAATGACCAGATAATATGATACCAGCAATGCAGTAAAGTACAAGCTGTAATTTCTCTCTGAATCATGTTCAGTACAGTAAACGCACCGTAATATTTAGTCATAGTGGACAACAAGCAGGTGTACTGATGAGATCAGTTTGGCACAGAGACTGGAACATATCAGGACCTATTCTGCCACAGAGTAAAGCTTCGATAGTTTTAACTCAGCAGTAGATATTAACTGTTTGCACTAATAATGTTGTTAATCAAGAACTCTAGTAATATATATCATAATACAGCATGGCAAGAAAAAAAATCTCTAAATCATGTAATTTGTCTTTTTAATAAGACTGATGGAGTAGCAGATTCCAATTATACTCACACGTGGCCCCTGAATGTGTAAATGGGTTCCACATCCAATGCAGTACTCCTGAAATGTGAATAAACAGAATGGAAACCATTTATTCTTCCACATGGAATTCGAGCTTACTTATTCTAAACACAAACTAAAAGATTCTTCAGTCATTTCCAGTTACTTCTTCCAGTTATATATTCTTATTTATTTATTCCAGTTATTTATTTCCAGTTACTTATTCTAAACACAAACTAAAAGATTCTTCAGTCATTTACAGTTACTTCTAACTTTCTGTGAATACCGAGAAACCAGCTTCAAGCTAAACTAAAGCAATTCTTTGGGCCAGGATGTGCCATTTCCAGTACACTTCTAATGGGCTACACCAGTCTCGGTAACACCGTTGCGGGTCTACCAAAGTACAAAAAAAAACTATTAAATGAGGTAGACAAAAATGCTGGAGAAACTCAGCAGGTGAGGCAGCATCGTTGCCTATTTCCTTCGCTCCATAGATGCTGCCTCACCCGCTGAGTTTCTCCAGCATTTTTGTGTGCCTTCAATTTCCAGCATCTGCAGTTCCTTCTTAAACATAAGGTTCAGTTGGCCCATCTATCCTATGTCACTATAGAAACAAATGCAAGTCGTCCAAAACTCAAGATTCTTATGCAAGTTAGTGTTGGGACATGGGACACTGCGCAACTGGAGGAGACACAGTGAGCAATGAGCACTCTCAGATTAGTGGTAGAGAGATGCTCTTTGTCATTACAATGGTATTCATCCCAAAACTTAAAAACTCCGACCTAACATAGATTTTTTTTTTTAAGCACGCCATACCCGATTTCCTCTGAATAACATTTTACTTTTAACATTTTGAAACTGAACATCCCTTTATCAACCAGTTTTCCCTCTTAATTTTAAATACACAGAAATATTGTTCCTGACAGAAACAAGTTTTACTTTTTGGCAGGGACTGTTTTCTGCAGGTTCCACAGTTTGAGTGTGCGATCCTCTGATGCAGTGACAAGCACTGGCTCTTCCGGGTGAAACGCCAGTGCTCGGATCCCATCAAAATGACTCCGCAGCGTATATTTAGGATTCCAGGTCTTCCTGAAGGCATCCTTACTGTCAGACATCTGAAGCAAAGCAAGAGAAACTTCATTAATGCTCTTTTCACAGCATTGATGCAAGAGCATCTCACAGGGAGGGAAGACACAAAATGCTGGAGTAACTCAGCAGCATCTCTGGAGAAAAAGGATGGGTGATGTTTTGGGTTGGGAATCTTCTTCTTGTATGGTAGCTAACGTTAGCTTCTACTATAACAAACCAGTCTGTTCCAAATGTTGCATCCAGCTTTTTTTGAATTTTTACATTTTACATTTTATGAAATTAAAATTGTACCCACTGACCCTAGAATAGAAGAGGTGAAGGAAAGAAAAGTTCATAGCCCGTCTCTGTGCATCAAGATACTCCAAGGACATCAGACAAGCATAGTGTGAGATGACATATAGAGTCTTACAGTGTGGAAACAGGCCCTTCGGCCCAACTTGTCCACGCCGGCCAACATGCCCCATCTATACCAGTCTCACCTGCCCACATTTGACCCATATCATCTAAACTTGTCATATCCATGTTACTTCTTAAACACTGCGACAATACTTGCCTCTGGCAGCTCATTCCGTACACCCACCACCTTTTGTGTGAACAAGTTACCCCTCAAGTTCCTATTAAATCTTTCCCAACCCCCCCCCCATCCTTTAACCAGTGTTCTCTGGTTCGCGATTCTGGGCAAGAGACTGTGCATCTAGTTTAGTTTATTGTCACATTTACAGCGGTACAGTGAAAAGCTTTTGTTGCCTGCTATCCAGTCAGTAGAAAGACAATACATGATTACAATCGAGCCATTTACAGTGTATAAGTACGTAAGTAAGTTTATTGGCCAAGTATTCACATACAAGGAATTTGCCTTGGTGCTTTGCCCACAAGTAACAACATGACATACAGTGACAGTTACGAATGACTCAGAAAACACTAAACATTAATAATAATAAAACATGAATGATAAAACACCATTGATCAAGCATGTGAACCAACAAAATACCAGATCAAAGGGAGGCTACAGATTTTTGGCTGTTGAGTAGAGCAACTACTCGTGGATAAAAACTGTTTTTATGTCTGGATGTGGCAGCTTTGACAGTCCGGAGTCACCTTCCAGAGGGAAGTGATTCAAAGAGTTTGTGGCCAGGGTGGGAGGGGTCAGAGATGATCTTGCCCGCTCACTTCCTGGGCCCTGCAGTATAGATGTATAAGGAAATAACTGACATGATTAGGGGAACTAACCAATCTATACTTCTCATATTTGTGTACACATGATTATGTCCTCCATAGTTTAATATTCTACTGACACTCACTGTCTGGGATTATGCTTGCTGAATAGAATCTTGGTGAATCAAGGTTGCTCATGCATGTGGAACACAGCAAATCTGTGTCTTCCGGAGAGGCAAGGATAAATATAATCAAATTAAAAGTATTTTCTCCTACAGTCAGCACTCTAGTGCACAGTATGGCTAATGCTTCATAGATCTAAGGTTTCGACTTGGTATTGTGATTCTCTTGTAGTTCTTGTGACGAAGTTGAATTTTTGAACAGTACTTACATCATTGTCATTAGTGACAGTCAGGCCTGCCAGCTCACCCAAGCTCATCTCACTGTCTCCAACAGTATCCGCTCCAAGTATAAATGGTTTGCTTGCATGTGGGGGAAATGCAATAGGAACAGCTAGGGGGAGAACACAACAGGGCAGAACTTTAAAAAAAATCATTATTATCAGTAGTCCAGAACAAAACTATTTTGGTCTTGCCTATTACTTCAACCTAATGTGTGGTTGAGGAGTATTTAAATCCCCACAAAATAAAAATAATTCTTATATTTGGCTTCTTGAAGTAATGTAAAACAAAATTAGTGAGAGATACCATTGCCACAGGATAAAAGAAAGATTATTTCTTTCAGGAGATTTCCAATCAATTAACTACTTGGTTGCACATTGGTGCAGCGGTAGCGTTACTGCCTTACAACGCCAGAGACCCAGGTTCGATCCCGCCTACGGGTGCTGACTGTACAGAGTTTGTACGTTCTCTGTGTGACCACGTGGTTTATCTATGAGTGCTCCGGTTTCCCACATTCCAAAGATGTGTAGGTTTATAGGTTAATTATCTTCTGTAAATTGTCTCTGTAAATAGTGTATAGGATAAAATTAGTGCATTGACATGTTTGAAGGAGGTGTTTCCACGCTGTATCTCTAAACTAAACATAATTACTGCCATATTAGGGTTAGCCAATTTCGAGACAAGATCCTCCAAACAAAAAATATGACAGAGAAAATAACCCGTTTTGGTTTTGTAATACAAAATAAATAATGGCCAACGTATCAAGACTCAAGAATAATTCCCATTTTTCTTTGAAAACAGTGCTTTGGGATGTTGGCGTCTACCCGATAAAGCAGAAAGAGCCTCAAGTTTAATATCACTTTCATTCATTTAGATTAGGATGTTCACATTTAATGTGATGAAACATTGTCCAGTGTAATCTCTTGATAATTGCTTCATGTTCATTTTATCCAAGCATTTATTCAGATTAAAACGGCCTCATTTGGAAGGCACCACAATCACACAGGAGTTAACTGAAATATTTGTTCTAAAGACACCCAGTCTATTCAGACTGGCTAACACATCTCAGTTTAGTTTATTGTCATGTGTACAGAGGTACAGTGAAAAGCTTTTGTTGCGTGCTAACCAGTCAGCAGAAAGGTAATACGATTACACTGCCATTTATAGTGTATAGATACATGAGGGAATAACGTTTAGTGCAAGGTAGAGCCAGTAAAGTCTGATCAAAGATAGTCCGAGGGTCACCAATAAGGTCGATAGTAGTTCAGGACTGCTCTCTTGTTGTGGTTGCATGATTCTGTCAAGGTCATCGTCAGTCAAGAGGGGAATCATGTAATAATGTAATGCACGCAACAGGTACAGACCTGTTTTTTTTTTAATAGCCAGTTCACTCCGTTGTTAGCTACAGGTTTGACTCAGCATTAAAAGTAATTGGATATCATTCCCAGTATCAAGTTTACAGCCTCATCTGAACGATAGCTTTTCCAACTGCGTAGCATTCCACCACTACTTAATTCATCTATTTTTACGCACAAGCCTCTGGAATGGAATTTGAATTCTCAATCTTTTGACTGTATGCAATGTCGGTTGTGTAACAATCCTGTGCTCTTGTTTGGATAGAACACAAATTAATGCAAAGGTGCACAAGACACTTTTATCGACCGGGAATGTTTTATCGAACATTCTCATGTTATTAAATATTCAGATACTAATTAGCAGCCTGCAAATTAAACTAGAGACTTCCAGACTGGATTAGCTACCATCAATGTCGCTTCATTGTTGACTGGTTTAGGTTACAAAATGTCAGCAGTGTCAGTGGCCACGACTCTGAAAGCCAGGAAAATGTTTGGAGACATTTGCTATTAACTCGTGAGACGCGGTTGTTAAAAATTGCACGCCATTAGAAACACGGGAATAATTTCAAGAATTTTATTCAGAATTTAGACAGCCATAAGTAGAATCTCTGCAACACTATGTACTTCAATCACTTTGAGAATTCTTATGCACATTTTTTTGGGGACAACATTAAATACTGGATACCTTCTTTTGGCTTGGGATGGCCAATCACCCCAGATGGAATGGAAGGCAAGCCGTCAATGTCTGTGAAATCAGTCAGCGCATCCTGAAGTTTGGACCGGTGGTTTCCTGAGAATCAATTATGAATAAAGGATTATATAATCAGCAGAAAATTAAATTCACAAAATATTTTCAAATTACAGATTTATAGAACCATCCCACCAATTACTCGACAGCAGTCCTGAGCTACTATCTACCTCATTGAAAACCCTTCAACTAACCTGGATTTTACCTTGCACTAAACGTTATTCCCTTTATCATGTATCGGTACACTGTGGTTGGCTCGGTTGTATTAATGTCTTATCTTTCCACTGACTGGTGAGCACGCAACAAAACATTTTCACTATACCCCAATACACTTGACAATAAACTAAACAATGAACAAAGCCTTAAAATAAACAGATGCAAAGCATATGAACTGGTTGACAATGCTTTCTTCATTGTACACCAGCCCATAGCACTTTTAATGCAATATTTCAGCTCTCTCCCATGCTATCAATGTATCATTCTTCAGTATCATCCATGATCCACTAGCTGCTGATTTTTCACTCCCTAACCTGTCCGTACTTCCCTATTACTTTTACTCTCCTGGAATTTCTCACAGCATAAAACCTATTCCCTCGATGTCTCCAAACACTAATCTAGAAGAGGCACTGGATTGAATCTGATCTGCTAGGTTGCATACTTCAGGTCTCCGTGACCGAGCCAAATAATTCATTTTTGTAGAATGAGGAGAAAATCTCTATCTTATAATTCTCCAACAGTCGTAGAATGTTCACTATAACTTACTCATTTCAATTTACTCCATTTACGATATATCTTACCTAGTTCTTTCCCATCCCCCGAGTGCCTCGAATCTTCAGTCCTTTCTTCGTCCTCTTCAGTGTCCAAGAAGTGAAATTCACTCAGAGCATCCACCGTCTCACAGTCCATGCCCGAATCAACAGGGGTCATTTCAGAGCCTATCTGTAATTACAGATATTTCACGAGTAATACCAATTTGTACCCAAAATACAAAATCAAGCGAGGCCACCTGAATGGCTGGCAACCATTTTACCAACTTATTTCCATGGCTATTTTTCCTAAATAGGTTTAATTGATTACAGACTAGAACCTGCCGATGCTGGAATCTTGCGAATAACACAGTGCTGGAGTAACTCGGCAGGATAAGCATAATCTCTGGAGGACATGAATATGAGACTTTTGAGGTCCGGAACCCTCTTCAAACGTAATGATTACAGGCACCATTTTTATGCGGGTTTGATTTATGAGATTTTTAGAATAACGCGTTTGTTCATTTAATACCCAAGCCACATTTATGCGCTCGTATTTTTTGGAATAAAATTTAGGGGGATCACGGTGGCACAGCAGTAGAGTTGCTGCCTGTCAGCAAATGCAGCGCTGGAGACCCAGGTTCGATCCCGACTACAGGTGCTGCGTGTACGGAGTTTGTACGTTCTCCCCGTGACCTGCGTGGATTTACTCCGAGATCTTCAGTTTCCTCCCACACTCCAAAGATGTACATGTTTTTATGTTAATTGGTTTGGTAAATGTAAAAATTGCCACTAGTGGGTGTAGGATAGTGTTAATGTGTGGGGATCGCTCTTTGGGTGTAGGATAGTGTTGCAAAACACATGTGCGTAGAATTCTGCAGCCACCTCACCCATATCCAAAAACGAAATAACCAAACATGGATATATGTCAAGGTAAATTCTTTTTAGCATTTAGACGTCTGCAAAAATCAATGACATGGTAGCAGTCTTAACACACCACTCAACATCCATCAAGAAAATAACTTCCAACAAAATCTGTCCTGCTTACCTTCACATTCATTCAACTAGCAAGGATTGAAACCGATGGAATAATGAATCCCAAGATACAAGGGATTTTTTTTTAAAAGATCGATCATTTAGAACATTTTTTTTCCCCATGGTAGTGTTTGGAACTAACAGGATTGATTAATTATAGCTTGTGATAGTAATGACAAGAAACTATTCCCCTCACCCCCTGGTAAGTAGGTCGGGATGCAACAAACAACAAGATTTAAATAACAACATATGATGGATTGAGACAGAGGAGGACTTATGCAAGGTTAGCTAGAGAGTTCGAAATAAAGAGTCATGGATGTGATCTAAAATTTATATTGCTGTCAAGGAAGACATTATGAATAATCCGAGTTGGTTACGGGTGGTTGCCAGTGAAAGAGGTGGAGTCATACCGAGGTATTTGTTAGATAGGAAGCAAAAGATGATGGCCGCTCTTCCAGGGAGATGCTAAATGCTGTGTCGCTCTTCCAGGGAGATGCTAAATGCATTTCGTTGTCTCTGTACTGTACACTGACAATGACAATTAAAAATTGAATCTTGAATGGCCTCCCAATATTTAGTTAGTAGAAATATTTCTTTATGCAAGACTGGATGTTGGACAAAATGTCAACTTCGAGGCATTGAGAAGAGTGGAGCAGAGGTAGATCTAGGTCTTGTCAGAACAAATGCTCCATACCATGACAAAGACAGGAAACTTATTAAATTGACAACAGGTTCTGGGTAAAATTAATTTATCTTAATTCTAATCCAATGCTCGCCTTCTACATGTAAAACATGACATTAACAAAACATCTGAGAAGTTGACAAGTTAAAGGCACCATTGCTTGCCCTTGGTAGACAAAAATGCTGGAGAAACTCAGCGGGTGAGGCAGCATCTATGGAGCAAAGGAAATAGGTGACATTTCGGGTCGAGACCCTTCTTCAGTTCTATTCGTCGCCTATTTCCTTCACTCCATAGATGCTGCCTCACCCGCTGAGTTACTCCAGCGTTTTTGTCCACCTTCGATTTTCCAGCATCTGCAGTTCCTTCTTAAACATTGCTTACCCTTTGTTTCTTGCTTAGTCTCTGTGTGACAGAGAGCTCTGATGGAATGCTGTCCAATTCATCATCATCCTCATCGCTATCATCATCCACATTCCGCAAGAAAGGCATCTTCTCCAGCATCGACTTTCTTAACCCATCCCGAGACTCATTGCCTGCATTTCTGTAAAAGTCAGATAGAAATGTTAAACTAAAGCAACTTAAAAAAAACAAGTAATATGACTCTCTTTTCATTTATTAGACCAGAGAAAAAAAAAGAGGCTAATTTTATGATCCTCTTATTGACCAGTTACATTAAGCCAGGGTGTCACAGTGGCACAGCAGTAGAGTTGCTGCTTATAGCGCTAGGAACGGGTTCAATTCTGACTATGGGTGCTGTCTGTATGAAGTTTGTATGTTCTTCCTGTGAACGCATGTGTTTTCCCTGGTGCTCCGGTTTCCTCCCACATTCCAAAGATGTATAGGTTTGTAGGTTAATTGCCTTCTGTAAATTGTCCCTAGTGTGTAGGATAGAACTAGTGCACGGGTGATCATTGGTCACGCGTACTGGGTAGGGCAAGGCCCTGATACCACGCTGTATTTCTAAACTAAACTAAAAATGAAAATTTCTTGTTTTCCCCCCTCTAATCAGACTTCATTTATTTTTAAATACCACTGTGCAAAGTTTTGAGAAATTGTCTTTGACGTTTCTTACATTTTTGGTGGATAAAGTCCTGCTTACAATGATCAGAATGGAGCAGAAAGGGTGTAGTGCTGTGCTCCCCATGTTTAAAATCTACATTTATCATCTCAATATTGAATTCAAACATCAGACTGTCAGACCTATAGAGATAAACCAATTATGGCAGGCAATGCAGCCATGAGGAGGCAATAAAATAGTCTGCAACTGAGCAAATAAAATGTAAATATTTTCCCACATCTCTCTTAATCACATGTATTATGTAGACAAATAATTACTTTATGATTTTTTTGGGACTGATGAGAATGTGAATTTGCTGTCACAAACTGGACGGAACAGAAAGATTAACCTATTTACAGATTCTCATTGCACACACAAGGGAGAAGGGAATAAAAGGTATTGAGTCAAGATGCAAAGTAGGTCGTGCATGAATACTGACAGAGAACACTTGGATTTAAATAACTGGTTTAGTTTACAATGCGGAAACAGGCCCTTTGGCCCACCGAGTCCACACCGGCCAGCGATCCCCGCACATTAACACTATCCCACACACACAGCAGGGACAATTTACACTTATATCAGCCAATTAACCTACAAGCCTGTGCATCTTTAATGTGGGAGGAAACCAAAGATCTTGGAGAAAACCCATGCTGTCACGGGGAGAACGTACAAACTCCGTATAGACAGCACCCGTAATCGGGATCGAACCCTGGTCTCGGGCACTGCATGCGCAGTAAAGCAGCAATACCACTGTGACACCACCAGCCGGTGTTGAAACTCTGCGCTATACAATAAATGGGAATTTGCTGTGAGAATTACAATGGGATCTTGGACATATGGTGCACACACACACTTTCAACGCTTGGAAACTAGTTGTTTTAACATAGCTGTCTACAAAATGAAAACATTGTATGAAAGAAGAAGGAGCTTTGATGGCCTGCACAATCAGCTTAAGGATGTTTTTTGTCCAAAAATTCTACCTGGGCCTCAAGGATAGATGAAGGTATAATGTTTCCCCTGACTGAAGTGTTCAGAACCAGGGGTCATAAGTGTGTTGGAAGGAACAGCAGATGTTAATTTACTCCGAAGAACTGCAGATGCTGGTTTAAATTGAAGGTAGACACAAAATGCTGGAGTAACTCAGCGAGTCAGGCAGCATCTCTGGAGAAAAACAACAGGTAACGTTTTGGGTCAAGAGCTTTCTTCAGTCTATCTTCAGGGGTCATAAGTGTTGGCCATTTACAATGAAATGAGTATAAAAATATATTTGCTCAAAAGAGGAATTAATTATTGCCATTCCCTGCCCAAAGAGGCTGCAGATACTCAATTGTTGGGTTTATTCAAGATAGATTTTGATGAATTTTGTTTTGTATACTAAGGGAATTGAGGGATACAGAGTTAATGCAGGAATGTGATGGGGAAAAAAGGACTAATCATGATGTTACTTAATGGTAGAGCAGGCATGAAAGGAAAAATATTTTTAATGTTCTGACCATCTTGCCTTCAAGCATAGCTCCATTCACTATTTTATATCTTAAATGCCATTGCTTACAATAATAGTGAATTCATACACCAACTTTCATATAGTAAGCATGTTAAGGGACTTCAGAGGATTGTTATTGAACATAATTTGAAAATAAGCCACATAACTAGATATTCATTCCACTATTTTGAATAGTAGGGAGGAGCACTTCCCAGAAGCCTAACCAATATTTGCATTTCAACCAACATTGCCATGTATTTATCTAGTGATCATAACATGGCCATTTACGAGGGCTCACTGTGTGCATATTAACCTCCGTTTTTCCTGCATCCAAATAGTTCAAATAAAATTAATTCCATTCATAGTAAAGTGTTCTGAAGCCCCAACGGCATCAAATACTTACTTATTTTTTATTACAGACTCAAGGTCCAGATAAAATGACATTACACAGAATAAATTACAATACAATACAAGAATTAAGATCAAGAATTAAAAAAATCAGTATCCTACAACGAGACAACTACCAATGTCTCCACAGCTGGGATTGGTAGCATGTTGTGCTAAACCTTATGTTTGATAAGGCCAAGAGGATTTCATTTTTAGAGTCATTAATCCGGCAACTAAATTTATACATAAGATTTCTTAAGACAGTTTGTAAAGTATTGACTCCTGCAGCCACAAACATTTCACTTGCACTACACCATCTAGGTCTCTCAAGTAATACTCTCATGGCATCATTATAAGCTACTTTAAGTCTTTGTAAGCTTGCTTTTCTGTAGTTTCACCACAGATGTGCAGTATAGAGTGGTGTACAAATACAAGTTTACGTACGAAATTAGGGAAATAAACTAAAACTAAAACTGAAATAGTAGAGCCTGAGGAATCCCTAAAAGGAAGAAAGATTGATGAGATATTTAGAGGGAATTTCAGAGCTGTTTCCACACGTCTTTCTAATCACGTTTATTGGGAATAAGGGCTTGATTAAATTATCTCTCTGTCATCTATCTCAGGGTAATTCTAGTCCCCTCCTGCGTTTATAGTTGACAAAATCAACACAGATCATCAGAGATTAAATGTAGGACTTTCTGACCCATGCAGCAAATCAGGCAGGGCTTTATTTACTCAGTCACTGAGAGAATGTATTGCATTGCAGAACAGAAGCACGCAGAGTGAAAGATAAAATCCACGCCTGATGCTGTACCTAGACTGGCAGATTATTAACCATCTGCTTAAAACAACAAGATTCCTTTCTCCTTTCTATATTCCCTTAATAAATTACAGTGAGCTCCACCTCATCTCCCAACATGACCACGTCATTCTTAGTAAATTGAACCATAGGCGATTGTTGGATGTCAGTAACAAATTAACAACCACCAAATTAGATATTAAACAAATTAATCAAAGGTTACTGTTAAAGGTTACAAGATTAAGAACTGCTAATCTTAAAGCTCCACGTTCTAGCCTGTTGCTCCCAAGCCAAATTCACAATACATTTATTTTTCTTCACTAATTTTCATTCCAACTCTGCGCCCACATTCTTTTCTTTGCACATTCCATGTAGGTAATTATTCTTAAACTGCTGGCCAAGCATCAGGGGATGCACAAAAGCAGCCAAACAAGATTGTTGACGCTTCAGTATATGGGCATGTACTAGCATGGTACGTGACACTAGCTTTACAACAATAAAAATCTAACCACCTACTGTTAATAGTGTTATCCATTTTGAGTCTCTCATCTCAACCTGGGGATCAATATTGACCAGAAACTTAACTGTACCATAAATAATGTGATTCCAATAGTCCAGAGTCTGGGTATCTAGCAGCAAACAAATATCCTTCAGATTCCCGACAGTCTTTCCACTAGACAATGTTTTCGTTTGTGTCTTGAAATATTCTCTACTTAAGTGGATGCAGCTCCAAAAACATTCAAGAGTCTCAATGTAACACAGGCCAATACATTCCACTTTACTTGCACCCAATTTACTAATCTGAACACTCATGCCTTTCACCACCGGAACACCATGGCAGTATCATGACAAAATGTCTTTAGAGTAACCCACCAAGATAACTTCAGTAACGCCTCCTAAACCAGAGACCTCTACCAACAAAGTGAGCAATAACAGTAACTGCTTGGGAAGCTTACCAATCTACAAACTTCCCATTTTTCTTTACTATTGCTGTGGTAGTATTTTCACCAGAGGGACTGTAGTGATTCATGAAGGAGCCATATTTCCACTTTCTCAAATGCCACTGAGATGCACAATAAATAAGAGCCGAATAAAAGAAAACCTCAAAGCATTAATATAGAGCAGTGTCAAAGCAAATTTGGGTATGTCTTTGTTATACGTTAAAAATCTCACGGCTAATGGGCCTATAAATGGACAGTAGCTAGGAGCATGCCAGAAAATAATTCCCTCTTGATTCAGCTACATACCGCTTAATCTGTTCTTCTATCTGTTTAACTAATGGAGAGTCACCACCATTGAGAATCTGTCCCATGCTGTTGGACTCCGCTGCTCCGTTGTGCTCAGGACTGGAATGGCCCAACATGGATCGAACCCTCTTTGTTCGCACATCCAAGATAGTGTCTGTATAACCGACCTCCTGTAAATATCTAAAAAAAAGTTCAGAGAATTGTATGCAATGAGTGGCAACATTAGAAAGGTTAACATTCGAAAATAATTACATGTTGGTACATTTAAAACTTCTTAGCAAAATCTCTAAATGATCTCCGAAGCTCATGATGATTGCTTTCTAAGATTTCAACAAGAAAATTACCTTCAGATTCACATGAATTTCATAGTGGGGGTAGAAATTATAGACTGATACAGGTATCTCACGGATATAAGAGATTGTGGATGCTGTAATCTGGAGCAAAATAACAAACGTTTGGTGGATCGGGCCAAGTCAAATCAAGTTTATCGTCATATGTACAAGTACTATAGGTGCAGTACAACATCACAGCATTTAGACTGAGAAAACAAATTATACAAGACAGTGAAATGAAAGACTGTGCAAAAGGTATTAGTGCAAAACATAATGAGAAATTAGGCTTGTGCGAGTCGAGAATTTGACAGATGTAGGAAAGTAGATATTCATGAACCTGGTGGTGTGGGACTTCAGGTTCCTGTACCTCTTGCCTGACAGTAGCAGTGAGAGGAGGTACTGGCCCATGTCTTGAGATTCCTTTAACAGATGCCGTCCTTGAGGCAGCATCTCATGTACATACTTTAGCTGGAGTAGAAGGCTGTGCCCATGCTGACCCTACCACTCTCCGCAGCCTCTTGCTTTTCTGTGATGCAACCAGTCAGGATACTTTCTACAGTGCATCCGTGGAAGAGTAGTTGGTGAGTAACTGAATCTCTTTTAAACTACCAGGAAAATAGAGGACAACACCAAATAGTAACAGACACGGTAACACAGTGGGTCAGGCAGCAACGCTGGAGAACGTGTTGACGTTTCAGGTTGGGATGCTTTATACATAGGAAAAGGGAGGTGCTGGGACGCTTTCTTTGTGATTACATCTATGTGCTTGGCCCAGATGATCCGAGATATTAACACTGAGTAATTTGAAGTTGTTGGCTCTCTCCACCGCCGAACCACCGATGACAAACCAGCATGTGGTCTTCTGACTTCCTCTTTCCGGTCAATGATTAGTTCCTTGGTTTTGACAACATTGAACAGGTTGTTGTTGCAGCACCACTCACTCTCCTTTATGCTGACTCATCGCCTGCCAATAACACTGATGCCAATGGCAAATTTATAATGTCATTTGAGCCGTGCTTAGCCACACGTAGAGAGTAGAGCAGAGGGCTATGCATACAGCCTTGCAGTGCACCTGTGTTGACGCGTCATTGCCACTTATGCTATTTGGTTTCATCTTGCAGGAAATGATGGCGTGCAAGCCCTGCCGCCGCTGTTGAGAGTCTGTCTGCAACTCCAGCTTAGTCTGGAATCATTTCTTCACATTCGCGATGGACTTCAGGACAGCATACCTGGACTTCTTGGATGACTCTGGATCTAATCCTAAACTCCACAAATCTAGCCTTCAGCGGATTACAAATCTCTTGGTTTATCCCAGTCTTTTGGTTGGGGAAGACTTGGAATGATTTATAAGGCACGTATGTCCATGCATTTATGAAATCAGTGACTATTGCGGGATATTAATTTAGGTCTGCGAACGTGGTCCAGTCTACCTATTCGAAGCAGTCCCACAATCACTCCTCTGCATCACCGATCGAAGTTTGGAGTCCACTTCACCAGTTTATCTGTACACAGGAAGCAGCAGCACAGCCAGGTGGTCAGATTTTCCAATGGGATGGACCAGCAGGCCGGTACCCCGATGGTCATATAGCATGGCCAAGTGTGTTGGATCCTCTAGTGTTGAAGTTGACTTGTTGATGGTAGTTAAGTAGATACATCTACTAGTAAGCCTGGTTGAGGTCCCCAGGTAATCATGAGGAAGGTGCCAGGGCATGCCAGTATGCACCATTGATCAAGATGCTCAATTTCTCAAGTGCTAGTTCGACATGAGCCTGAGGTGGGATGTACAATTTAGTTAGGATAACAGCGGAGAACATCCTCGGTAGCACCAATTGCCGCGGGACAACCGACTTTTGCGGCAAAACCTTGCACCAGGATTTGAAAAATGGGTAGTTCCCTTTGCTTCCGGACTACTGCTTGATCTGCTGAGTTCCTTCAGCAGTTTGTTTATTGCAGCATATTTAACTAAGTGTGTGTGTATGTGTGTGTGTGGCTTTAAAATCATACCTTGCAGTAATACATTTGGATATAATTAATTTCATTTTTTTCTAAATTACCACCATATTCGCCAATCTTACTTCCCTCTCTAAAGGGACTGTCCCACTGTGCGACCTAATTGGCGAGTCTAGAAGAGTTAGAAAAAGTGTCATGTTGAAGACTTCCTTCAAATATGTAGAAGACCTCATTCGACCTCCCTTCGACTATGTTGAAGACTATCAACGACTACCTTTGACTACCATTGATTGCCTTCGACTACCCTCGATTACCTACAAATAACATGTCGACCTACTACGACTTACCCTACAAGTAAAAAAAAAATATCGATTTTTTCCATGGCAACCTTTTTTTACTCACGGGCATTTTTCAGCATGTTGAAAAATACACCGTGACCTAGCTGAGGCCTCGAGTACGCGGGGACTATTCTTGAGCATGAAGGTGAGTTACAAAAACCTCCTATGACCTCATGTCGACCATGCTGCGAGTACGAGTCGAGGGCAAACTCATCTAAACTCGCCAATTAGGTCGCCGCAGTGGGACAGCCCCTTAAAGCTCTTAAATATGCTTTTCAAATCAATGTTTATCTTTCCAGAAGTCCATAAAATAGAGTTTGAAAACTGAATTTGTCCCTGCCACAACACTGAAATGTCCCATAGTCACAAATGACATTATATTAAAAGTGGGTCACTCCACCTACAGCATTTGGTTGTCCACACTTTCCTGCTGTAATACCTCTCCCCTAATGTCTTGCCGGGTGGGACAACCAATTTCTGCAAGTTTGGTGTCTCGCGTAAATTAGAGACAAGGCTCTAACAACTTATGTGTACCAACATAAAATCATTTATTCCCACCCAGCTCCTACTTCAAGTTCTGCTGAAACCCAGATTTATACCGTCATTGTGCCTTGGCCTCATCTTTCTAATTGGTCAACCCCCAAAATCCCAACCTTCATACACACAAGTTTATCCAAAGTCAGGAACCCACCAGCCCCAGTTCGAATCGGAAGAGAAACAAAGACATTGCTTGAGGATGAGTTTGCTGAGATGAGGTCCGGAAAACAGAGAAGGAATCAGTACATATAAAATCCTGCCGAATACTAAGAAAAGGAAATAGAAATCAAGAGAGAATTAATGGCTAGAGAGAGGATTTCAACCAAGTTATACTAAAAACTATTCATGATAACATCCAGGGAATCACTAAGATAGTTGTCTACTAGTTTTTGTATGTTAAACACATACATAATATTTAGTTAGATCTAGAAGATGGAAGTTTTCAGAGAATGTCAACGACAACTAGACTAAATACGCTTGGCACGAAATGGTGCTGTACCTTTGCGATTTAAATACAGAAACAGCATTGCAGACAAGGATATATTTGTCCAACATGAAATAACAAGTACAATTTAATGTTTTTCTGCTTGGTTTATGCATGGGTTGTAATAAATACCATTGCAGATGCAAGCAAATAACCAGCATTCATGCCGTGAGACTGTGACTATTCAAAATTATACGGTTCTATGATTTATGTGACTTTGGGAGTCACTTTAGTGCATGCCATGTAGACCAGCACGTCACAGAATACTCAAATTCAAATTTCTATATACCTTGAACGCATGAGTCGAGCAGCTCCTGTTGTTCCAAATTAGCATTTATATACTTCTGAGATTCTGAAATTTATAACAATTATGCCCAGTACCCCAAACTCATGCAAGACAAAACAACAGGTATTAAGAAAACTCGACAGTTTTCTCAGCTCTGTGGATTGTCAGACGTAAAGGCTACTTTAGATCCATAGTTTAGATATCTATGCACGGAGTCACTTCCCTTTCAAAGGAATACTCCACTGCTGTGCATCAGAAACAGGGGACAGTTAGGCACTTACTGTCTTAATAGCTGACGTCCTTCTTTCCACGATGATGGACTGTTCTGTTCTAATGTTGATACACCAGGGCCATTATTGATAACTAAAAACACAAAAAAAATGTTGATTGAATGTTGTGCCGCCATAAGATCCCAAATTAATCTCAGAAATACAAGATATCGGATGATATGTTTGTACCTTATAGCAGGACATTTAAACCTTTGGCTAAATATAACTTTTTTGAGAGGGAGGGTTGCATATTGATCAATGGCTGTACTATAATTCAAAGGACATTTGAAGAAAAAAAACTCCACAGAGCAAGTGGAACAATGCCTGAAAACAAAAAAATGACAATAAATAGCAGCATAATTTCCTGTTTCAAGAAGGCTAAGAAGAATTCTGATCATCAATGAGTGGAACTGATCAATGTAAACAGACTGGGTTTGAAGAAATTTATCAAGATCACTGCAAATTCAAGCCAGCTAGTTTTCTTGAAGTAAACTACCATCTTTCACGTAAACTTGGATAGATTTAAATTGTGAGGGGTCAATTTTGCAATTGTGGATTGGATCCATGAGCCTTGTAGATCAGCGTTGCAATTTTGCTGCTGACTAAAATGTGATCAGTGTATTGTCCAATACCGATTCCTCAAGATATCTGTGTTAGGGGATTAGGCAATGGCAGTAAGCATTAGAGGCAGATAGCAGGGACTTTTCTTGTTTAAATGTATAATTCTTTTGAACTGATATGGTCTCCATATATACAGTATCTAGAGAAGTAGCTGTTCTTGGCATCACGGCTCGACGGGCACCCTACGGAATCCGATGAGAATAACTTATTTACATATGGGATTAATGCGCATGTCCCATTGATATTATTGTTTGAAATAATTTCATGTATAACGTACTTAGTTGTTTTTGATTTATATATATATAATATATATATTTTTTTAATTTGTATTTGTAGATTGTTTTCTATTTCTATCTTTTTTTTTCTTTTCCTCTTTATTATATATCTTTTTCTATCTTTATTTCCAAAAAAACAGACGATATTAATTATCGATGTGCTATTTGTAGAAATTTTGAATTAAGATGATAGTTTTAAATGTGTGTTATACATTGTAAACTGGTTACTTCAAATAAAAAAATATTTATAAATGTTCATCAGCTAGTACTGATGCCAAATGGATATCACATTATTCAGGTTATGCGGCATGACTGGCAGGAACAACAAGACAATCTGCTCATTACATGGTCAGCATGAATAAGAACTTATTTTTAATTAGATTAGTTAGCGGAATTTAGGTTCCATGGCTGCCACATTGGAATCCGAAATTGTGTCATGCTGTAAGATTGGCACACAGCTTTATTATCCGAGGAGTTGCAGTACAGTTAAGCACTTGTGAAATGGACAGCAAAGAGCTTTGGTCCAGGGATTATGGCAAGAAGAAAACTCACCGAGTTTGACAGTCCACGCTGAGGAATTACTGCAGACATGTCCAGAAATTAAGATGAATAATGACTGTAACCTACTGTGCAAGTCCAGAGACTGGAATTTTTTTTCTTCAAACCATCCTACCAAAAGGCTCTTAGTCGAGTCCCGTAACATGCTTCTGGTGAAATCCGCAGATTTTTGTTTTAAGTGAGCAGTTATTAATTTCTGTCATTAAGCATTGTTTATGATCTCAAATTTATTTAAGATGATAGGGAGCAGGCTGAAAATATAGTAGCTTGATTATATTTCGCAACGATAGCATGTACCTGGAAACTTTCAGTGTACAAGGAGCGAAGGAGATAGGCGACGTTTCGGGTCGAGACCCTTCTTCAGACTCAAGAAGGGTCTCGACCCGAAACGTCGCCTATCTCCTTCGCTCCTTAGATGCTGCTGCACCTGCTGAGTTTCTCCAGCTTTTTGTGTAACCCTCGATTCTCCAGCATCTGCAGTTCCTTCTTTAACAACTTTCAGTGTACATTTGGAAGTGTAATTTGGAAAGTTAACAGCATGTTTTTGTTTATTGCAAGGGAAATTGATTTCAAAAGAAGGGATCCTATGCTTCGGTTATAGAAGACGTAAAACCTCATCTAGCATAATGTGTACAGCATTGGTCTCCTTATTTATTGTAACATGCAAATGCATTTGAAGTCGTTCAACTAGATTAGTTGTTGAAATGGGCCAATGTCTTATGAAGAAAGGTTGGAAAAGTTTGTCAGCTGTTTGGTGGAGTTTGCAGAGTGAATGGGGACATGATTGAAACACACATGATCTTAAGAACTCACTGCAGTAGGTTTCCTCTTCTGGGTTAATCAAGAATTAGGAAGTTTAAACATAAGGTGTCATCTATCCGAGGTGAGGCAAAATAATTTTTTCTCTCAGATGTTTCTTAATATCTGAAACTAACTTCCTCAAAGGGTAATGGAGGCAGAGTTTAAAAATATATATTTTTTAGGCAGAGGCAAATAGATTCCTGGTAAGGAAAGGTTATCAGGGATAGACGGGAATGCAGAGCTAAGGTTACAATCAGATCAGACTCCATCTTATTGAATGGCAGGGCAGGGCCTCAGAGACAAAGTGGCGAACTCCAACTTCAAATTTATATCTTCATATAGTCCAATTAAAGTACTAAATAGCATATGGACTCCTCTCTGCAAACGTGCAGCAGTTCTTTAACAGGCAATCCTACAATTGTGCAATTTGAAATTCCAAAGCGTTTGATCACTGCTACCAACACAACAACCACCTCACCACAAATCATGTTTGAATTTGAAACCTATTATCCTTTCCAAAAACAAGCATTGCAGGTTCAAATTCTGTATGTTTTCTGCAGGTATAGATAAAGCAGAAATTAATTAGCACAGCAGATGGACTCGCAGTCAATTTTCAGCCTGACTGGAGTTAACTGACAACATCCCATGTCTTCACTGTCACTTCATAACTGGCTTCAGTATCTCAGCCTAGGTGGCTAAAGGGAAGAAAATAGATAATCAGCAGCCTTCATGTGTGTAGCAATGGGACTGCAGTCAGCTACATGGGCCTCCACAATCTGAAATTACTGTCAGCAGGTACATAGATTCAAATTTAAATACAAACATAAGGCACACTGGTGGAACAGTGATTAGTTACAAGACTAGTAAATCATAGGCTTACATGATTAACAGCACGGATTTAAGATTTTTGAATTTGAAATTGCTTATGGTGAAATTCTAGGCATGCCTATTGGAGATACTGAAGGTTTTCAGTACTAAAATCACATCTGACAGAAGGTTTGGGGTCATCAGTCATCACAATCTTAGGAGTTCCTCAAAGATGCAGCCTTGGCTGACAGTTCACAGGACCATAACTAGAGAGCTTTCCCTTGCAGTAATGTCTGGAACAGGGTTGGCTGCTTTTCATTTCCAATTCATCACAAACCCTCTTGTGCTGAATCCAACAGCTTAGCTCAAACTAAAGATGAACAATGGTGCAAGTTAAATTCAGTAGAATTATCTAATTTTACAAAAAAAATCTGATCATAATAATGGTGACCCTAATTATCAGATTATAAAAGCCTAACTGGGTCACTAATGTCTTTCATGAAACGTGCTGTTCTTTTCCAGTTTGTCCCACTTTGAATACCATAATCTGTAAACCTTAGGCCCAGAAAATCTCACTCTACATGCCAAACAAGGAGTTTGAATGAGTTTGAACCTGTTTGAATGAGTACGGAGGGGCATACAATGAGCAGAAATAAATCGTTCCATAAACCCTACTTAAAATAGAAAAGGGACAAAACCAGATAAGACAACTGGCATGAAGATAAATATTGAATTTAGGTATGGCAAAGTTTCTCCCAGTCCATTCCACCTCCTCAATCAAAAGCCTCTAAATGGGAAAATCTACCTCACGGACTGGTCAAAGCAATAAAGGACACAAAAAGTTGGAGTAACTCAGCGGGACAGGTAGCATCTCTGGAGAGAAGGAATGGGTAATGTTTTGGGTCGAGACCCTTCTTCAGACAAATCAATATTCTGATGTGATCATAGTCATAGAATTATACCTTTTGGACAATATGACGGGCTCTTTCCATAGGATCCCTGGGTTCATCCACTGCCAGCAGAAGGGCAGAGGCACCAGATCTGGGAGGACTGTTGTGCACAGCGCACAATACTGACCTCGGATGCCATGAATTCTCATGACATCAGCACAAACATGGGCAAGGAAACCTCTTCCTGATTACTTACTGTCTTGTTGGCAGAAACACAGGGAAATAGAAAAGGCACATTACCTATCCTGATTTGGAAATTGAATGTCTATAACTAATAGCGGCTCGGTAGAACCACCAGTGATGGAGTTGGATGAATTAAGGAGAACTACTTTGCTGGGTGAGGTCTGAAGTGGGTGAAGAGCAAACCAAACACAAAGCATAAAACCATGTGTTCACCAATCTACCCGTTGAAGATATGTCTATATCCGGTAAAGCATTAATAGAGTGGCTGCCACAAATTCTTATGAGATAAAGTCCATCATCACATCAAGAACACAAACCATTGCATAAGATCTGCAAGCAAAGAACCTCTTATTTCATCATCACCTATTTACTGATGAAAGTACATCATGAGCAGCAGAGAAACATTCCACCGTGCCACACTTTATCATTACAAACAAGGAAGGAGATCAACTTGTTTGAATGAGTTAGGAGGGGCACACCATGAGCAGAAGCAAATTGTTCCAAATAAAAGGTGCCAACTTGACAAAGCTGCAACTGTGCATGGAACAGTAGTGCAGCTAGTAAAGCTGCTGCCTCACAGCTCCAGTGAGCCATGTTCTCCATTCAGCTCGCACACTCCACTGTTGCAGCATGGGATTTTTCCAGAAGCCCCCCTTTCCTCCGAGATACAGAAGATGTGTGGCTGGGGAGGTTAATTTGGTCAGTGTAAGTTGCGAGTAGGTGAATAATAAAAATGGGATTAGTGTAAATGGGCTAGCTTGGACCTGGTAGGCTGAGGGTCTGTTTCTGTGCTGTCTGACTATGATTTACATAGATGCCAAACAGCACGCATAAACTGAAGATAAGTAATCCGAACCCAACTCAAGTTGCCGGATTTAATTTTTGATACTGTACTGGAAAGTACATCAGGTTCAGGATGAGTGGCCAAACTCCAAGTCCTGATTGTAACGCATTAACGATTTCAAAGGGCCAAAAGAAAATCATAGAGTTCTAGAGTACACTGACAGAGAAAGGAGAATGAGTGCAGCATCAACATATAGAGTCTTGAGATATTTTTCATTATTTATGGTCCTATAAAAATGCTGACTACTTAATCTACTTAACAGCGACTTTAGTTAAATATATTAATTAAATTTTAACAAAAGCATGCATAATAGCTCGAGTACCCGATTCAGACGTGTCTGGCTTTGTGTCACCTTGAACTGGTTCAGTTCCATACTTCAGCTTGTGGTACTTTGTCCTGGAAAATAAAATTGAAATAAAAATAAAACTAACAAAAAAAAAGCATTTATACATCATCACCTTGGGAGAAAGAAAATAGCAGATTTTAAAATAAATAAATAATTAAAACCGTAATTTCCTTAGGCAACCTGGAATTTATTTCTGCGAATCTCACTGTTCTTGACAAGTATGCCAGGTGTAAATTTACGTTATTCCTTTATTAGCAAGTTGTTTGAACATGTTTTTGTTTTACAACTAGGTTGAAAAGAAACTTTTATCAAAGACGAATGTTTTTTTTAAGACATCAAGTCTTGTCTGAAAAATTCTCAAGAGCCTTGCAGCTGTTAAGTAAGTACGTTTATTGGCCAAGTATTCACATACAAGGAATTTGCCTTGGTGCTCCGCCCACAAGTAACAACATGACAAACAGTGACAGTTACAGTTACGAATGACTCAGAAAACACTAAACATTAATAATAATAAAACATTAATGATAAAACACTATTGATCAAGCATGTGAACCAACAAAATACCAGATCAAACAGGGGCTACAGATTTTTGGCCGTTGAGTAGAGCAACTACTCGTGGATAAAAACTGTTTTTATGTCTGGCTGTGGCAGCTTTGACAATCCGGAGTTGCCTTCCAGAGGGAAGTGATCCAAAGAGTTTGTGGCCAGGGTGAGAGGGGTCAGAGATGATCTTGCCCGCTCACTTCCTGGCCCTTGCAGTGTACAGTTCATCAATGGAGGGAAGGTTGCAGCCAATAACCTTTTCTGCTGATCGGACGATTCGCTGCGGCCTCCAGGTGTCGTGCTTGGTGGCTGAGCCACACCAGACCACAATGGAGAAGGTGAGAACAGACTCTACGATGGCCGTGGAGAAATGCACCATGATTGGTTGTTGCAGATTGTGCTTCCTCATCTGCTGTAGGAAGTACATTCTCAGTTGTGCCGTTTTGACTGTGGAGTACTACATTCAAAAGTCTACTACATTGACTGTGGACTACATTCAAAAGTCTGTTCATCTAATGAGTCACTACTACTCACTACTAGTACAGGCTCCCTACTACTACAGTTTCAGTCATTCACTATTTTCCTGGAATTTCCTAGAAGTTTGACTGATGAATCGGAAATGAGAACACTGACCAAATTCTTTCCAAGACTAGTTAACCAGAGCAAAGGCTCACAATCTTTAATGTAAAAAATGAATACCACACGAGCAGTGTTTTATTGGTTCGTTCCCTTCTCTCCCAACTGCAACATATTCATGTTTTGTAGAAACACAACCAATTATGATCATTTTTATTATGCAAACTTATTACGTTCTACCTTTTCAAGTCATACTTGGGTTACATCTAACCATTTTCCATTATTTGAACATTTTGGAGCAAATGGAAGACAGAAAATAAAACAGGAATGTTTCAGAGGCAAGGTGGCGCATGGGAAATAAATACCCAAGCAGTTACAGATCAAATCAGTTTTGATCAAAACCGGGAAAAGTTGGACATAAACAAGTTGAAAGATACAAATAAATATGGAAAGGTAGCAAAGAAGAAAAGGGAAGGACTGTGAATGGATGGAAGACTAAAGGGCTGGAGGGATTAAATAACAAAATGGTGATGCAAGAAGAAAGAGGAAGTCAAAGTATTATTTCTCATTTTAGGTATTCCAACATATTCTTGGTGGAGGAAAGGGATGACAGGAGGATCATAGCGCTCACCTTTCTTGCTTTAAGGCATATTCCAGCATCTTAATTCTCCGGACTAGATCCTTCTTGAGATTCTCCTGGCCTTTTCTCTCTCCTTGGAGAAAGGCTACTCGTGCCTGAATAATAAAAGCCAATAATCACTGAAGTAATGGTACAGCAGCTATAATTAAAAACTTATCTACTGTGAAGCATTAAATCTAAGAACAACTAAATTGCCAAGTAATTTCTGCATTTTGCTGTTTTACTTTAATAACATATCTTTAACGTTGGTACATCCTTAAAATGAACTAAATAGTCATAATTACTAAATTGTTGTGTGAAGAATATGCTTGAAAAGGTGAATTAATTATGTTCAGATTACAATTATGGAAATAAAAAATTCCATAAATGTAGACCAATGGAGAAGGCTCACACACAAGGAATATTATTTGAATCAAATTTTATCTGCGTAGGTTATTTTAAATTATAGGTACATTGCACAAATTGCAGGTGTTTTCAACAATGGATTGTTCCTGCACATGTATTTATTTAAAAAAATGAAAAAATATGCAAACATCAGTTTTTTCTTTGTAAATACCTATTTGATTATTTTTAAAGAATAATTTCCATTATTTATACCAGAATAATCAAATAAAATAATCTTGTAGTCTCAAGCAGTTCTTGTTATTAGTTGCTGAATCGATTTCCAATGGTATCACTTGAATGTCATTGAAGTGCAATGATGGATGTGCAAAATTATCATACATTTTATACTTGACATGAGATTTACTCAACATAATGAGTCTCAATATTGTCAAGCTACGAAAGGGTTCAGAAAAGATTTACAAGGATGTTGCCAGGACTAGAGGGTGTGAGCTATAGGGAGAGGTTGAGTAGGCTGGGTCTTTATTCCATGGAGCGCAGGAGGATGAGGGGAGATCTTATAGAGGTGTACAAAATCATGAAAGGAATAGATCGGGTAGGTGCACAGAGTCTTTAGCCCAGAGTTGGGGAATCGAGGACCAGGGGACATAGGTTCAAGGTGAAGGGGAAAAGATTTAATAGGAATCTAAGGGGTAACTTTTTCACACAAAGGGCGGTGGGTGTATGGAACAAACTGCCAGAGGAAGTAGTTGGGGCTGGGACTATCCCATTGTTTAAGAAACAGTTAGACAGGTATATGGATAGGACAGGTTTGGAGGGAAATAGACCAAGCGCAGGCAAGTGAGACTAGTGTTGGCCGGTGTGGGCGAGTTGGGCCGAAGGGCCCGTTTCCACACTGCATCACTCTATGACTCTAATAAACTAAAAATACCCGGGCTTGCAAAATGTAACTACAGAGGGGATTTTGACTTCTACATCAACATTACTACTGACTATTCCACAGGAATTAGTTAAATAATAAAGTATATTAGCTTGTGCAATTTCCCCTAAAATGACCCATAAGCCAAATGATAATATTTGTAAATTACCAATTCAAAATGTTTTTCATATAACGATGCACTCCATGAGAAAGATGCTGGTTAGGTGTGGTAGCTCTAAAAGCAAAACTATTTCTTTATTTTCAAAAAGGGTCTATTGAGTTCAGGCCTGACAATTCACATGCGTAATGTTTGTTATTAGAGCGACTGAATGCAAATGCTATACATATATTTACATTTTTGTTGCAACATATTATCACTTCCAGCGATTATACTGAATGATAACTAGCTGCTCCTGCAATCAAATTGTCAATATTACTCTATTACCAATTTCTTAAAATAATCAGATTAATTTCCTACGGCTAGCCAATCCCGATCTGTAATCAGTTACAATTTACACAACCATCCATGTATGATCTCCATTTATCATTTGTTTCATTTATTCCAAGGTTAAAGAATAACATTGGATCACAATGGCCCCTAATTATTTCATGTTGAATATATCTCCAGATTAAAGGATTTCCATTATAGTGCTATGCTCTGGGTATACTCAAAGCCTGATTACATAATCATGATGTAGTCTACAGAGCGGCATAGTGGTGCAGCTGGTAGAGCTGTTGCCACACAGCACCAGAGACCAGAGTTCGATTCTGACCTTGGATGCTTTCGGGTGTGCTGCATGCATGTTCTCCCTGTGACTGCGTGAGTTACCTCAGGGAGCTCCAATTTCCCCCCAATCTCAAAGACATGCAGGTTTGTAGGCTTTTTTGCCCTTTGTAAAATTTCCCTTAGTGTGTAGGGAGTGGATGAGAAAATGGGATAACATGGAACTAGAGATCGATGGTTGGTGTGGATTCGGTGGGTCAAAGGGCCTGTTTCCTTACCATATCTCTAATACTAAGTTAAGTGATTCCTTATGCTATATTTCCCTTCTTTCCGCCCTACTCCTTTCTTGTCCATATTCCTTCTAGAAAATACTTGCATCAGCAGGCTTTCAGCACGCTGACCAGATTCCTTTTTTGTTTACGCATAAATCTAATTTTTAGCATGGTGGTTCGATCATTACCTCAGTCAAAAAATTTAAAGTTCCAAAGTCATTCTGAAATTGAACAAAACACTTAAAGCATTATCTCCTCTCTCACCTCATCTTCTCGCACAGGTTTTGCCTTTTCATTTCTGCCCTTTGTCCAACCATCTGCCAATCAAAACCCCCAATCTGTACCAACCTTTCACTTGTGCAGGAAGGATATGCAGATGTTTGTTTACACCGAAGATAGACACAAAATGTTGGAGTAACTCAGTGGGTCAAGCAGCATCTCCGGAGGAACGGAATAGGAAATGTTTCTTCAGCCCAAGGGTCAGCTATGAGTTGGTCAGAAGAAGGGGCTCGACCCGAAACGTCACCTATTCCTTTTCACCCGAGATGCTACTTGACCTGCTGAGTTGCGCCAGCATTTTGTGTCTATCTCTAACCTATCACTGGTCAGGCTTTGTCCTGCCCCCACCTCTCTTACAATTTTCTCCTATCTCCTACAATCAGTTTGAATAAGGGATCCGGCCCAAAACATTGCCTATCCATGTGCCCAGAGATGCAGTCTGACTGAAGTCAGTCTGAAGAAGGGTACGACCCGAAACTTCGCCTATCTCCTTCGCTCCTTAGATGCTGCTGCACCCGCTGAGTTTCTCCAGCTTTTTGTGTAACCCCCCTGCAGTCTGACTGCAGCTACTCCAGCACAGTGTGTCTTTATTTTAGACCAGCATCTGCAGTTTATTGTGTCTACTCAGGATATCATGGTAGCATAGTAACGAGAGTGTGCTCGATGTCAAATGAGATGGGACACAAAATGCTGGGGTAACTCAGCAGGTCAGGTAGCATCTTTAGTGAAATGGATAGATGACATTTCAGGTCAGGACCTTTCTTCAGACTGATATTAGGTTGGGATAGGGGGGTGCGTAAACTGGAAGAAAGGAGGGGTAGGACAAAGCCTGGTAGGTAATCAGTTGATATCGGTAAGGATTTTCTTTTGATACGCAGGTAGTTTGACAAAGACCAAAGAAGAAAAGGCAGAAGTTGTAAGGCAAAAGGATTGGTGAGTTGTAAATTGTGGGTGAGGTTTGGGGGTGGAAGGGGAGGAGAGAAATAGGTCCAGGTGGAGCACAGGATGGAAGGGGGGGGGTGAGGGAAGGTCGTCCAAGGTTGCCAAGTCTAAGCTTGGTCTCGCCCATGTATACAAGGCTACATTGGGAACACCAGATGCGGTTGATGAGATTAGAAGAGGTGCATGTGAACATTTGTCTCACCTGGAAGGATTGCTGGGGTCCCTAGATGGAGTACACCAAGATCCTATCTGGTGAACTAAATGTCTATGGCATTATTCAAAATGACAGGGAGCTTCTCTGGTGTTCTAACCAACACCTCAACTAACTACCTGGTCATGTGTATCACAGTCCCTTTTTGTAGGACCATACAATCTGAATTTGAAGATCAATTTAACTTCAGCAACAACAAGCTAAATGAGCAGAATCTTTATTCGTTGAACAGTTTATGTCAACAAGGCTACTTAATTGTGTGGAACACCGTAAAACCAGTCAAACCAACCCCATTTCAATGCTTAAAACACGCGCACTTTCCCAAAGATGTAAATCAGGGCGTTTTCTACTAACCATGTCAACGTTGCAAATGTATTCCCATCCCAGAGGCAAAATCTGATATCCCATTGTAAATTAGTCTATCCACATAATTGTACAACCGTTACATTATCAACTGAACCAATGGGGTAATTACAAAACAGTTTATTTAGAAATTATTTTCCTCCAGACATGCAGCTAGCATACAAGTCATGTACCTTCACAGTCAATTTACCCCAGTAATTGTAACGCAAATAAAAATATGCTATCAACATCCATCTGTCATGGAAAAAGGTGTAAAATTCCACAGCATATGCTAGGGCTTCTCATTTGCAAATGGGTAACCAGCATCTGTCATTGTTGGCAACAATTCACAGCCAGGATCATTAACTTGAACCAAAGATAGACATGAAAAGCTGGAATAACTCAGCGGGACAGGCAGCATCTCTGGAGATGCAATGGGTGAGGTTTTGGGTCAAGACAGTTCCGTTCTTCCGACTTTGAAGAAGGGTCTCGACCCGAAATGTTACCCATTCCTTCTCTCCAGAGATGCTGCCTGTCCCGCTGAGTTACTCCAGCTTTTTGCGTCTATCTTCGGTTTAAACCAGCACCTGCAGTTCCTTCTTACAAATTAACTTAAATCAGTCTAGACTGTTGAATTCAAACGGTGTCACACCATGGAAAAGTATGTCCATGTGGGCAACAAGATTGTTTATTTCAGAAAGATGTCAATTTAACAAGGCGACCTTGATTCATTAAGTGGTTTTTAAAAAATATCGCACCATCTTTACAAATACATCTTTGCAACATTATCAGATTATTTAAATTACAGTATCTTACTTGCCCACAGCCAGGGAATGGGAAGGTCTAAACAGAATGAAAATGCGAAGATGAACAGTTAATAAAACAGGTAATTCCCCTGTTAGTTTTGAACCTTGCAGCAGTTTCCAGACACTTCACACAATCCACTGGAACTCCTTTGACTTCATTATCGTACCAGCTGCTCCCAAAACATCCTCACACTCTCTCTGTCTCATTAAATCATGCCACTGACCCATACCATCACTACCCCAACTCTAGCTTTCTTATTTCCCTCATTTCCCTTTGCCTTGACTCAAGTCTGAAGACGGGTCGTGACCCAAAACGTCACCCATCCCTTCACTCCAGAGATGCTGCCTATCCCACTGAGTTACTCCAGAATTTTGTGTCTATCCTAGCTTTCTTTTATTCTTCTTTAGTCGAGTTTAGAGATGCAGTGCAGAAACAAGGCCCTTCGGCCCACCAAGTCTACGCCGACCAGCGATCCCAGCACATTAACACTATCCTACACACACAAGGGTCAATTTTACACAAGGGTTAAGGGTAAGTCTGAAGAGGGGTCTCGACCCAAAACGTCACCTATTCCTTCGCTCCAAAGATGCTGCCTCACCCGCTGAGATTCTCTAGCATTTTTATCTACCTCCGATTTTTTCAGCATCTGCAGTTCCTTCTTAAACATACAATTGTTCTTCTTTGGTTGACCCTGGGCAGGTTAATAGGAATACCTGGAACAGTTCTGTTTCTTGATACCTTGACAAAATAGTCACTTTTTATGAACAAGTATTCCAAGGAAATTAAAGATAGACACAAAATGCTGCAGTAACTCAGCACGACAGGCAGCATCTCTGGAGTGAAGGAATGGGTGACGTTTTGAGTCGAGACCCTTCTTCAGACTGATTAAGTGAGAAAATGTCAGAGAGTCGGGGGAGAGGGAAAGGTCACCCATTCATTGTCACCTTCTCCATTACCAAGAATACAAAGGCATACAAACAGAAAATTTAGGTGAACTAGGGTGAAGGAGGGGCATAGAGAGAGAGAAAGCAAGGGTTACTTGAAGTTAGAGAAACAGGCAGTATGGTGGCGCAGCGGTAGAGTTGTTGCCTTACAACGCTAGCAGCACCGGAGACCCGGGTTCGATCCTGACTACGGGTGCTGTCTGTACGGAGTTTGTACGTTCTCCCCATGACTCTGTGGGTTTTCTCCAAGATCTTCGGTTTCCTCCCACACGCCAAAGACGTACAGGTTTGTAGGTTAATTGGCTTGGTGCATGTGTAAATTGTCCCTAGTAGGATAGTGTTAATGTGTGGGGATCACTGGTCGGTGCGGATTCAGCGGGCCGAAGGGTCTATTTTCGCACTGTATCTCTAAACTAAACTAAATATTCTTCCAGCATTTTGTGTCTATTTTTGGTGTAAATGAGCATGTGCAGTTCCTTCCAAGGAAATTAGTTGGCTAGAATTGACCACGATGCACATAGCTATTAAAGTTAGCCAACAAATATTCTCTGAGACTTTGGTTAGGCATTTGAGTATTGTATACAGTTCTGGTCACCCAATTACAGGAGGCTTTGGAGAGGGTGCAGAGGTTTACTGGAATGCTGTCTGGATTGGAGGGTTTCAGCTACAGGAAGCAATTTTATTGACTTGGATTGTTTTCTCTGGACCGTCAGAGAGTTTGAGGGAAGACTTGATAGAAGTATATAAAATTATAAGAGGCACAGATAGGATACAGAATCTCCCCCCCCCCCCCCCCCCGGTGTAAATGTCTAACACTAGAGGGCACAGCGATAAGGTGAGAGGGGGAATGTTTTAGGGAGATGAGCAAGGTTGTTTTTTTACACACAGAGGGACGGGGGGCAAGAAAGCAGTGCCAGGGGTTCTGGTGGAGACAGATGTGATAATGGCATTTAAGAGGCTCTTAGATAGGCTCATGGAAGTGCAAATATTAGGGATATGGATCACGTACAGACAGATTAGATCATTTTAACTTGGCATCATGTTCAACACAAACATTGTGACCGAAGTGTTCCTATGCTGTACTATTCTACGTTTCAACAGCTGCTGGAACAAGAGGCAACATATGCAAAATACCACTCAGTAACAAGCAAATCAGCCATGGACTCTCCCAAGCATCTCTAGCAGCTCCATCTATAATAGAATATTCTCCACAGGCTTAGCTTAATATAACATTACACTTATTCAATGTATAACAGCGTGATGTATGGACTACAGCAATTCAGCAAAATAAAAATCAATAGCACCTCAAGAGCCAAAAACCTTCACCAGCTACAATAACATGGACAGTAGATGAGTAACGACAAGATTATCTCCAAGCTAGGCCAACATCTTGGCTTAGAAATATAATTGGAGGTGGTGACCATCAAGCAACAGCAAAGCCCTGTAACTCCCAGTTAAAAAGCAATAAGAGCAACGTTACCACTTAAATTAAAACGCCTTAAATTGCTTACTACTATTCTGAGGTATCTACAGAAGACATAATTGTCGACCAAAGTTCATAGTGAGATAAAGTTCAATTCTGTCTGTTGACCCAAAGTTCATTTTTAGAAATACCAAAAGTGGAGTTTACAATATCCCCAATTTTCTATTCAAACCCTCTTAAGAGGTCACGGACATTTAAGTTGCTGCAGTATGGACACGACAGCAGATTTAGCCTATTGGAGGGACTGTCGTGGGAGGACAGGAAGGGGAGGGTCAAATTTAGACAAACATCCTGGGATCATATTCAATAGTTGCACAGCAACCACCACAATATAACTGACAGTAGGTCACTGGCCTGTCTATCTTCCTCTTCCATAATAATTGTGAAATATTAGCTCACATATTCTCATTTGATCAATCAACACATGACCATTTAGCAAGTGTGCTATTGCATAACTTCAAAGTTGTTTGTAAGGGAGATTCACTCATCACTACGCTTTGCTGTATAAGTGCCACCTTATTTTATCCTTGCTGACCACAAATTAACATTCAGTTCAATAATGTCTGTGTATATTTTATTTATTTTATAAATCCATCTGAGTATTACAATACTGTTATAAGATTTATATCAAGGTGACTGCAACCAATAGGGAATAAAAACCTTTACAATTGACTGTCCCAAATTTAGGTCTGTGTCCCAGTTTAATAAAAATGGCTCTGGGGCTTCTAAAAACAGCCATCACCCGAAAGAATAGATTTTAAACAATAGAACAGCTAGAATGGCTGCAGATTATATTTCACAGCAAACAATGGAGAAACCAAAGCAACCAAATCAGTTTTCTGTATAAAAAAAGTCAAAATCAGGGAAAGTGCCCTTTGCCATAACAGGTTGGTTACACAACTCGTGATCAGACCCTTCTTTCCTCTGTCAGTGGCTGAAAGTCTGAACCCAAGCAACGATAAGATGAAGTACACTATTTTTGGACCAGGCACCCAAATTAATTTGATGTTGAATGTACTTCAGCAAATTTACTGCTGGGGAAAAATCATATACAAAATGTTAATTGAGGTTTGCAAGCAACATCTACATTTCTCCTATTTTGCATAATGAGACCATTTAAAATTGGATCCACCTGCTCACTTAAGGAATACAAATGTAATTTGGGGAACTTGGCAACTCTCCAAAACCTACAGATCGATGCAAAAGACAAAGTCAGTGGGACTACAAACCAGCCAAGTAAGATCAGCCCTAACAGAACAAGTGCGATTTACCAAGATACGAGATATATGCACACATAAACAAAGGAATAGATAATTTGCATCAAGAGCTCTGACATTTGGGGAATTACCTCCAGCAAGCCTGGTACTTATAAATTGCAATCTGGAAAGGAAAATTAAAAAAACTTAGCAATGGTGGCAATGCATTGGTGCATTAATTGCAAGTTTTAATGGGGATAAAGGGTTAGTAATTCCAATTATTCTTTGCCTGGAGTTCTTGGGCTAATGACATAACCACAGGCCGCCATCTTTAAATCCAAGATGGCGGCGCACCAGCGACCCTCCGCAACAATAGAAGGTACAATAAACGGCAGCGTTTCCTCCGCAAAATACACATTTTCCAACAGCTGTTTCCTCATAGATCGGCCTGTTTTGAGGTAAAGAACTGGGCGGGAGGTTTGAAGCGGTTTTATGTGGGTATTTTTTTTCACCCCCCCCCCCCTTCGCTTACTTGCAGTTCGGCTTTTTCCGCTTCCCATCGCGCTTTTTCCATCTCGAATCGCGCCCACTCGTGCTGGATATAGTGTAAAATCCCCGGCACCGTGTAGGCGTCGGGCTCCGCCGAGTTGTCTGAGGGGATTTTGTCCGAGGCGGGAGCCGGGCTGGGGCAGCTCGCGTTGGCGCCTGTTGAAGCCATGGCGGTCGCTGCCTGTCCGTCCGTCGCCGCCATCACCGCCGCCTGTCCCCCTGCCAGATAGTGGGAGCCCCGCCGGCCTGGCGCAGCCGCACTGGCGGCGCTGCAGAGGCACTTCCTGCCAGATAGTGGGCCGTCACAACATCCTCTGCCTTCAGCATTGAGAGAGAAAGGGGGAATGAAGAAAGAAAGAGAAAGGGGGGAAAATAGAAGGAGGGAGAAAGGGGGAAGAGAAAGAGAGAGGGGGAAGAGAGAGAAAGGGGGAATGAAGAAAGTGGGAGAAGAGAAGGGGGAGAAAGGGGGAAGGGGAAGAGAGAGAGAAAGAGAAATGGGGAATAAAGAAAGGGGGAAGAGAAAGAGAGAGAAAGGGGGATGAAGAAAGAAAGAGAAAGGGGGAAATGAAGAAAGAAATAGGAGGGAGAAAGGGGGGAAAATAGAAGGAGGGAGAAAGGGGGGAAAATAGAAGGAGGAGGAAGAGAAAGAGAGGGGGAAGAGAGAGAAAGGGGGAATGAAGAAAATGGGAGAAGAGAAAGGGCGAGAGAAAGGGGGAAGGGGAAGAGAGAGAGAAAGAGAAATGGGGAATAAAGAAAGAAAGGGGGAAGAGAAAGAGAGAGAAAGGGGGGATGAAGAAAGAAAGTGGGAAAAGTGGAGGGAGAAAGAGGGGAAGAGAGAGAGAAAGGGGGAATAAAGAAAGAAAGAGGGAAAAGAGAAAGGGAGTGGGGGAGAGAGGGAAAGGGGGAATAGAGAGAAAAGGGGAAGAAACAAGAGAAAAAGAGATGGGAAGAAAAAAAGAGAAAAAGATTGGGGAAGAAAAAAAGAGAAAGGGGGAAGAAAGAGGAAAATAGAAAGGTGAGAGAGAGGGAAAGGGGAAGAGAGAGAAGGGGAAAGAAAGAGGGAAAGGGGAGGGGAACGAGAAAGGGGGAAGAAAGAAGAGAAAAAGAGATAAAGGAAGAAAGAAAGAAGGAAAAGAGAAAGGGGGAAGGGAGAGAGAAAGAAAAAGAAAGGGGGAAGAGAAAGAGAAAGGGGAGGAGCGAGAAAGAAAGAGGGAGAGAGAAAGGGGGAAGAGAAAGAGAGAGGGAAGAAAGAGAAAAAGAGATAGGGGAAGGAAAAAAAGGAAAAAGAGAAGAAACATGGAAAATGGGTGCAGGAGTAGGCCATTCGGCCCTTCGAGCCTGCACAGCCATTCAAGCTGATCATCCAACTCAGTATCCTGTACTTGCCTACTCTCCATACCCCCTGATCCCTTTAGACACAAGGGCCACATCTAACTCCCTCTTAAATATAGCCAATGAACTGGCCTCAACTACATTCTGTGGCAGAGAATTCCACAGATTCACCACTCTCTGTGTGAAAAATGATTTTCTCATCTTGGTCCAAAAAGACTTCCCCCTTATCCTTAAACTGTGACCCCTTGTTCTGGACTTCCCCAACATCGGGAACAATCTTCCTGCATCTAGCCTGTCCAACCCCTTAAGAATTTCGTAAGTCTCTAAGATGCCACCCCCCCCCCCCCCAAAAAAAATCTTCTAAATTCAAGCCGAGTCTATCCAGTCTTTCTTCATATGGAAAGATAGAAAGGGGGAAGGGAGAGAGAGAGAGAAAGGGGGAAGAGAAAGAGGGAGGGAAAGAGAGAAGGGGGGGAAAAGGAGAAGAGAAAAGGGGGAGGGGAAGAGAGAGAAAGGAGGAGGAGAGATAGAAAGGAGGAGAGCAAATATCTTATAGGATCTTTGGGGGAGAGAGAGAGGGAAAAAAAGGGAAAGGGAAAGGCGAGTGAGTGAAGGAAAGAGAAAAGGAGAGTGAAAGAGTGAGGGAGAGGGAACGAGATAGTGCATAGAGGGGAGAAAGTGGAGGGAAGGAGAGACAGACAGAGAGAGAGAGAGAAGGAGGGTGAATGAGAGAGTGAGTCAGAATGAAGGAGAGAGGGAAAGTGGGAGAGAAGGAGAGGGTGCAGAGGGGGAGAAATTGAAGAAGAGTTAAGAAGGGGGAAAGAGAAGGGGAGAGAAAGTGTGAAGGAGGAGAGAGTGAGTATGAAGGAGATGGAGGGAGAGAAGGGAAGGATAGGGAGAGCGAGGAGGGAGGATGCATATTCTGCCAATGCAACTTGTGTCCTCGTGTAAAGAATAGGTGCTAGAGAGCATATGTTTCTAAATCAGTTTTATTCAGGAGAAGGAGAAGTTTTCTAACAATTAAATGTCTGGGTTTTTTGTTTGCATGCTCGTGAGGGTGAGTAGAACGTGCGTGGAAGGACATGACATTTTACAATATAATAAAAAGGAACTGCAGATGCTGGTTTATACCAAAGATAGACATAAAATGCTGGAGTAACTCAGCAAGTCAGACAGCATCTCTAAAAAAACATGGATGTTACAGATTGGGACCCTTTCCATGTTCTCCAGAGATGGCGCCGGACCCGCTGAGTTACTTCAGCATTTTGTGTCTCTCTTTGGTATAAACCTTTTAACCTCAGTCTAATCCACCATTCAGTGGTATCTTTGTCCATATACCTAAATTTTCTCTGTGTCAGTTTTACATTATAAAGATCTATAAACTCACACTGAAAAGTAACATAGAAACATAGAGTAATAGGTGCAGGGCATTTGGCCCTTCAAGCCAGTACCGCCATTCAATATGATCATGGCTGATCATTAAAGTTATTACCCCGTTCCTGCTTTTTCTCCCATATTCCTTGATTCCTTTAGCCCTAAGAGCTAAGTCTAACACACTCTTGAAAACAATTGCCCCACCAACAATTGGAGTTTATGGAAGATAATTTGTTTTAACCATATTTTGCTTGTTCTGAGTTTAACATCTGCAATACTTGACTTTATTTTGAAGCCACGTCCTACTTGACCTAGATTATCCCACCAGAACTCAAAAGATTTAAGCACGTAATCCAGGCTTACATCTCAGGGGGAGGTAGACACGTGGGCAAATTGCTATAGCACTGGTACTTATCCTGGTTTATTTCCAACCTGCACATTCAACAAGCATCAAACAGACCTCCAGCTATGTTGGTAGACAAAAATACTGGAGAAACTCAGCGGGTGAGGCAACATCTATGGAGCGAAGGAATACCTATTCCTTCGCTCCATAGATGTTGCCTCACCCGCTGAGTTTCTCCAGTAATTTTGTCTATCTTTGATATTTCCAGCATCTGCAGTTCTTTCCTAAACACCCAGCTATGTTGCATGTTCTTCTATCACAGTGGTCAAACTTGGATTTTTACAGGATCTTGAACTTGGTAAGACTTCCCAAGGCACTTCACGAGACCAAATCTGACACCAAGGACCCATTAGGTCAAAATTAAATAAAGTTTTGTTTAGAACCATTTGGACAAATACAAGGATAGGACAGGTTTAAAGGGATATGGGCCAAACGCAGGCAGGTGGTACTAGTGTAGTTGGGGGCTTGTTGGTCGGCGTGGGGGAAGTTGGGTTGAAGGGCCTGTTTCCACATTGCATGCCTCTTTGACTCTTCAAGAACTTTGAAGAAGCAGAGGCATTTACTGAGAAATTCAAGAACCCAGGGCTTGGCCAACTGAAATTGTGACGATCAGTGCTGGACTATTGGAAATTGTGGACCTCCAAGTAGAATTTGGACATTGGAGTGGAGGAATCTGAGAAAATTAAGAAGCAGTTAGAGTAAAGTCCAAAAAAACAGATTTGGGCAGTTTATCCAGACGTTCTGAATAAAATCGTACGAAGGATCCCAACCCAAAACTTCACCTATCCATTTTCTCCAGTGATCTCTCCTCTCCTGACCTGCTGAGTTACTCCAGCATTTTATTTCTATCTTCTGATTAAAATGCTCTTTTAAAAATAGTTTGGATAGAAGGTAAAAAAATAGGTTGGAAGGTAAAAAAAATGTTTATCTAGATGTTATGTTAAAAATGTTTTGTTAAAAATGGAAGCTCCACTTTGGATTGCAACCTTGTGGTTGGGGAGCTTGTGTGTCTCAGTGACCCCTAGAGCTATGCCAGCGGGAGATTCGTCTCCTGTTAGGGCCTTCCATGCTGGACAGGTCGAAGGGTAGAGGTGAGATGAAGAGCGATCCACCGGTCTTCCAGGTTGGGGGTTGAGCACAGGGCTAACAACCCCATCTTGTAAAACAAATATATTACGGAAACAGCAACTGGAGGAATCAACACTACTGGGCGTGATGGACTTCCAGGGCTGTCGACAGATGCCAGGATGAATGTCAATGGTGAAAGAGAACCAGACTGCATCCCAAGAATAGCCCTGCACTGGATACCGGAAGGGAAAAAGAAAAGAGACCCAAAACCACCTGGCGTCGAACTGTAGAGGAGGAAATGAAAAGAATGGACTTGACCTGGGGTAGTGTCCAGAAGCTGGCCCAGAACAGACAGGAGTGGAGGACCTTTGTTGCTGCCTTACATGCCAGGAGGCATAATAGGCAGTAAGGAAGTAAAAATGGAAGGTTAAAAAAGGGTCTAAGAAAGTCTTGAAGTAGCGGTCAGACATCTGAGTCAAAAGAAAATGCAAGCACCATTGCTTGAGCTCCTAACCCAGATAGGCACCCGACTGAAATTTGGTTAGAATATCATCAGACGTAGGAGCAGAATTAGGCCGTTCGTATATCTGCATATCTGGCCACTTGTCCTGAGGTTGCTTGAATGATTGAATGAAAGACACAGCACGGAAACATGTCTTTTGTCCCACCAAGTCCATGCTGACCATCGATCACCCGTTCATCCTGGTTCTATGTTTTCCCACTTTCTACACACTGGCGGCCTGTAAAACCCGCACGTCTTTGAGATGTTGGAGGAAACCGGAGCATCCATGCGGTCACAAGAAATTCCACACAGACAGCACCCGAGGTCAGGATCGAACCCAGGTCTCTGGCGCTGAGAGGCAGCAGCTCTATCAGCTGCGCAACTGTGCCACCGCTGCTGCATTCTGAGCCTATCTGCCTGAGGTGTATGTGCAAGATTCATGGCACTATATATTAAAAAAGCATGAGATTGCCCCCCTGTGTCCTCTCAATCACCAGTAAGGAAAGAGATGATCTCGTCTTGTATTACTGCAGATTGTATCAACGTAATGTGCTCAAAATGACCGCTGTGATTTGCTACTGTACCAGAGGCTGTGCTTCAAATGTAATAATAAAATCTTTGGAATGTCCTGGGAGCGTGACAGTTGCTGCATGCATGCACACTCCCTCTTTCATTTCTGGGTTACAGATGGAGTGATATGGTCTATCTGCGCCTAACCTTATTAAATGCCAAGGTGTTCCACTTTTGTCTAACCCCCTGGAATCTTGAAAACAGTGATGGGCAACATTTTTAATGATGCCAAGTTCCCAAGTCCCCATTCTTTACAGAATAAAATGGATTCAGTGGTGAGAATTTATGCATAGCACATGTAATAGAAGTCGTTTTGCGTAGGAAGGAACTGCAGATGCTGGTTTACACTGAAGATAGACACAAAAGTAACTCGGCAGGTCAGGCAGCATCTCTGGAGAACATGGATAGGTGACGTTTTGGGTCGGGACCCATCTTCAGACTGTTGTTTTCAGCGGTGTTGGTATTCTTAGTTTGATGACCTCCTGGGTCTGACACAGTGCGGAAGCAAAGAGTAGTAAAAGGAGATGCAAGAAATTGCAGATGCAGGGATCTTGCACACAACACAAAGTGCTGGAAGAGCTCAGTGGGTCAGGCAGCATCCGTGGAGGGAGTGGACAGGTGACCTTTTGGGCCGGGATTCCGTAAGCATGAGGTTCCGACTCAAAACATCTTCCATAGATGCTGCCTGACCACTGAGTTCTTCCCGCACTTTGTGTTTTGATAGGAAAAGGATATGGAGTGAGATGTTCAGAGGAATAGCAGAGGGGTTTTAAGGAAAATAATGCCCAGAATGACACCAAGGATGCAGAAAGAGAGAGATCAGAACATTTACACCTGCCTTGAGGTTGGGTAAGTTCCATTCTGTAGGTACTTACCCAGTCACAACGATATGTTTGAGTTTAGATTAGTTTAGCCTATTATCACGTGTACCGAGGTACAGTGAAAAACTTTAGTTGTGGTTAGTCAGGACGTCATGGTGGCGCAGCGGTAGAGTTGCTGCCTTGCAGCGAATGCAGCGTCCGAGACCCGGGTTCAATCCCGTCTACGGGTGCTGTCTGTACAGAGTTTGTACGTTCTCCCTGTGACCTACGTGGGTTTTCTCCGAGATCTTCGGTTCCCTCCCGATTGGCTTGGTAAATGTAAAAATTGTCCCTAGTGGGTGTAGGATAGTGTTAATGTGCGGGGATCGCTGGTCGGCGCAGACCTGGTAGGCGAGTTTCCATGCTGTATCACTAATGTAATCTTGTGTGCTAACCAGTCAGCATAAAACAATACATGATTACAATCGAACCATCAACAGTGATTTTAGGTTCCTCATATCATTTTCTTTTTATTGTTTAACTTCTTCATCAAAGCTTCTTTATATTTTTAGATCCAATCAAGACAATCCATTCCTGATGAATTAATTGTACATGTAAGTTGACCAAAAATCTCGATCCTCGGGCATTTTTCACCTGTTATGATGTCAAAAGGCCACAAGAAATTAATTCAGACGAGCAGCTATTGAATGCCAACACCACATGCAATCACAAGCAGCACAATGCGGATTAGTTTATGCCAGATACTGCTGACTGGGGCAATATTGATTAATCTGGTGGTTCTTTACTACGTCTCGAGAACCCAGCAGCAAATGCTGAAGCACAAAGAACCAGGAAAGGCTGTGGCGCGGAGGTCATCGGTTTCGCGAGTCGCTGGAATCACCGTGTTGATAAGAGAGTTTGAAGACTTTGAGAACTGGGTGGTGGGCGTCGTGAAGTCCTTCATGAAGGTGCGGCCAGATCAGCCCATCGTGGTGGTGGCTGACAATCTACCCTACCCGCCGCTGGGCCTGCCCAACAAGCGGACCGTTCAGACCATCCTGTTGAAAGCATCGCCCGATCAGCCACACTTTGTCACCAGGCCTGAATTCTACATCAAGACGGAGTACACCCTTTTGGTGCCAGATGGAATACAGCTGGACTCAACGCAGCAAATCGAACGCCTTCTTCAGGAGTTCGAGGCCAACAAAGACAAGGCCCGGATGGTCGCAGCCCCTGTTCAGCCTTCTGGAATGTTCCAGTGTCTAAACCTGCGGGTTAACCTGAAGGAATGGAGCGCAGTTTACAGCCTCTCTGGCGGTCACCTTTGCGATGCCATTGCCGGAGACGCCGTGGTTCTTCTTCGGACGGAAGACTTGTTCAACCTCTCCCAGCCGATGCTGAGGCCGCTCGCCACCTCCCTCTTCATCCAGTCCTCGCTGCACGGCTGGAGGGTGAAGACGGCGGAGAGCGTGGTCTTCTCCTCGTACCCCCGCTCTCTCTACATGTCAGCCCACAACCAGTGGAAGAGCGACAACCACGTGAAAGCCAGGCTGGCTCACCTCTTCAAGGACTTTGGCGTGAAGCGCGTGGTGCAGGCCGACGGGAAGGAGCAGTGGTACGGATGCACCAAAGACACTCCGCGCTGCTTTGGCACCGTGCATGACGACACGCCGGAGTACCTGTACCTGAACAGGTGGACCCCTCCTTGCTGCCTTCGAGCCTTGCGCGAGACAGCCAGGTACGTCATAAAGACCTTGGAGTCCTCGGACGTCCGCTACTGGATGGAGGGTGGCACGCTCCTGGGAGCGGCGCGCCAACAGGACATCATTGCCTGGGACTACGACGTGGATCTGGGCATCTACTTGGAGGACGTGGACAAGTGCGAGTTGCTGCGGAGTTTGGACTCTGGCTCGGTGGTCGACGAGAACGGCTACGTGTGGGAGAAGGCGGTGGAGGGGGAATTCTACCGAGTGCAGTACAGCGAGAGCAACCACCTCCACGTTGACCTGTGGCCCTTCTACGCCAGGGAAGGCATCATGACGAAGAACACCTGGCTGGACCACAAGCAGGACGTCGAGTTCCCCGAGCACTTTCTGAAGCCGCTGGTGCCCATGCAATTTGCCGGGATGACGGCTTATGCGCCTAACAATCACAGACGCTTCCTAGAGTTGAAATTTGGTGAAGGGGTCATTGAAAACCCAGAGTACCCAAATCCTGCAAAGAAAAAGTTGGTGAAGACGGACTAAGTGGAGGATATTGGTTATCTCAGAAGGAGATGTGGGCCCGTTACACTTACGGCAGGGGTTCCCAACCTTGTTCGTCCCGTTTACCCCCGGCAACATTAATAGCACATAACAATATTATTTCACTTGCATAGAAAAAATGTGCAGGAGTAGGCCATTCGGCGCTTCGAGCCTGCACCGCCATTCAATATGATCATAGCTGATCATCCAACGCAGTATCCCGTACCTGCCTTCTCTCCATACCCCCTGATCCCTTTAGCCACAAGGGCCACATCTAACTCCCTCTTAAATATCACCAATGAACTGGCCTCAACTACCTTCTGTGGCAGAGAATTCCACAGATTCACCACTCTCTGTGTGAAAAATGTTTTTCTCATCTCGGTCTTAAAAAAATTCCCCCTTATCCTTAAACTGCGACCCCCTGTTCTGGACTTCCCCAACATCGGGAACAATCTTCCTGCATCTAGCCTGTCCAACCCCTTAAGAATTTTGTAAGTTTCTATAAGATCTCCCCCTCAATCTTCTAAATTCTAGCAAGTACAAGCCGAGTCTATCCAGTCTTTCTTCATATAAAAGTCCTGACATCCCAGGAATCAGTCTGGTGAACCTTCTCGCTACTCCCTCTATGGCAAGAATGTCTTTTCTCAGATTATAAACAACTAATGATGACTTTCTAAAGGTACGTCCTTTTATTTAGTGTAGTTTATTGTCATGCCTACTGAGGTACAGTGAAAAGCTTTTGTTGCATGCTGACCAGGAAAGCTTTTCACTGTACCTCGGTACAGGTGAAACTACACTAAACTAAACTAAACCACTCTAACATCTGGAGAAGTACCAGGACCAAACACAGTCAGTCAATGAAAAAAAATATCTACAAATCCCAAATCAACAAATTTACCCCCTGAGGGTAAATGTACCCCAGGTTGGGAACCCTTGACTTAGGGGCTCCCTATGTTAAGAGTGGTTTAGTTTAGTTCATAAGTTATAGGAGCAGAATTAGGCCATTTGGCCCATCAAGTCTGCTCTGCCATTGAATCATGGCTGATCTAACCTTCCCTCTCAATCCCATTTGCCGGCCTTCTCCCCATTACCCCTTACATCCGTACTAATCATGAATCTGTCAATCTCTGCCTTAAATATATCCATTGACTTGGCCTCTACATCCTACTGTGGCAATAAATTCCACAGATTCACCACCCTCTGCCTAAGGAAATTTATCTTAATCTCCTTTCTAAAGGTACGTCCTTTTATTTAGTTCAGTTTATTGTTACACGTACCGAGGTACAGTGAAAAGCTTTTGTTGCATGCTAACCAGGAAAGCATTTCACTGTACCTTGGTACAGGTGACAATAAATTACACTAAACTAAACTAAACCACTCTAACATCCGGAGAAGTACTATTGATAAGTGCTATTGCAAAGTAACGTGATATCCCACATGTGTAAGAAGAAAGTGCAGATGCTGGTTTACACTGAAGATGGACACAATGTGCTGGAGTAACTCAGCGGGTCGGGCAGCATCTCTGGTGAAAAGAATAGGTGATGTTTCGTGTCTAAAGGAAGGGTCTGGACCCGAAATGTCGCCTATTCCTTTGCTCTGGAGATGCTGCCTGACCCGCTGAGTTACTGCAGCATTTTGTGTCCATCTCTCGTTGATATCCCACATATTTGTTTCTACACAGGTGTTTACTGGGGAGCAGTAGCATGAACACTGTCTGCCCCTTCTCTATGTATAAATGCAGAGCGTCAGGGCGAGTTGTTAGAACATGTTGTGGATTTGAACCTAGTCTTATCCTTTCCCTCTGTCAGTCGCCCGCGTGCATGCCTTTCGCAACAAGAATTGCTGCGTCGCCACGGAAGCAGCAACCCTGAAAGCCCTGTCCCACTGTACGAGTTCATTCCAAGAGCTCTCCCGAGTTTGCCCTGATTCGAACTCGGAGATTTACGGTAATGGCCACTCGTCGGTACTCGGGGCTCTTGTGGACATATTTCAACACGTTGAAAAATCTTCACGAGTCTTCCCGTGCTTACCTGCCGTTAGCGAGTCTTCCCGAGTACCTGCCGTTAGCGTTACGAGCCGGTAAGTGACGTCCCCAAGCTCCGACGTACTCGCCACGTTCATGCTCCGTGCTTACCACGAGTTTGTTTTTTTTTAAACTCGGGAGAGCTCTTGGAAAAGAACTCGTACCGCAGGACACGACTTTGACTCATTATACATCTCCTTGACCCAACATAATACAGTCAAACGTAATACCTGACTTTACGACCCATGAGTACATCAATTAGTGCACTTTCCCACAGTCTTGATGTACAGATTACGTTTTATTCCTTTAAAACTGTAGAATAAGCCCATGGCCCAAATAAACATATTGTGGGATATAAAGAGACAAATTTGGACAAAGGATACCATATTGTAATGGGATTACAGTTTAGTTTATTGTCACATGTACAGTGAAAAGCTTTTGTTGCGTGCTAACCAGTCAGCGGAAAGACAACACCTGATCACAATCGAGCCATTCACTGTGCACAGACACGCGATAAGGGAATAACGTTTAGTGCAAGATAAAGCCAGTAAAGTCAAATTTGAGGAAGGACATTCTTGCTATTGAGGGAGTGCAGCGTAGGTTTACAAGATTAATTCCCGGGATGGCGGGACTGTCAATGCCTGAGAGAATGGAGCAGCTGGGCGTGTACACTCTGGAGTTTAAAAGGATGAGAGGGGATCTCATTGAAACATATAAGATTGTTAAGGGCTTGGACACGCTAGAGGCAGGAAACATGTTCCCGATGTTGGGGGAGTCCAGAACCAGGGGTCACAGTTTAAGAATGAGGAGTAAGCGATTTAGAATGGAGACGAGGAAACACTTTTTCTCACTGAGAGTGGTTAGTCTGTGGAAGTCTCTGCCTCAGAGGGTGGTGGAGGCAGGTTCTCTGGATGCTTTCAAGAGAGCTAGATAGGGCTCTTAAAAATAGCGGAGTCAGGGGATATGGGGAGAAGGCAGGAACGGGGTACTGATTGGGGATGATCAACCATGATCACATTGAATGGCGGTGCTGGCTCGAAGGGCCGAATGGCCTACTCCTGCACCAATTGTCTAAAGTCTGATCAAAGGTAGCTGATTGAGGTAGATAGTAGTTCCAGACTGCTCTCGAGTTGTGGTACAACAGTTCAATTGCCTGATAACAGCTGGGAAGAAACTGTCTATCTTAAGACTTAACCACTATTTATATAGCACTGGAAAATAAGTGACCTAGTGTTATTATTATATAAATGCAAATCTTAAAATGTAAAGATATGCACTAGAGGGTGCTCTGCAACAGTGCTGGGTCTATGTTGAACATGTCCCAATTACAGCTACATTTCTGATGTATTACTTGTAAAACCTGCTGCTAACTATGCATCCACGATTTGATGAACTGAAGTGTTGCCCATTAAATGTGGTTTCCAGTCCATGTATTCTTGTCATTTGTATGCATGAGGCTTTATCCATTCCGTTTCTCCAGTTCTTACTCTGACACAAAAAAGCTGGTGTAACTCAGCGGGTCAGACACATCTTGCCTGTACATCTTACCGCCCGCAGCTGCGACTGTGGGGGTTTATGGTCCCGACCACGGGGAAAAATGGAGGAGGACTGACTGAATTTTGTGCCTTCCACCACAGTGATGAATGCTGTGGTGGATGTTTTGTGTTAACTATTTATTGTGTATTGTGTGTTCTTTTTTATTGTACCGCTGCTGGCAAATTCATTTCACTGCACTTCATTGTGTATGTGATGAATAAATCTGACTATTGACTACTGATTGGTGACGTTTCAGGTCTGAAGAAGGGTCTTGACCCGAAACGTCACCTCTTCCTTTTCTCCAGAGATGAAACATAGAAACTAGGTGCAGGAGGAGGCCATTCAGCCCTTCGAGCCAGCACCGCCATTCATTGTTATCATGGCTGATCGTCCGCTATCAATAACCCGTGCCTGCCTTCTCCCCATATCCCTTGACTCCACTAGCCCCTAGAGCTCTATCTAACTCTCTCTTAAATCCATCCAGTGATTTGGCCTCCACTGCCCTCTATGGCAGGGAATTCCATAAATTCACAACTATGTGGGTAAAAAAGTTTTTTCGCAGCTCAGTCTTAAATGACCTCCCCTTTATTCTAAGATGCTGTCTAACCCGCTGAGTACTCCAGCTTTTTGTGCCTAGAACAACACTTTGTGTTCTACATGTTTTATATAAGTGATGGTCTTGGCATCTCTGGTCATGTTTGGAATTCAGCGGGTCAGGCAGCATCTGTGGAGGGAATGGGATAGATGGAGCTTGAGGCTGATGGGGTAGAAATCTAGTAAAGAGAGGTGAGAGGAAAGTATTGGTCGAAAATTGGCAAATGATAGATGGAAGAAAGACACAATAAGCTGGAGTAGCTCAGCGTGTCAAGCAGCATCTCTGGGGGTAGATAAAAGTGCTGGAGAAACTCAGCGGGTGTAGCAGCATCTATGGAGCGAAGGAAATGGGCAATGTTTCGAGCTGAAACTCTTCTTAGTAATAGGCATTTCGGGTTGAGAACCTTCTTCAGACTGAGAGTCAGGGGAGAGGGAAACTAGAGAGGTACTCTGTACCTTTTCATACCTCTCATTTCCCTCTTCACCGACTCCCAGCCTGAAGAACGATCTCGACCCGGAACATCTATTCCTTTTCTCCAGAGATGTTGCCTGACCTGCAGAGTTACTCCAGCTTTTTGTGTCTTATCTTTGGTGTAAACCAGCATCTGCAGTTCCTTCCTACACAAATGATAGCTGGATTCAGGCGAGGATGGGGCGATGGATGGATGGATACCACTCAAGGCTGGCGGTGAAATGGAGACAAAAGGGTGGAATCAAATGGGGAAGGAAGAGGAGAAGGGTAATGGCAATTGAGGAGAAGAGATTCAAAGACACCTTAAAAGACATCATGAAGAAATGTCCAATCGGCATCGAAAATTGGGAAACCAATGCCAAGGACAGGAAACTCTGGCGAACCATCATCCAAGAAGGAAGAGCCACCTTCGAAGCCAAGAGATGTGCAGAATTAGAAGAAAAGAGAAGAAAACGGAAAAGAGAGGCAGCAAGAACCAAAGCCCGATCTGCCATCTGGAATTACCTGTCCTGAATGCCGAAGAACTTTCAAAGCTAGGACTGGACTCATAAGCCACCTGAGAGTCCATAAAACCAACAGATCGTAGACCATCATCCTCGACCTCGAGGGATAGCCACTATGACGACATGATGCGGTGGGGGGGGGGGGTATTAAAAAGAAAAAGGGGGATTAGGAAACCGGGGTGAGCAGACGGAGGAGGAGCAAGGATCTGGGTGATGATAGACAAAGTGCTGGAGTAACTCAGTGGGACAGGCGGCATCTCTGGAGAGAAAGAATTGGTGAAGTTTTGGGTTGAGACCCTTCTTCAGACGGCTGGGTGATGAGGCAGCGGGGGAAAGGCATGCATACACGAGGGGAGAAGGGGCAGGGCAGAGGGTCACCTCTGTTTGCCGGACTTTACAGATACAGCGTGGAAACAGGCCGTTAGCCCGTACACTAAGTGAAACGGCAGGACGTGAGCGGATAGCCAAGGAATGGGAGACACAGAGAGGCTGCCTGTTGCCACATCGGGCAACGTGAGAAAACACGGCACACTAAACAGTCACATCCGCTGCATTAGTACTACCCGCTGTGTGTGTGTGTGTCTCTCTCTCTCTCTCTCTCTCTCCCCCTCTCCTTCCTTCCTTCCTCTCAGCGGGTCAGGCAGCATCTCCGGAGAAAAGGAGTGGGTGACTTTTCGGGTCGAGATTCTTCTTCAGACTCTGAGGAAGGGTCTTGAGCAGAAACATCACCGAGTCTTTGGTGTGAAGAAGGGTCTCCACCTGAAACGTCACCTACCCCTTTTCTCCAGAGATGCTGCCTGACCCGCTGAGTTACTCCAGCATATTGTGTCTGTGTAGTTTAGAGATGTAGCACGGAAACAGGTTCTTCTGCCCACCGAGTCCCAGCCAACAAGCGATCTCCGCACACTAACACTATCCTACACACACAAGGGACAATTCGCAGAAGGCAATTAACCCCGAAACCTGTACGCCTTTGGAGCGTGGGAGGAAACCCGAGCACCCGGAGAAAACCCACACAGTCACAAGGAGAATGGACAAACTCCGTACAGACAGCACCCGTGGTCAGGATCAAACCTGGGTCTCTGGCGCTGTGAGGCAGCAGCTCTACCGCTGCAGAAAATGGCTGCTGTTTTTTCGACAACAACACTATTTCAAAAGGTTCCTCAGCAGCTGTGAAGCGCATGCTGGGCATCTCAGGGTGTGAAAGGTTCTGTTTACATGCAAGTTTTTCTTCCAGACCAACCCATATTTACTCAGTGAGCTGTCTAAACAGCCTACAGATGTTCTGTATGATTATTTGGTCAAAGAGGACCATTAAAGTCTGCCAGCTACTTCCTTTCACTTGGGAACGGAGGAAATACTACAAATCTAAACCAAACATTCTCCTAGCAACCATGCTGTCTGAATGATCAGAACTCCAAACCAATTAAACTACTTTGTCCATTCACACCTTCACCAACTGTGACCTCTGTAAATGAAGTATGTGCTTAGCTCTGTTAGGTATATTTATTCAATGCGTAGACGCAATACGGAAAATAATTACGAGGTCAGTGTGAGACTCTCGCAGTGGCGCAGCGATAGAGTTGTTGCCTTACAGACCCAGGTCTGTACAGAGTTTGTACGTTCTCCCCATGACCTGCGTGGGTTTCCTTCGGGTGCTCCGGTTTCCTCCCACACTCCAAAGACGTACAGGTTTGCATGTTGTGTAATACCCCTGTCCCACTTAGGAAACCTGAACGGAAACCTCTGGAGACTTTGCGCCCCACCCAAGGTTTCTGTGCGGTTCCCGGAGGTTTTGGTCAGTCTCCCCAATGGTCGAAAGTGGTTTCCGTTTTAAAAATCGGTCATTTTTTTGTCGAAGCCGGTTGCGATGCTAGTTGAAGGTGGTTGCCGGAGGACAAAAACCTCCGGGAACAGGGGGCGCAAAGTCTCCAGTGGTTTCCGTTCAGGTTTCCTAAGTGGGACAGGGGCATAAGAAAGAACTGCAGATGCTGGTAAAATCAGAGGGAGACATGAAGTGCTGGTGTAACTCGCAGTCACAAAGTCTGAAGAGGGGTCTCGACCCGAAACATCGCCCATTCCTTCTCTCCAGAGATGCTGCCTCACCCGCTGAGTTACTCCAGCATTTTGTGTCTACCTCAGTTTTGTAGGTTCGCTGGCTTCTGTAAGTTGTAACGTGTCCATAGTGTGCAGAGATAGTACCATTGTACGGTGAATTCACTGGTCGGCACCGGCTTGGAGGCCAATGCGTAGTTTGGAGATGGGATTCGTAGAGTTGTGACGTGTTTGAAGGCCAAATATTGAGCCAGATAAGCATTCCTGCCAGTATATGATTAATTACCTGAGAATATTGGCCGGTGCAGTATTGAAAACATGCAGTAAATAGCAACCAGACTGATTTATGTGAAGGAGGAATTGCATAATGAGAAGTAATTATGGCATGTATTTACATGAAAATGAAGGCTGAGGATTGAAACAATATATATTCAACAAGAATATATGGGTCATAGGAGTATGCACTTAGAAACGTATACTCAAAATCAGAGAAAAAGGCCCTTCAGCCCAATCTGCCCATGTCGACTATGAAGCCCTTTCTATACTAGTCCCACCTGCCCGTACCGTATTTGGCCCAGATCCCTCCAAACCTTTGCCATCCACATACTGTCCAAATAGAAACATAGAAAATAGGTGCAGGAGTAGGCCATTTGGCCCTTCACCGCCATTCAATATGATCATGGCTGGTCAGCCAACTCAGTATCCTGTACCTGCCTTCTCTCCATACCCCCTGATCCCTTTAGCCACAAGGGCCACATCTAACTCCCTCTTAAATATAGCCAATGAACAGGCCCCAACTACCTTCTGTGCCAGAGAATTCCACAGATTCCCCACTCTCTGTGTGAAAAATGTTTTTCCCATCTTGGTCCTAAAAGACTTCCCCCTTATCCTTAAACTGTGACCCCGTGTTCTGGACTTCCCCAACATCGGGAACAATCTTCCTGCAACTAGCCTTTAAATATCTTTTCAATGTTGTTATAATACCTTCCTCAACTACCTCCTGTAGCAGCTTGTTCCAGACACCCACCACCCTCGATGTGAAAAAGCTGCCCCTTAGGTTCCTATTAAATCTTTACGCTCTCATTTAAACCCGTGTCCTCTGATTCTTGGTTACCCGATTCTCGGTATTCTCTGTGCATCAAAGACTCTGTGCATTCACCCTATGTATTCCCCTTATGACCTCAAGTTCTTGTACACCTCTATAAGTTGCCCCTCAGGTTCCCAATAAATCTTTCACCTCTCACTTTAAACCTATGAACTCGTGCAAAACATATATTCTAATTGAAGTAAAGACTTTGGACAGATATATGGATTGTACATTGATTCTATAGGATTTAGAGGGCTATGGGCCAAACGCAGGCAAATGGGACTAGCCCAACATGCTAACTTGGCCAGCACGGACTTGGTGGGCCGAAGTGCCTGTTTTCGCACTTTAAAATCTAAAGTCTAAAGGTGGATCAAGGCAGTTACTTGGAACAAAACACCAGGGCTGCCAGTAAAATAACGAACAAGCTGTGAATATCACCAGCAGTCACCAAGCTCCAGTTCGTGCAAAGTGGATCTTGTCGGCTGCTGGTGCTATTCATGGAAGACGTTGACTCCAAGACTGAGTGGCGCAGAGCCTGGAAAGAAGCCCACCCGTCCACCAGCGATCCCGCACACTAGCGCTATCCTACACACACTAGGGGCAATTTACGATTTTACCGAAGCCTTTTGGCCTACAAACCTGTATGACTTTGGAATGTGGGAGGAAACCTGATCTCCCGGAGAAAACCCACGCAGGTCAAGGGATGAACGTACAAACCCTGTACAGACAAGCAGCCGTAGTCAGGATCAAACCTGGTTCTCTGGCACTGTAAATTTGACTCGTGGAAAACCGTGCACAGTAGAGAGCTTGCTGACCGGTTGCATCGTGGCTTGGTTCGGCAACTTGAGCGCCCTGGAGAGGAAAAGACTACAAAAAGTAGTAAACACTGCCCAGTCCATCATCGGCTCTGACCTTCCTTCCATCGAAGGGATTTATCACAGTCGCTGCCTCAAAAAGACTGGCAGCATCATCAAGGACCCACACCACCCTGGCCACACATTCATCTCCCTGCTACCTTCGGGTAGAAGGTACAGGAGCCTGAAGACTGCAACAACCCGGTTTAGGAATAGCTACTTCCCCACAGCCATCAGGCTATTAAACCTGGCTCGGAACTCTGAACATTAATATCCCTCCATCTGTTATTTGCACTTTATTAATTTATTAATTCATGTGTGTATTTACGTATATAATTATAGTCAATGCCTTCTATGTTCTGTTGTGTTATGCAAAGAAAGATTTTCATTGTCCTGTCAGGGACACATGACAATAAACTCTTTTGACTTTGACCTCAAACATGTTTGAATTTTTTCACGAGTTAACAAGTATCACGGGTACCTGCCGTTAGCGTCACGAGTCGCTAAGTTGCGCGCGCGAGTTCCGACGTTCCCGCTACGTTAATTGTACGCGATTACCGTGAGTGAAAACTTGGGGTCCCTCGTGGGTCAACTCGCACAGTGAGACAGGGCTTTAAGGCAGTAACGCTGTAAACTACCGATGCGCCACTGTGCCACACCATCTACCTCACTGGTGACCGTTGGGCTATCTTTAAATGGACTTTACTGGGCTTTACCTTGCACTAAATGTTATTCCCTTTATCATGTATCTATATACTGTGGACGGCAATAATGTATAGTCTTTCCCCTGACTGGATAGCATGCAACGGAAAAGCTTTTCACTGTACCTCAGTACACATGACAATAAACTAAACTGAACTGCGACATATATGATTATTCAGGGTTTAGACACGTTAGAGGCAGGAAACATGTTCCAGATGTTTGGGGGAGTCCAGAACCAGGGGCCACAGTTTAAGAATAAGGGGTAAGCCATTTAGAACGGAGACGACGAAACACTTTTTCTCACAGAGGGCGGTGGAGGCCGGTTCTCTGGATACTTTCAAGGGAGAGCTAGATAGAGCTCATAAAGATAGCGGAGTCAGGGGATATGGGGAGAAGGCAGGAACGGGTACTGATTGGGGATGATCAGCCATGATTACATTGAATGGTTCGAAGGGCCGAATGGCCTACTCCTGCACATATTGTCTGTAGCACTCATGCCTGAATAAGCCATAACTAATACTAGAAAATCTCACATAATTTTCGTCCTGTGACACTTGGCAGCCCGTTGAAATACTTTTTCACAAACCACCCCTGAATTCCTTAATAAAGCTCACCAGTGCTTTCAGCTCGAGCCAACTCGAGCAATTCTTGGAATCAACAAAGAACATACGTCTAAATGACCTTTGACGTTAAAAAATGTATTCATGCCTCAAATCAAAAAAACAGAGAAAGCAAACAGCGAAAGTCTCGGGTGCAAATGCAGCAAGAAATGGTAACTTTATATAATCATGGATCGCATTTTATCTTAAACTGTGCCAGCTGCATGAGTAAAGGGAATTGGGCCTTTGACAATAGACAATAGGTGCAGGAGTAGGCCATTCAGCCCTTTGAGCCAGCACCACCATTCAATGTGATCATGGCTGATCATCCACATTCAGTACCGCGTTCCTGCCTTCTCCCCATATCCCTGACTCCGCTGTTTTTAAGAGCCCTATCTAGTTCTCCCTTGAAAGCACCCAGAGAATTGGCCTCCACTGCCTTCTGAGGCAGAGAATTCCACAGATTCACAACCCTTCAAGAGGGTTTATTGTCATGTGTCCCAGATAGGACAATGGAATTCTTGCTTGCTGCAGCACAACAAAGTATTGTAAGCAAACATACAGAACCGTTCAGTTCCATATACACATACATAAGCAGATAAAGTGCAATAGGCTGTTACATTTCAGAGTCTGTTTGTTGGCGAGTTTAATAGCCTGATAGCTGTGGGGAAGAAGCTGTTCCTGAACCTGGATGTGACAGATCTCAGGCTCCTGTACCTTCTACCCGATGGGTAGCGGAGAGATGAGTGTGTGGCCAGGATGGTGTGGGTCCTTGATGATGTTGGCTGTATTTTTTGAACCCTTAGTTGGCTATTGGAAGGTGGCATTGTACCCACTGTGCCAGCTAGTAAATCTCATGTATATCTCCATTGACTACTATTTTCCACAACCTCTCCCATGGTTTTTGATTTGTTTTAAGTATAGAAGGCAGGTATAGGATACTGTAATATTTTGTTAGTTCATGGTGAAGGGAAGAGAGCCAAGCCAAATCCACTCAACGTTCTCTTTTTTTAATAACAAGAATTCAACAAGCTAAAAGCACTCAATCATATTTTCTGAGATGTTAACTGTTTCTCTTCCTGCAGATGCTGTCTCTCATGCTCAAGAAAGAACTGCAGATGCTGGAAAAATGGAAGGTGGACAAAAATGCTGGAGAAACTCAGCGGGTGAGGCAGCATCTATGGAGCGAAGGAATAGGTGACGTTTCGCTCCGTAGATGCTGCCTCACCCACTGGGTTTCTCCAGCATTTTACTCTGCCTCTCGTGCCGTGAGAGGCTTGCACCAGTTTCTATTTTTATTTACATTTCTGTACAAAACATTCAAAACAATAATTCCCATTCATTTTCTGAGATTTGAGTGTAACAGAAGTGCGGCACGATGGCGCAGCGGTAGAGTTGGTGCCAAACAGCGCCAGAGACCCGGGTTCGATCCTGACTACGGGTGCTGTCTGTACAGAGCCTGTACTTTCTCCCCGTGACCCGTAGGTTTTCTCCGGATGCTCTAGTTTCCTCCCACACTCCAAAGACGTGCAGGTTTGCAGGCTCATTGGCTTGGTAAAATTATAAAAGTTGTCCCTAGTGTGTGTAGGATGGTGTTAGTGTACGGGGATCGCTGGTCGGCGCAGCTTCGGTGGGCCGAAGGGCCTGTTTCTGCACTGTGTCTCTAAACTAAACAGACTTTGATGGCCAAGTCTAGTTGGCCTTGAGAAGATGGCAGTAAGCCACTGTCTTGAACCATTTTCACCCTTGGAGTGAAAGTGTTCCCACAGTAAGGCAAGGCAACATTTAAGCTGAATAAAAATGAAGCAATAAGCAATGTTATTCCAAAAAAAACCAAAACAACATTCCAGATGATTAGTCAAGCATGATTTCCCATTCGTAAATCCATGCTAACTCGGACCTATCCTGTTCCTGCTATCCAAATGTTCGGCTAACTCATCTTCTATAATTGACTCCAGCATCTTCCCCACCACTGATGTCAGGCTACCTGGTCTATGATTCCCAGTTTTCTCTCTCCCGCCTTTCTTAAAAAATGGGATAACATTAGCTACCCTCCAATCCACAGGAACTGATCCTGAGTCTGTAGAACATTGGAAAATTATCACCAATGCGTCCACGATTTCTAGAGCCACTTCCTTAAGTACCCTGGGTACTTTGCGTCAGGAACCCTTAACCTTCAGACTCAAGGGCAAGAGTGCACTTCTAAACAATTATTGAAGAACCCCACAGCCTTCAGTAACCTGTTGAACCATCTGAACACATCATTAAAAACAAAAAAATGTAATGTTCTACCCAAGTTCAGAAGTTCTCAGAGCAGAATTAGGCCCTTCGGCCCATCATGTCGACTCCACCATTCAATCATGGCTGATCTATCTTTCCCTCTTAACCCCATCCCCCTGCCTTCTTCCCATAACCCCAGACACTCTTACCAATCAAGAATCCGTCAATCTCCGCCTTAACAATATCCATTGATTTGGTCTCTGCAGGCAGTGAATTCCACAGATTCACCACACTCTGACTGAAGAAATTCCTTCTCATCTCCTTTCTAAAGGTACAGCGCTTTATTCTGAAGCTATGGCCTCTGGTCCTAGACTGTCCCACGAGTAGAAACATCCTCTATCCAGTTATCTCCTCACCCAAAGATAAATGCACATGAACTGCTGTGTGGTATTACATTTTGTATATATTTTTTACTGAAATCCATTAATGCATGGTTTAAAACTGTTGAGCTGAAACCTCCTTTAATGTTACATAGTTAATATTTTCAGAAAGCAAAGTGTAAATTGATTAGTCATTCAATCTATTGGATTCACTCAACAACAGGGGTGGGAGATTGCAACCTTCACGTGGTCCGCCCTGTTTCGACTAATGCAATCAACTCAACGTGCACAATCGGAAGATCAAATAGAACACGTTGTCCAACAACTTTAGGCTGTGCACGCCACACGAAAGAAGACTCAACAACAAGATTTAGAAAAATATATTTTGCACAATCCTTCTGCAACTGATTCTGTATTTACAGATTTTAACTGCACTTCCTGTCAGTTGACTAAGTGTGACTCAATGTAAACTGTGCCCAGTATGTCTGGACTTAATTATAATGGTGCAATGAAGATAATGATCAAATATATGATTCTACGAATTGTTTCAATTCACCCTGGTCCAATTATAACACATGTTCTAAGCCGACTTAACCAGAACCTCATCTCTTCTCTTTTTGCCAAACCCAAACATATTCATTTATTAACTTGAAGGTTATTTAGTTCAGAGACACCAGCATGGAAACAGGTCCTTCAACTCACCTGATCACACTGGTTCTGTTATCTCACTTTCACACCCACTCCCTATACACTCCCTGCAATTCACAGAGGGCCAATTAAACCACAAACCCGCACGTCTATGGGATGTGGGAGGAAACCAGAGCACACAAAGGAAACCTATGCAAACTCCACTCAGACAGCACCCAAGGTCAGAATTGAGTTATATAGCGTGGAAACAGTCCCTTCGGCCCCAACCTGCCCACACCGATCAACATGTCCCATCTACACTTGTGCCACCTGCCTGTACAATCACCCAATGTTTATATCCCGTTTTGGACATTCACAGCTCACATTCAAACATTGTTTTGTTTCACGGGGAACTTCACAACAGTTCCTATATCTAACGCCATTCTCATAGATTATAAATAGTTGATGCACAACTCTATTCCTGCGAGTTAACCAATTCAGTGCGGACAAACCTTTTAAGAATGGAATGAACTGCACTCCTCACCAAAGGTGGTTGTGAAATATACTGAACATGACCTAGTCTTTCTGTTTTTCAACCTTCAACTAATCTTTTCAACATTGCCAGTTAATTCCCCTCATTAACCTTGTGAGCCCTTATCTTCTTCAAACGCCTACTGTTGGATTCCTTATCGAAGGCATTTTTAACATAATGGTGTTTATCATTAAATCTTTTGTAAATACATGTCTTGGGGTGTAATGTAGCAGTGGCCAATTTGTTCTCTCTTCTAATTTGTCTGTGCTAAATTAGTTAACGTCCACCAATGTTTGTACTGGAGTAACCCAGCGGTCAGGCAGCATCTCTGGAGAACATGACGAGGATGTTGCCAGGACTCGAGGGCCTGAGCTACAGGGAGAGGTCGACCAGGCTAGGACTATTCCTTGGAGCGCAGGAGGAGAGGGGTGATCTTATAGAGGTGGATAAAATCATGAAAGGTATAGATCAGGAAAATGCGCAGAGTCTCTTGCCCAGAAACATAGAAACATAGAAAATAGGTGCAGGAGGAGGCCCTTCGAGCCAGCACCGCCATTCATTGTGATCATGTCTGATCGTGCACCTCTGTTGATGCGTCATTGCCACTTATGCTATTTGGTTTCACCTTGCAGGAAATGATAGCGTGCAAGCCCTGCCGCCGCTGTTGAGAGTCTGTCTGCAACTCCAGCTTAGCCTGGAATCATTTCTTCATTCGCGATGGACTTCAGGATAGCATACCTGGACTTAGAAACATATAAAATAGGTGCAGGAAGAGGCCATTCGGCCCTTCGAGCCAGCACCGCCATTCATTGTGATCATGGCTGATCGTCCCCTATCAATAACCCGTGCCTGCCTTCTTCCCATATCCCTTGACTCCACTAGCCCCTAGAGCTCTATCTAACTCTCTCTTAAATCCATCCAGTGATTTGGCCTCCACTACCCTCTGTGGCAGAGAATTCCACAAATTCACAACTCTCTGGGTGAAAAAGTTTTTTCTCACCTCAGTCTCAAATGGCCTCCCCTTTATTCTCAGACTGTGGCCCCTGGTTCTGGACTCGCCCAACATTGGGAACATTTTTCCTGCCTCTAACTTGTCCAATTCTTTTGTAATTTTATATGTTTCTGTAAGATTCCCCCTCATCCTTCTAAACTGCAGTGAATACAAGCCTAGTCTTTTCAATCTTTCCTCATATGACAGTCCCACCATCCCATGGATCAATCTCGTGAACCTACGCTGCACTGCCTCAATCACAAGGATGTCCTTCCTCAAATTAGGAGACCAAAACTGTTCACAATACTCCAGATATGGTCTCACCAGAGCCCTATACAACTGCAGAAGAACCAGAGTAAGGGAATCAAGAACCAGAGGCCATAGGTTCAAGGTGAGGGGGAAAAGATTTAATAGGAACCTATTCGGCCCATCGAATCTGCGTCGACCAGTGATCCCCGTACATTAATGCTATCTTACACACACTAGGGACAAATTTTACATTTATACCAAGCCAATTAACCCACAAACTTGTACGTCTTTGGAGTTCCTCCAGCATTTTGTATTTGCTCCTTTCACAGTTAATATTTGAACGTGAACTTTGAAATCAGTAAGAAGTTCTTAATTGTTCTATTTGCAATTTGTTACTTTTTAATCAACCTCTTTGAACTATAGATTGACCGAGCAATCATGCTTATCGATTGGTATTCATGTCCTTGAGAATCATTATATGGGCTGTTGGAATCAGTCCCAAAGCCAACTGTACTGGAAGGTGTGCAGCCAACTCAAATCAAACAGACTTTGATGATCTCAGGATCACTAACAAACTTTAAGAGTGTCGCAGTCGGTAGAACTGCTGCCTCACAGCACCAGAGACCCAGGTTTTGTTCTGACCTTGAGACAGGTGCTGTCTGTGTGGAGTTTGCACTTTCTCCTTGTGATCGTGTAAGTTTCCTCCTGGTGCTCCAGTTTCCTCTTCCATCACAAACATATGTGGGTCCACAGGTTAATTGGCCCTCTGTAAAATTGCCTCAATTGTGTGGGAAAACATGAAACTTGTGTGAATGGGTGATCATTCTTCTTCTCGGGCCCCCTTCGGTCATGGCTGACCATGGGTGTCTCCAGGGTTGGAGGACGCCTGTGCGTGACTTTGTTTAACGTGGGGAGACTGATGCACAGACAGCCACCCCACGATCCTTGACAGATCTGTGTCAGGATCCAGTGGCATGGAGCCCAAGACGACCAGACACCCTTTTCTGCTGCAGCCTTCATCCGCCTTCCCAGCCGTGAAGCTCCACTAAGGTCAGCCATCGTCCTCCGCCTGTTCCACCGTTGAGGTCTTGGTTGGATTGGCTCTTTGTCAGGGACCTCCCCCCTCGACCTTACCGCCATGGGTGGCCCTACCAGGAGCATCGCTCCAGACGGCATCGCTCTCAGGATCTCAGGTCCACACGAGCTTCTCCACCACGACAAGGTGACAATCCATGGAGATGATGGGTGATCAATGGTCCTCTATTTGCATCTCCTCTAGAGTTAGAGCTGCAGAGCACAGAAACAGGTCCTTCGGCCCACCTTCTCCATGCTAACCAAGTTGGCATTCTGGTCCAGTTCCATTTGCCTGCATTTGGTCCATATCCTCCTAAGCCCTAGCTATGGAAAGCCGTAATTATATCCACATCTATATCTTCCTCTGGCAGCTCGTTCCAGATACAGACCACCCTTTGAGTGAAAACCTTTCCCTCAAGGTCCCGGTAACATCTCAACAATGTCACCTTAGGTCGATGCCCCCTTGGGAGAAACATGTGAGCACTCACTTTGAAAAGACACAAAGTGCTGGAGTAACTAGGCGGGCCAGACAGCATCTCTGGAAAACATGGATAGGTGACATTTCTGGTCAGGAATCCTTCTTCAGACGGATTATGGTGGTGGGAGGAAAACTGGAACAGCTGCAAAAGATCACTCTCTGTCTCTCATGATTTGGTGTCCTTCAATAAGATACACCTCGGATCCTCTTTCATGTACCCATCTCAACCTCCTAAGCTCAAAAGGAAAAGGCCCCAGCATATCCGACATCTCCCTATAACTCAAGCCTGCAGGTCCAAGTGGACGAGCTGCAATAGATAAGCTTTCACCATCTTTCTCAGCCGACAGCACCACCATCTATGTCACTTGGTCTCAACCCTATCACAGACATTCCTTTTGTTCTCTCCACTCTCCGGAAATATCACAATTTCTGGAAACAGGCCCTTCGGCCCACCGAGTCTGCACTGACCAGCGATCGCCAGTGCACTCGTTCTATACTGCACACTCGGGCCAATTGACCTACAAACCTGCACCTCTTTGGATCGTGGGAGGAAACCAGAGCACCCGGAGAAAACCCACGCAGGTCACGGGGAGAACGTGCAAACTGCATGCAGGCAGCACCCGTAGTCAGGATCGAACACGGGTCTCTGGCGCTGTGAGTCAACAGCTCTACCCCTGCGCCACCGTTCATGTTATTACCAAGAGAGATAACTCATTCTGTGGGGATCCAATTACTAGGTATTGAGCAGCACCTCAACTAGAGCTAGAGGAAGGAAACATGTTCCTGATGTTGGGGGAGTCCAGAAACAGTGGCCACAGTTAAAGAATAAGGAGTAAGTCATTTAAAACAGAGACAAGGAAAAACTTTTTCACACAGAGGTCAGAGTCTGTGGAATTCTCTGCCTCAGAGGGCGGTGGGGGTTGGTTCAAGAGAGAGCTAGATAGGGCTCTTAAAGATACAGGAATCAGGGGATATGGGGAGAAGGCAAGAACGCGGTACTGATTGGGGATGATCAGCCATGATCACATTGAATGGCGGTGCTGGCTCGAAGGGCCGAATGGCCAACTCCTCCACCTATTGACTGTTGTCTATAACTGGGAGGTTTGGCAGTCAGTGTACATTAGTAACCGTTCAAGGGTATCACCTTAGCCCATCTTATCAGGTGGCTGGATCACCATCCTTCCAAGAGAGGGAATTGAATAGAGTTTAATTATAGAAATCTTGGCTGAGTTGAAACATTTCCATTCCAACAGAGCCTCTTGGTCTATGCCTCCAACAGCGCTATATTGAAGCCAAGATTTAAACTGGCTTATTCAGGAATCAAACGCGTCATGCCTTCGTGTGCATGGCTCTTTGGGGAGGGCATTTTAACCATTATTATTAATTTTCTTTAAAAAGGAAGATAAGCTTTTTACATCGAGAGTAGGGAAGATTCAAACAAGAAGACATGATTTGAGAATTAAGGGACAGAAGTTTAGGGGGAACATCTTTACTCAGAGAGTGTGGAATGAGCTTCCAGTGGAAGTGGTGGAGGCAGGATCGATTGTATCATTTAAAAATAAATTGGATAGGTATATGGACGGGAGAGGAATGGAGGGTTATGGTCTGAGTGCAGGTAGATGGGACTAGGTGGGAGTAAGTGTTCGGCACGGACTAGAAGGGCCGAGATGGCCTGTTTCCGTGCTGTAATTGTTATATGGTTAAGAACATTCTACTTTGCCAGCTTGTAAAAGCTTGGCTGAGCGGCAGCATTCTCACCTCAGAATCAGATGGGAGCAGGCACAAGACCCAGTCCAACAACAAGTTGAGATCCCAGTGCACTCTCAATTAAAGAGCGACACTGCAAGCTGCTATCTGATTGAATGATACAGCGTGGAAACAGGCCCACAGTGTGCACAATGGCCGTCTACTGGTTCTGTCACTTTAACTGCAACAACTGCATCTTATTTTATATCAATCTTAACTCGTTGTGCCATGCATGTTTTATTGTTGATTTTGTAATTACTGGTGCTTTGTTGCTTATTGTATGTTTATCACTGATATTATGTGATGTAAGGTGACCTTGAGTGTCATGAAAGGCGCCATTAGATAAAATATATTATTATTCTTATTATTCCACTTCCTACGCACCAGGGGCAATAAACCAACACACCCGCACATCTTTGGGATGTGGGAGGCAACCAGAGCGCACTCATGAGAGAGTTGGATTTAGCTCTTAGGGCTAATGGAATCAAGGGATATGGGGAGAAAGCAGGAACGGGGTACTGATTGTGCATGATCAGCCATGATCACATTGATTGGCGGTGCTGGCTCGAAGGGCCGCATGGCCTACTCCTGCACCTATTTTCTATCACAGTTCCACACAATCACAGCGAGAACGTGCAAACTCCACACAGGCAGCACATAGTCGGGATCGAACCTCTGGTCCCTGGCGTTGCGAAGCAACAGCACTACCATCTGCGCCACCGTGCCGTATTTTTCTGAGATCTCAGAGTGAGGATCTGCCCCCAGCTGGATGTAAAGGATTGTAGATTCAGTATGAAGAGCAAATGTTGCCAATTTTCATGAAGTCAAGTGGCATGGAAGCAAGGCCTCTGGCCCAACTTGCTCATGACGAGCAAGATGTGCCATCTCAGCTAGTCCCATTTGCATGCCTTTGGCCCAAATCCCTCCAAATAGCACAGCTGATAGAGCTTCTGCCTTACAGCAGCAGAGAACCAGGTCAAGTCAGGTTTATTCGTCACATACGGGATGTGCAGTGAAATGAAAAGTGGCGATGCTTGTGGACTTTGTGCAAAAAACAAACAGACAGCCTACAAACAGATGGAACAGAATCACATATTCCTTTACATATTAAATATTGTGGGTGGAAGGAAAAAGGGAAGGAAAAACCCCCAGCAATTTTAAAAATAAGCAGTAGAGTGGTTCAGTAAAGTTAGTCCCTGGTGAGATAGGAGTTCACAGTCCGAATGGCCTCTGGGAAGAAACTCCTCTCCGTTCTCACAGCATGGCAATGGAGGCGTTTGCCTGACCGTAGCAGCTGGAACAGTCCGTTGCAGGGGTGGAAGGGGTCTTATTGGCTCTGGAGTTGCACCTCCTGATGTATAGTTCCTGCAGGGGGCGAGTGAAGTTACCATAGTGCGCTCGGCCGAACGCACTACTCTCTGCAGAGCCTTCTTGTCCTGGGCAGAGCAATTCCCAAACCAGATTGTAATATTTGCGGACAAGATGCTTTCCACAGCCGCTGAGTAGAAGCACTGGAGAATCCTCGGAGACACTCTGAATTTCCTCAATTGCCTGAGGTGGTAAAGGCGCTGCCTTGCCTTACTCACGAGTGCTGCAGCGTGCGATGTCCATGTCAGATCCTCAGAGATATGACATGGACTCCCAGGTATTTAAAGCAGCTCACCCTATCCACAGTATCCCCATTTATCCTCAATGGTGTGTACGTCCTCGGATGATGTGCCCTCCTAAAGTCCACGATCAGCTCCTTCGTTTTTTTGATGTTCAAGAGGAGGCTGTTGTCCTGACACCAGAGTGCCAGATCAGCCACCTCCTCCCGGTAGGCCTTCTCATCGTTGTCTGAGATCAGGCCCACCACCACGGTGTCATCAGCAAACTTGATTATCGAGTTGGAGCTGAACCTAGCCACACAGTCATGTGTGTACAGGGAGTACAGTAGGGGGCTGAGGACGCAACCCTGGGGGGATCCTGTGCTCAGGGTGAGGGACTTCGATGTATTCCCTCCCATCTTGACTACCTGGGGCCTGGCGGTGAGAAAGTCCAGGACCCAGGCACACAGGGGGGTGTTGAGCCCTAATTCCAGTAGCTTCTCGGCCAGTCTGGTGGGGACTATCGTGCTGAAGGCTGAACTGAAGTCAATGAACAGCATCCTCACGTAGCCCCCCTTCTGGCTGTCAAGATGAGAGAGTGCGATGTGCAAAACCTGGGAGACCGCATCGTCTGCGTATCTGTTCGGACGGTATGCGAATTGTAACGGGTCCATGTTGCGAGGGAGGAAGGCGCAGATTTGTTTCTTGACCAGCCTCTCAAAGCATTTCCTGTGTGGAGTTTGCAAGTTCTCCCAGTGACCATGTGAGTTTCCTCTGGGTGCACTGGCTTCCTCCCACACCTCAAAGATGTATAGGCCTCTGTAAGATTGCCCCTGATGAGTAGGGAATGGATAGAAAAGCGGGATAGTGTAGAGCTAGTGTGAACGGGTGATCGATGGACAGTGTGGGCATGGAGGGTCTGGTTCCATGCTGTATCTCCAAACTAAAACTCTGCTATCCATGTACCTGCCCAAATGTTGTTGATGTCCCTGTCGGAATGTATGAAAGACTTGCTCTTGTTTGCATTGTAAATTGCTTATCATCGCATTCAGTGGTTCAACCTTCTTCTATGCAATACTATTCACTGGAATTTAGAAGGATGAGAGAATTTAGAAGGATAAGAAACATCTTAAATGTTTAAAGGATTGGACAGGCTAGATACAGGGGGAAAAAAATCCCGATGTTGCGGGAGTCTAGAACCAGGGGTCACAGTTTAAGAATAAGGGGTAGGGTTCTCATTTGGGGTTAGGGTTAGGGTCCCTCTCATTTAGGACTGAGATGAGGAAAATGTTTTCACCCAGAGAGTTGGGAATCTGTGGAATTCTCTGCCACAAAAGGCAGTGGAGGCCAATTCACTGGATGTTTTTAAGAGAGAGTTAGATTTAGCTCTTAGGTCTAAAGGAATCAAGGGGTGTGGGGAAAAAGCAGGAATGGGGTACTCATTGTGGAATGATCAGCCATGATCACAATGAATGGCGATGCTGGCTCGAAGGGCGGAATGGCCTACTCCTGCACCTATGCTTCTGTTTTTATGATTCTACGACCACACTTTTTCTCTGCGTAATGCCTCAGGGTCCATGAAAGGTGAGGATGAATCTAGTGACATGGGCTGGTCAACTGTTAGCTTTGTAATTTGTCATGAATTTGACAACAGAATTGTAGTGGAAGTATTCATGTGATGAAGAGGGGATGTTTGACAGGAATAACAATACAGGTACTGAAAGTGCCACACATTCCTTCAGTCCAGAGATGCTGCCTGTCCCGCTGAGTTACTCCAGCATTTTGTGTCTATCTTTAGTTTAAGGGCCTGTCCCACTTTCACGACCTAATTCACAACCTTTTTTACTCGTGGACATGTTTCATCAGGATAGAAAAACGCCCCAACCTAATTGATGCCACGAGTAGCTACGACTAGCATCACGACCTGCCTACGACCCCCGACAAACTCGTGACGATCATGCTGCGAGTATGAGCCAAGAGCAAACTCGGCAGAGGTCGTGAATTAGGTCGTGAAAGTTTAGAAATACAGAGCGCAAACAGGCCCTTCGGTCCACCGAGTCCGCGCCGACCAGTGATCCCCGTATACTAACACTGTCCCACACATACTAGGGACAATTTACAATTTTACCAAGCCAATTAACCTACAAACATGCGTGTCTTTGGAGTGTGGGAGGAAACCGGAGAGCCCGTTGAAAACTCATGGGGAGAACGTACAAACTCCGTACAGACAGCACCTGTAGTCAGGATCAAACCCGGGTCTCTGGCGCAGTGAGGCAGCAACTGCACCATTGTGTCACCCCCTTCAGCAAAATATCATTTGAATGGCGATTTATTTCAATACTGATCTTCATTCCAATAAAATATTTTGATTTATTTTAAAATATATCCAGGTAGATTTGAATCCAGTAACATTGAGACCAGGTTAATATTCTTCTCGAACTTTAAACTGAGGAAACCAAATATAGTTTTTGCAATGCATAGTAGACACAAATATATTCATGGAAATTATTTAGAAGGAATAAAGGCATAGGAGTGAGTGCTGGTGCAGGATTCACAGGTCAATTTGCAGGTTGAGTTATTAGTAAAGGCACTGTCCCACTTTCACGACCTTTTTTACTCATGGACATTTTTCATCATGTTGAAAAAACGCCCCGACCTACTTGATGCCACGAGTGCCTACGACTAGCATCACGACCTGCCTACAATCTCCTACGACCTCGCGACGACCATGCTGCGAGTACGAGTCATGGGCAAACTCAGCAGAGGTCTTGAAAGTGGGACAAGCCCTTAAGAAATGAAAATACTATATTATCATTCATTTCGAGAGGACTAGATTATAAAAGCAAGGATGTTATCCCGAGGCTTTATAAGGTGCTGGTCAGACCACATTTGGAAAATTGTGAACAGATTTGGGCCCCAAATCTGAAGAAGGATGCAGTGGCGTTGGAGAGGGTCCAGAGGAGGTTTACGAGAATGATCCCAGGGATGATAGGGTTAACATACGAGGGGCATTTGATGACTCTGGGCCAGCACTCGCTGGAGTTTAGAAGGATGAGGGGGTTGATCTCATTGATACCATCCATATAATGAAAGGCCGAGGCAGAGTGGATGTGGAGGGGATGTTTCCAGTAGTGGGATAGTCTAAACCAGAGGGCACAACCTCAGAATAAAAAGGACGTATCGTTAGAATGGAGATGAGGAGGAACTTCTTTAGCCAGAGGGTGGTGATTCTGTCTTGGCAGAGCCATAGGGTAATTTTTAAAGACTGGATTGATAGTGAAATCCTCTTGTTATGAAGGCCAACATTCCATTAGCTTTCTTCACTGCCTGCTGTATCTGCACGCCAACCTTCAGTGACTGGTGTACAAGGACACCCAGGTCTCGTTGTACCTCCCCCTTACCTAACCTAACCCCATTGAGATAATAATCTGCCCCCTTTGGCGGCAAAAACAAGGGGGCAGATTATTATCTCAATGGGGTTAGGTTAGGTAAGGGGGAAGTACAGCGAGACCTGGGTGTCCTTGTACACCAGTCACTGAAAGTTGGCGTGCAGGTACAGCAGGCAGTGAAGAAAGCTAATGGAATGTTGGCCTTCATAACAAAAGGATTTCAGTATAGGAGTAAAGAGGTTCTTCTGCAGTTGCATAGGGCTCTGGGGAGAGCACACCTGGAGTATTGTGTACAGTTTTGGTCTCCTAATTTGAGGAAGGACATCCTTGTGATTGAGGCAGTGCAGCGTAGGTTCACGAGATTGATCCCTGGGATGGCGGGACTGTCATATGAGGAAAGATGGAAAAGACTAGGCTTGTATTCACTGGAGTTTCGAAGGATGAGGGGGATCTTATAGAAACATATAAAATTATAAAAGGACTGGACAAGCTAGATGCAGGAAAAATGTTCCCAATGTTGGGTGAGTCCAGAACCAGGGGCCACAGTCCTAGAATAAAGGGGAGGTCATTTAAGACTGAGCTGAGAAAAAAACTTTTTTACCCAGAGAGTTGTAAATTTATGGAATTCCCTGCCACAGAGGGCAGTGGAGGCCAAATCACTGGATGGATTTAAGAGAGAGTTAGATAGAGCTCTAGCGGTTAGTGGAGTCAAGGGGTATGGGGAGAAGGCAGGCACGGGTTATTGATAGCGGACGATCAGCAATGATCACAATGAATGGTGGTGCTGGCTCGAAGGGCCGAATGGCCTCATCCTGCACCTATTTTCTATGTTAGTACGGCATCAAAGTTTACAGGGGGAAGACAGGAGAATGGGGTCGAGAAGGGAAAATAGATCAACCACGATCGAATGGCGGAGCAGACTCAATGGGCTGAATGGCCTAATTCTACTCCTATGTCTTAAGGGCATGTCCCACCAGCATGCAACTCTATGCGATTAGAGCGACCTAACGTGGTCGCTTGAGCCGTCCGGCGTCGCGGGGCCGGTCCCACTTTGATCGCCGGAGCCGTGCGGAATTGTGCAGAGTTCGTACCGACATCGCGCGGGGCTCCAAAAAACTGACTATGTTCAAAAATTCCGCGCGGCAACGGCTTGTCGGCTCACAGTCGCCTCGACGCATTACACACCGCCCCGACAACATGCCTCCGTGAACTATTTGTAGGTGCCTCTGTGCCCCTCTCTGTGCGTGGCTCCGTGGCCCTGTGTGTGTGTGCCCCTGTACCCCTCTCTGTCCTGGCGAACTTACCATAGACTTCGCTCCAAGTTTGCCTCACTTTACGCCACGTTGTGCCACTCACCCGACCTCCGCGCGGCCCCTGCTGCCGGTTTGGTCGCGCTTTCCGCATGCAGGCGCCTGCTGGTGGGAACGGCCCTGTACAGGGGATCACCAGACCTTCGCGCCGCCCCCGCTTCTAGTTTGATCGCGTTCATCGCAATGAGTTGCATGCTTGTAGGACAGGCCCTTTACGGTCTAATGAAATAGGAGGTTCGCCCACATCACGTTGCAATTGACAATATGCTTTCCGCAGGTTGAGGCCAAAGTTCCTTATTCTTGCTGAATAGTGAAAGGCCTGGATAGAGTGGATGTAGAGAGGATGTTTCCACCAGTGGGTGAGTCTAGGACCAGAGGTCACAGTCTTAGAATTAAAGGACGTTCCTTTAGGAAGGAGATGAGGAGCAATTTCTTTAGTCAGAGGGTGGTGAATCTGTTGAATTCATTGCCACAGAAGAGTGTGGAGGCCATATCAATGGATATTTTTTAATGCAGAGATAGATCGATTCTCGATTAGTACGGGTGTCATGGGTTATGGGAAGAAGGCAGGAGAATGGGGTTAGGAGGGAGAGAAAGATCAGCCGTGATTGAATGGTGGAGTAGACTTGATGGGACGAATGGCCTAATTCTGCTCCTATTGCTTATGAACCTAGTCAGGGATGGCTATGTGGTCAAACTCATCGGAGATGGACACAAAATGCCGGAGTAACTCAGCGGGACTGGCAGCATCTCTGGAGAGAAGGAATGTGTGACGTTCCGGGTCGAGACCCTTCTTCGGACTAGTATTGGTCAAGCTGTTGGCTTGTTAGAAGGACGGGATAAACAAAAGTAAAACATACACACGGAGCTGAGCGAATGTGTTTTTAACGCACAGAATTGTACGAGCTTACGGCTGCCGGTTCTTGATGTTAAGATGAGCATGAGGAAAAAAGATTTATCTTTAAAACGAACAATTAAAAGACCATTACAATTTAGCTCAACTTGCAAAGACGTATTTATTGACCTTTTTATTTTTTAAATGAGATTTTATTCTTCTTCAAAATAAACATCAAATGCTAATTCTCTGCCCATTTTGAACTTTGGGAATGAGGGGGCAGGAATGGATGAATAATGAGACCCAAGCTGTATTTTGACAGAGAGAGACACACAGACACACTCGCGCGCACACACACACACACAGACTGTACAAACACAAAACAGTGGTTCTCCAAATATTACTTAAATCACCATCACACAATACATTTCTGTTGAGAGACCGACACATAGAAATTTAAGAAACAGGCCACAAATGCATAGAAATCAGAAATAGAACTGTATTCAAAAATATATTAAAGCACTGAACATCACAACTCGGTCAATCTGTGACGAAAATACTGGAGGAGCAGGGAGGGGCGCTAGTATTTTAGCCTTCGGCCCATCGAGTCCGCACCGACCAGCGATCAACCCGTACACTAGGACTATCCTACACGCACTAAGGACAATTTACGATTTTTACCAATTAACTGACAAGCCTGTATGTCTTTGGAGTGTGGAAGGAAACCAGAGCACCCGGGGAAAACCCACGCGGTCATGAGGAGAACGTGCAAACTCCGTACAGACAGCACCCGCAGTCAGGATTGAACCCGGGTCTCTGGCGCTGTAATGCCCGTCCCACTTAGGAAACCTGAACGGAAACCTCTTGAGACTTTGCGCCCCACCCAAGGTTTCCGTGCGGTTCCCGGAGGTTTTTATCAGTCTCCCTAATGGTCGAAACTGGCAAAAACCTCCGGGAACCACACGGAAATCTTGGGTGGGGCACAAAGTCTCCAGAGGTTTCCGTTCAGGTTTCCTAAGTGGGACAGGCGCTGTAAGGCAGCAACTCAACCGCAGTACCACCATGCTGCCCCTATTAGGGCTGAACTCAAGATTGTCTGAGTAGTGCATACAGCAGGGCCTCACACACGTCAGTTAAATACACGTCAGCTCCAAATTAATTTAGACGTTCGGATATATCAAAGTCCGAAGGATCAGCTGTAAGAGCACCACATCCAGCATCCACGAATCTCATACAGCAGAAGCAAGCATCTTTGAATTACATACAGCCCCAGTTACTAAGACTCACTAACTGCACCATAGCTTGGCCAAGCCTATATATAGACAACGAAACAATATCACTTCATAACCTCTGGACTCGACAATGATTTCAACAAATTCAATTTCTACAACACTTCCTTATCTTTGAACATTTGATATCTGATTGCAGTTTTTACTGTTGCATTTACATATCCTCGTTTAGTATATTTAGTTTTCTCGTTCAGTATATTCTTCATCCAATATAATTTTATTTTCCTTACACTGATGTCACTTAACTTATTTATTCCTACCATCACCCCGTCACAGTCTTTCCCCTTTGCCCTGTTCTACACCTACCTACAGCTATCTGATACCTGGAGCAAAACATCATGTGCCGGAGTAACTCAGCGAGCCAGGCGGCATCTGTGGAGGGAATGGATGGGCAGCATTGCCGATTGGGACCGTCTCCTATCCGTTACCTCCTCTGATGGGCAGAACAGTGGCCCCAGCGGTCGAGCTGCTGCCTCAGTGGTAGAGGCCCAGGTATGATACCAACTTCAGATGCTGCCTCTGAGGAGTTGGCACGTTCTCCCTGTGATCACGCGGCGTACCACCAGGAATTTCAGTTTCCTCCCATGTCCCAAAGACGTGCGGGTTTATAGGTTAATTGTCCCTTTGTACATTAGTGCTAATTTGTGCGGGAGTGGGGTTACACAGAACTAGTGTGAACGGGTGATCAATGGTCGGCATGGACTCAGTGGGCCGAAGGGCCCCGTCTCCATGCTGTAATTAGACTAAAACAAAAGCTGCTGCCTGACCCGTTGAGTTACTCCAGCACTTTGTGTTTTGCTCGAAGTTTTCAGCATCTGCAGTTCCTTGCGTCACCATTCCCTGACACCACCTTGTTCTGCCTTGGAGCAAACTATCTGAATCATCACTGCTGACTATTCCTACACAGGCCTTGCCTCATCCATCCACTCCCCCCCCTGAATCTTCATGCTCAATGAAGGAAACCAGGAGGCAGAAAAGTTTCTGATCACATAGCATTGAGCTGATTTAGAGTTACATATCTTTCGATGTCCCAATCGATAACTGCGTGCGAGACATTTACTGTCGAGTTTGTACGGTGGTCCCAATATTAAAATGCCACAAACTTCAACAAAAACAGCTTGAAAGGCCACAGGACCAAAACGGCTTGAAAGGCCACAGGTGATAAATACCCTTGAGGGAATGCAGCGGTTTCTATTTTGACTGAACAAATCTCATAATCGATCACACAGGCGAGAAAAGTGTAACCCTCTCATCATTTTACTGTTGTGGATGTCAGGAAATCACACGCCTTCAATCTAAAGCACCCTCTGATAGTGTGTAGAAAGACACAAAATGCTGTGATACGCCAACTGGGGAAGGGGGGGGGGGGGGGGTGGGGGAGGCAGCATCCCTGCAGAACATGTAGAGGTCATTTTTCTTGGTTAGCCAGCAGTCTCAGTCCCCCGTTTCTACTTTTAGGGTAAGGTGTCCTTGATGCAGTGTTAGAGACGGAACTGTCCCCCCCCCCCCCCCCCCCCCCCACACAAAAATGTACCTACCTGTCACACAGCAATAGGTAACCACCAGTGTTTATGACTTTGAGCGTTACACAGTTACGGACCCATATTCTCAAAACTGAAATCTAAATACACAATTGGTATGAACATCGAATAATTGGAGGAACAGCACCTCATATTCCACTTGGGCAGTCTACATCCTCTTGGCATGAACATCGAATTCTCTCAATTCTGTTAACCCTTGCCGTCTCTTCCCCTTTCTAACCCCTCGGGCTCCTCCTTTCTCCTTTTTCCTTTCTTCCCCCCGCCTCCCCCACCCCCCCATCAGTCTGAAGAAGGCTTGCCCATCTCCTTCGCTCCATAGATGCTGCTGCACCCGCTGAGTTTCTCCAGCATTTTGTATACCCTCTAAATACACAATGGCAGCTCAGTACCCATCTTACTGGAGACAGACCTTGGAGAACGACTGGAGTCAGTCTCGACCCGAAACGCCACCTATTCCTTTCCTCCAGAGATGCTGACTTATTCCAGCCCATTATACTGAAGTCTGGTAGTATACAGTGGGCCCACCAGTATAATGCACCTGCATAACATAATGGCCGATCAGTGTTATATTGTGACACCATCACTGCTGGATACCAGTGTTTGAAATCCTCATTGCAGAAATAAGCAAATGAAAATGTGGGGGGAAACAAGGAAATAAACTTGGGGCTAAAAGGGAAAGTTGGAGATCTAGGCAGACGTCAGTAGATGGCCCAGAACATTGGCACAACCAAATGGAAACTCCTCTAAGAGTTGAGATCCATTTTCAACCCAAAAATCAATTTGGTAACCTTGATATTATATTCTTATAATCTAATATAGTTACAAGTTAAAGTGAATCCTTAGTGTTTTACAATATACACAACACTAACCCGTCCACCCATTGGCAGGCTATACTTGCTCATCTGTTGTAATAATCATCTAGCTAAATCTTGTGTTTTCTTCTTTTTCCTGGCGAGGTCGCCCCCCCCCAAAAGGAGATACAAGCCTCTTAGAATAAAGGGGAGGTCATTTAGGACTGAGGTGAGAAAAAGCTTTTTTTTACCCAGAGAGTTGTGAATTTGTGGAATTCCCTGCCACAGAGGGCAGTGGAGGCCAAGTCACTGGATGGATTTAAGAGAGTCAGATAGAGCTCTATGGGATAGTGGAGTCAAGGGATATGGGGATATGCCTGCCATTCTGAAAATGACCCGTTTACTCCTACTCTTTCCTGTCTGCCAGCCAGTTCTTTATCCACATCAATACTGAACCGCCAATACCGTGTGCTTTAGGTTTGTATACTAATCTCTTATGTGGGACCTTGTCGAAAGCTTTCTGAAAATCCAGATATAACACATCCACAGGTTCTCCCTTATCCACTATAAGATTCTATAGGATTCGTCAGACATGATTTACCTTTCATAAATCCATGCTGACTTTGTCCAATGATTTCACCACTTTCCAAATGTGCTGCTATCCCATCTTTAATAACTGACTCTAGCAGTTTCCCCACTACCGATGTTAGACTAATTGATGTTAGACTATTGATAGCGGACGATCAGCTATGATCACAATGAATGGTGGTGCTGGCTTGAAGGGCCGAGTGGCCTCCTCCAGCACCTATTTTCTATGTTTCTATGTAAACTTTTTATCCCCTCTAAATACAGGGGAAATTATAATCAGGATAGCTTGCATATTAAAAGTCTTGGAGGTTGAGTGGAGACTTGTATGCCGGAGGAGGCTGATGTGTAGGAAAGCGTTGGGAGTTTGCTGCAAGGTTAAAATAAGATGGCTATCACTTCCTCCACCGAAATTAAAATAGAAAAGGTTGGAAATACAGATGACAGAGTTTTTGAAGTAGGAAGGATGAACGAGTCCTCAGTCCCAGATGTATATCTCTGTGTATTCACCATTTACCCGTCATTTCAAATTATCTTTTCCCCTTCAAGTTAAAGTTCTAAAGCTACTACCTGGTAAATCTAGTTAGTATTTTTTTGTGCCTATCCAGTTATCCTAAAGAAGTGTTTCTGCCCAAAACGTTGCCGATTTCCTTTGCTCCATAGATGCTGCCTCACCCGCTGAGTTTCTCCAGCATTTTTGTCTATCTAGTATTTTTGTGCCTATCCAGTTATATTCCTGAAATTTACAACTTATATTAATCTGACACAGAAACAGGTTGCTGGACCCCCCCCCCCCCCCCTCCCCCAGTCCGCATCTATTGCCAACTACATTTTATACATCGATACCATTTTATCCTTCCTGCATTCCCATCAACTTCTCTCTCGTTGCGCCACCCACCGGCATCAAACAGCGGCACAATTGACCTACCAATCTACAGACCTACGTCTATAGGAATATGGGAGGGAACCGGACCACCAGGGAGAAATTTTGCATGTTTCTTCGCCGCGATCTCCCAACCTACCCCATTGCAAACTTTGCGCTTTAAAAAAAAAAAACCCTGCACTTTCCCCAATAACTATAACGCTACAACGCAGTGGCACTATATTCTGCACTCTGGTGCTTTTCTCGTTGCACAACCCGTTGTACTTGTATATGGCTTGATTGTACTCATGCATAGCATGATTTGACTAGATAGCCGACAAAGAATGTTTGTCACTGTACATCAGTACATTTGATAATGATCAATTAATACTCGATCTGTGTGGTCACGGGGAGAACGTGCAAACTCCACGCAGGCAGCAGAGGAGGTCAGGATTGAACCAGAATCACTGGTGCTGTGAGACAACAGGTCTCGACTGCGTCAGTGAGGATTTGCTAATAGTCCATGTAATTGGGTCTTTCTCCATTTCTCACCGTTCGTTATAACTGGGAAAACCACACTGCCGAAACATAATAAAGGAAGTAAAAAAATGTTTAAAATCCCAAATGATTTGTTTGACTGCCGAGTCTTGCTAATTTAAAAAGTCTTTAGCTTTAACAATTCTTGATAATCTTGGAGTGTTAACACCCTTACTTATGGCCAAAGGGACATATGGGAACGAATGGGAATGGGAACTTCCGAATGGGAAAGCAAATTAAGAGTCTGATGAAGGTTCCCGACCTGAAACGTCATTTGTCCATTTCCCTCCACAGATGCTGATTGACCCACCTTGTTCCTCCAGCACTTTTGTTTTTTTTTAACCTCAAGATACCAGTTACTAGCATCTTCAAGCGACGTTCCTGCCCAGACTCATTGCACAGGTTCAAACAATGGGTTGGTATGTGACAATCTCTCGTTTTGCGATGGATAAACTTCTGGGCTCGTTCGAAACGTTACCCAAAGCTGCAGCCACACAAGGAACTGCAGATGCTGGAACCTTGCGCAGAACACAAAGTGCTGGAGTAACTCAGCTGGTCAGGCAGCATCTCTGGGGGATATCGATAGGTGACGTTTTGGGTCAGGATCCTTCTTCAGACATTGTAGCAACGGGGGGAAAGCTGGAAAAGAGATGGGGGTGGGACAAAATGTAGCAAGTGATAGGTGGATACAGGTGAGGGGGGGGGGTTGATTGGGAGATGGGTGGACAAAGGCTAGAGATAAAGAGACAAAAGGGGGATATATTTCCCTATATTTCTTCCTGGTTTCCCCAAATGTTTGTCCCTTTCCCACCCCCATAAAAATACAAACCCTGATTAAGCCAAAAGTTAGACTGCTCTGATTATTATTAAAGCAAAATACTGCAGATGCCTGAAATCTGAGATTTAAAATAATTAAAAACTGCTACAAAAACTCGGGTCAAGCGGCGTCTGCAGCGAGAACCAGGGTTAACATTTTTGATGAGCCTGGAATACTAAAGATAGACAGAAAATGGTGGAGTAACTCAGCAGGACAGGCAGCATCTCTGGAGGGAAGGAATGGGTGACGTTCTGGGTCGAGAAGAAGGGTCTCAACCGGAAACGTCACCCGTTCCTTCTCTCCAGAGATGCTGCCCGTCCCGTGGAGTCACTCCAGTACTGTCTGTCTATCTCCGGTGTAAACCAGCATCTGCAGTTCCTTCCTACACAATCTTGAATACCAATTGTTTTCACGGACTGCAGATGTTGCCTGATCTGCTGAGGGTTTCTGGTATTTGTTCCAGATGTTGAGCCCCATCCTGCCTCTCACCACTTTGCTCCCCTCTCTAGCCCCCCCCCCTCACCCTTCACCGGTGAGCTAAAAGGAACACAATACAAACCCTAACATAGCCACAGCGAGCTATGTTACATTATAAAGAGGGAAAGACGGGACAGTGAACAGGCATTCTATTGCAGCATTGACCTATTGAGGACCCACTGGTCATAGCAGTGCACCCCCTTTTGTTTTTTGGAAACGGAAGATTAAAGCTGGTTTCCTCAAGTCCACGGAGAGATGCCAGATTAGAAGCATCGTCAGAATCTTCATTGGAGACTGCGAAAGTTTAGGTGCTTCAGGTAAGAACGGTTTCTAGGCTGAAATATCTAGGCGAGGGATGGGAAGGTTGGGGGGGGGGGGGGGGGAGAGATAACGAATATTGTCACTGGGTATCCGAAACCCTTAGTCGCCCACTTCAAGACGTTCTGATTGTTAGTGTGCGGTTAGGGGTCCAAGGAGCTGAAGAATCCGCTCAGCACGATGTTCTCAAGTATTTGTCCAGGTACATACAGATATTCCGATCCTCACAGTGAAGGCTCACATCACCGACTCCTTCTCCAGAGGGCTCTTGTGGCCTTCAAGGGAAACCATCCCGTCTTTGAGGAGGGGCGCCCCTTCCTCGTCGGGCTTCATTCCTTCCGTCTTCACCTCCGTGAGCTCCCCCACCTGCAGCTCTCTGCTCTGCTGCTTGTCGACGTAGGCTTGCAGGAGACCCGCTCCAAAGGCATCCCCCTCCACGTTGAGGACTGTGCAGGAACGATCTCTACATTGATTGAAAAGACAAAAATGGGTAGGCCATTTAGGACAGAGATGAGGAAAACCTCTTCACCCAGAGAGTTATAATGGTATATGGACACACTGGTCTGTTTTGTAGTCAATGAGGGCGAGGGGGGGGGGATCTTATAGAAACATATAACATTATAAAAGGACTGGACAAGTTAGATGCAGGAAAAATGTTCCCAATGTTGGGCGAGTCCAGAACCAGGGGCCACAGTCTTAGCATAAAGGGGAGGTCATTTAAGACTGTGGTGAGAATAAACTTTTTCACCCAGAGAGTTGTGAATTTATGGAATTCCCTGCCACAGAGGGCAGTGGAGGCCAAATCACTGGATGGATTTAAGAGAGAGTTGGATAGAGCTCTAGGGGCTAGTGGAATCAAGGGATATGGGGAGAAGGCAGGCAAGGGTTATTGACAGGGGACGATCAGCCATGATCACAATGAATGGCGGTGCTGGCTCGAAGGGCCGAATGGCCTCCACCTGCACCTATTTTCTATGTTTCTATGCTACACACTAGGGACAATTTATTTTTAACCAAAGCCAAATTAACCTACAAGCCTGTACGTCTTTGGAGGAAACCGGAGCACACGGGGAACCCCACGCGTGTCACGGGGGGAAACGTACAGACAAGCACCCGTGGTGAGGATCGAACCCGGGTCTCCGAGGATTTGAGGCAGTGACTCTACCGCTCCACCACCGTGCCCGCACGTTCTTCTGTTACGCACAGATCGCAGAAAAAGAGTGAGAATTTTTGTCACCATGCTGCCCCTGTGGACATGGAAAGAATGTGCTACTTACACCAGCCAGTCGACGGCGAGAATCAGCGAGATTTCGCTGGTGGGCAGCCCCACGGCCTCCAGGATGATGGCGAGCGTCAGCACCCCACCCGCGGGGATTCCAGCAGCCCCCACACTCGAAGCAGTGGCAGTCACCCTGTTGAAGAAAGCAAACGGCGTCAACATTAGTACAGGGCACGGTGGCGCAGGAGTAGAGTTGCTGCCTTACAGCGCTTGCAGCACCGGAGACCGGGGTTCGATCCGGACTACGGAGTTTGCACGTTCTCCCCGTGGCCCTCTCTGGCCATCCTCCTGCCTTCCCCCCTTATACTTTAATACCCTTACAAACCAAGAGCCTATCAATATCTGTGTTATAAATTCCCAATGACTTGGCATCCACAGTCTTCCGTGGCAATTAATTCCACAGATTTGCCACCCTCTGGCTCAATAAATTCCTTCTCATCTCCTTCCTTTTATTCTAAGGCTGTGCCCTCTAGTCCTAGACTCTCCAACTAGTGGAGACATTTTCTTCACATCCACTCTACCTGGATCTTTCACTATTCAGTATCTATTCAGTATATTTACCGAATAGTGAAAGGCCTGGATAGAGAAGACGCAGAGAGAATGTTTCCACTAGTGGGAGAGTCTCGGACCAGATGTCACAACCGTAGAAGTAAAGGACGTTCCTTTAGGAATGAGATGAGGAGGAATGTCTGTAGTCGGAGCGTGGTGAATCTGTGGAGTTCTTTGCCTCCAAAGGCTGTGGAGTTCAAGTCAGTGGATATTTTTAAGGCAGAGATAGATAAATTCTTGATTAGTGCGGATGTCAGGGGTTATGGGGAGAAGGCAGGAGAACAGGGTTAGGAGGGAGAGATAGATCAGCCATGATTGAAACATGGAAACATAGAAAATAGGTGCAGGAGGAGGCCATTCGGCCCTTCGAGCCAGCACCGCCATTTATTGTGATTATGGCCGATCATCCCCTATCAATAACCCGTGCCTGCCTTCTCCCCATATCCCTTGATTCCACTAGCCCCTAGAGCTCTATCTAACTCTCTCTTAAATCCATCCCGTGACTTGGCCTCCACTGCCCTCCGTGGCAGGGAATTCCACAAATTCACAACTCTCTGGGTGAAAAAGTGTTTTCTCACCTCAGTCTTAAATGGCCTCCCCTTTATTCTCAGACTGTGTGGCCCCTGGTTCTGGACTCGCCCGACATTGGGAACATTTTTCCTGCATCTAGCTTGTCCAGTCCTTTTATAATTTTGTCTGAAGAAGGGTCTCGACCCGAAACGTCGCCTATCTCCTTTGCTCCTTAGATGCTGCTGCACCCGCTGAGTTTCTCCAGCTTTTTGTGTAACCCTTTTATAAGTTTCTATAAGATCCCCCCCTCATCCTTCTAAACTCCAGTGGATTGAATGGCGGAACAGACCTGATGGGCCGAATGGCCTCATTTCTGTTCCCATCGCTTATGAACATGAAGTATTGCACAATGCACTGTGGAGAGTGAGTGTACTTACAGTATGGTGATGACCTGCACAAAGTCCAGAGGGATCTTGTTGAGCTGAGCAATGAAGACCGCAGCAACGCACTGGAAGAGAGCAGCGCCGTCCATGTTCACGGTGGCACCGATGGGCAGAATAAATCGGCTGATCTGCTTGCTGACGCCATTGTTTTCCTCCACACACTTCATCATGAGGGGCAGCGTGGCAGAGCTGAGGACCAGAGGGAAAAGGGTGTCAACTGGGAGAAGAAAACTAACGACAGACGTTGTGTTGAGAGGACAAACCAAATTCTAGCCGACCAAGAATGCACCATTTAAGCTCGTCCAATTTGCCCCATGTCCCTCTTCACAAGGAACTGCAGATGCTGATTTACAAAAGGCAGAGTGCTGGAGTAACTCAGCAGGCCAGGCAGCATAGAAACATAGAAAATGGATTATGAAAAAATAAGCTGTCAAGGGATGTTTAGGGAGGGTGGGTTAGGATTATTTTGTTTATATTATTAATCTTATTTATAAAAAACAAAATGGAGGAAAATGTAATGCCATACATCAGATGTACTGTGAATTTTTTTTTTTTCCCTCCAATAAAAAACTATCAATTAAAAAAAAAGAAACATAGAAAATAGGTGCAGGAGGCCATTCAGCCCTTTGAGCCAGCACCGCCATTCATTGTGATCATGGCTGATCGTCCCCCATCAATAACCCGTGCCTGCCTTCTCCCCATGTTCCTTGACTCCACTAGCCCCTAGAGCTCTATCAAACTCTCTCTTAAATCCATCCAGTGATTTGGCCTCCACTGCCCTCTGTGGCAGGGAATTCCACAAATTCACAACTCTCTGGGTGAAAAAGTTTTTTCTCACCTCAGTCTTAAATGACCTCCCCTTTATTCTAAGACTGTGGCCCCTGGTTCTGGACTCGCCCAACATTGGGAACATTTTTCCTGCATCTAGCTTGTCTAGTCCTTTTATAATATTATATGTTTCTATAAGATACCCCCTCATCCTTCTAAACTCCAGTGAATACAAGCTAAACTCCAGTGAATACAAGGCATCTCAGGAGAACACATGGAGGAAGGAACTGTAGATGTTGGTTTAAGCCAACGATAGAGACAAAACATTGGAGTAACTCTAACGGGACAGGCAGCATCTCTGGAGAGAAGGAATGGGTGATGCCTCTTCTTCAGACCTGTCGAAGGGTCTCGACCCGAAACGTCACCCATTCCTTCTCTCCAGAGATGCTGCCTGTCCTGTTAGAGTTACTCCAGCATTTTGTGTCTATCAGGATAACATGTTCTCCCGAGGAGTCTGAAGAAGGTTCTTGACCCAAAATTATGTCGAACCAGGTTGTCCTGAGATGCTGCCTAACCCGCTGAGTTACACCAGCACTGTGATGGCATATTTTAAATCCTGTTATAGTATAGGGAAGACCTCATTGAACCATACAGAATAGTGAAAGGCTCGGATAGAGTGGATGTGGAGAGGATGTTTCCACTAGTGGGAGAGTCTAGGACTAGAAGTCACAGCTTCAGAATTAAAGAACTTTATTTAACGAAGGAGATGAGGAGAAAATTTCTTTAGTCAGAGGGTGCTGAATCTGTGGAATTCTTTGCCACAGAAGGCTATGGAGGCCTAGTCAGTGGATATTTTTAAGGCAGAGATAGATAGATCTTTGATTAGTACGGGTGTCAGAGGTTATGGGGAGAAGGCAGGAGAATGGGGTTGGGAGGGAGAGATAGATCAGCCATGATTGAATGGAGGAATAGACTTGATGGGCCGAATGGCCTAATTCTACTCCTTTCATGCATGATCTTATGAACTCTTCTCTGCATTTCCAACCATTAATCCGGTCTGAAGGAAGGTCTCGACCCCAAAACGTCACCCATTCCTTCTCTCCAGAGATGCTGCCTGATGATCCTGTCCCATGGTACGAGTTCATTCCAAGAGCTCTTCCGAGTTTGCCCCGATTTGAACTCGGAGATTTACGGTAATGGCCGCTCGTCGGTACTCGGGGCTCTCGTGGACATTTTTCAACATGTTGAAAGTTCTTCACATGTCTTCCAGAGCTCACCTACCGTTAGCGAGCCTTCCCGAGTACCTGCCATTAGCGCTAAGAGCTGTCCCCGAGCTCCGACGTACCCGCTACGTTCATTCTCCGTGCTTACCACGAGTTTGATTTTTTTTTTAAAACTCGGGAGAGCTTTGGAATGAACTCGTACTGTGGGACGGCCATGAGTTACTCCAGCTTTTTGAGTCTATCTTCGTTTCCAACCATTACTTTGGGATCCCTCAGTTCTGGGCAAAAGCCTCTCCAACGTACCTGGACGCTGTTCCGTAGGCGGTGACTAGTGCCGTGAAGATGCCCCACAGGAAGGTGTAGGGGTTCCTGCGCGTGAAGATGAAATAGATGAGGGGCAGGAGGATCAGGCCGTGAATCAGATGCCCCACGATGCAGCAGCAGATGTACTTCCCCAGGCTAGAGAACAACAGCCAGACATTTTCCATCTCCACAATCTTCCCTGCAACCAGGAACATGATACCAAAAGGTGCGTACCTGATGGAGAAGGAGCATCGTGTTAATGAGACAATTAACATAAGGTTATGTGATAGGACTTACAACATGGCAGGACTTCCATATGAAGAAAGACTGGATAGACTCTGCTTGTACTCACTAGAATTTAGAAGATTGAGGGGGGGGATCTCATAGAAACGTTCAAAATTCTTGAGGGTTACACAAAAAGCTGGAGAAACTTAGCGGGTGCAGCAGCATCTAAGGAGCGAAGGAGATAGGCGACGTTTCGGGTCGAGACCCTTCAAAATTCTTGAGGGGTTGGACAGACTAGATCCAGGAAGATTGTTCCCGATGTTGGGGAAGTCCAGAACAAGGGGTCACAGTTTAAGGATAAGGGGGAAGTCTTTTAGTACCGAGATGAGAAAAACACTTTTCACACAGAGAGTGGTGAATCTGTGGAATTCTCTGCCACAGAAGGTAGTTGAGGCCAGTTCATTAGCTATATTTAAGAGGGAGTTAGATGTGGCCCTTGTGGCTAAAAGGGATCAGGGGGTATGGAGAGAAGGCAGGTACAGGATACTGAGTTGGATGATCAGCCATGATTATATTGAATGGCGGTGCAGGCTCGAAGGGTCGAATGGCCTACTCCTGCACCTATTGTCTGTGTTTCTATGTTTCTAGGAGCGGAATCAGGCCATTCAGTCTACTCTGCCATTCAATCATGGCTGATCTACTTCTCCTTCCTAACCCCACTCTCCTGCCTTCTCCCTGTATCTCCCTTGACGCCCAAACTAATCAAGGATCTATCTATCTCTGCCAAAGCGCTTGGAAAGCTTTTCCAACCTTCGTTGCTCAATAACATTTATTCTCTTAAAAATCGAAGAAGAAATGTCAATAGCTGACTATCAAGCCTTTATACATTGAGTCCAGAATTTGGATTGTTAGAAGGCCAATATCTATTGGCCATCCCTAATATCTATTGGCCTTCCCTAATGGATGTCTGGAGATGGATCCTGGCCTGAAACATCACCCATCATTTATCTCCAGAGATGCTGCCAGTCGCACTGAGTTACTCCAGCACTTTGTGCCTATCTTTGGTATAAACCAGAATCTGCAGTTCCAATTAACATTAAATTCAATAGGTAGATCATTCATATTTACTTAGTGGGTATGAATCAGTTATTTCAAACACCAGTCAAAGGTTACTTCTTTGTAGGGAGACACAAAATGCTGGAGTAACTCAGCGGGGCAGGCAGCATCTCTGGAGAAAAGGAATGGGTGATGTTTTCGAGTCGAGACCCTACTTCAGACTTCTTCTTTGTACATCTGGACATGGAAGGAAATTTAGTTTGGAGAGTACAGCGTGGAAATAGGCTGTTCAGCCCACCGAACCAGCGATCACCCAGGCATGCACTAGTTCTAACCCAGGACAATTAACAGAAGCCAATTAACCTACAAACCCGCACGTCTTTGGAATGTCAGGAAACTGGAGCACACAGAGTGATCGCTGCGGGAGACCGAGTGCTTTGTTGAGAAAGTAGGCGTTATATTAATATGATGTACGTTTGTTTGTAAAACTGTCAACATAGGCAGTCTTCCATTGTGCTAATTTGCATATTTATTTTCTTTTTTTTTGAATAAAAGTATTTGTATTAAAAAAGAGTAAAGCGGGTCACAGGAAGTAAAAACTCTGTACAGACAGCACCTGTAGTCAGGATCGAACCAGAGTATTTGCTGCTGTAATAGCCCTGTCCCATGGTACGAGTTCATTCCAAGATCTCTCCCGAGTTAAAACAAAAAATCAAACTTGTGGTAAGCGCGGAGAATGAACGTAGCGGGTACGTCGGAGCTCGGGGACGTCTCTTAGAGGCTCGTAATGCTAACGGCAGGTACTCGGGAAGATTCGCTAACGGCAGGTAAGCTCGGGAAAATTTTTCAACATGTTGAAAAATGTCCACGAGAGCCCCCAGCACCAACGAGTGGCCATTACCGTAAATCTCCAAACTCGACTCGGGGCAAACTCGGTAGAGCTCTTGGAATGAACTCGTACTGTGGGACAGGGGTTTAAGGCAGCAACTCTACCGCTTTGGGACTGTTAATCTTTCATTTCCTTCAAGATTTATTCTGTGATATTTGCGGCAATCCAAACAATTGATTTATCGAGGGTAAAAGGAGGTGGTTATGTCCCACCTGTACTGTGGCACAGAAGCACTTACCACATGATCCACGAGACCAGGATCATGGTGGCCTCGTTGAAGGAGCTGAAGAAATTGATGAGGTTCTCCCCCTCCGCTCCAAGTTTCCGCAGGGCTATTCCAAAGACAATGGCAAACACAACCAGCCCCAGGATGTTCATTCCGTCCACGTTGGCCGGAGTTGGAATCTGGGACAATGAAGAGACAACAAAAATAGGAGGTTGGATTGAATTTCTTTCAGTATTATTCATATCCTCAAGACCTTCCAAAGCATGTGGTATAGTCACATTGGTAGGAAACCTAGAAGCTAATTTGTGCACAGCAGACCTCCATAAAATACAAACTGATACCAACCAGATAAAGTCGAAGAGATACATTTCCAGGAAAGTCTCCCATATCATTCCAACAAAAACCTGTCCTTGTAACGATAACATAACGAGAGTGGTGGGTCTCTGGAACTCTCTGCCACAGAGGGTAGTTGAGGCCAGTTCATTGGCTATATTTAAGAGGGAGTTAGATGTGGCCCTTGTGGCTAAGGGGATCAGGGGGTATGGAGAGAAGGCAGGTACGGGATACTGAGTTGGATGATCAGCCATGATCATATTGAATGGCGGTGCAGGCTCGAAGGGCCGAATGGCCTCCTCCTGCACCTAATTTCTATGTTTCTATGATAATGAACAAATAGGTTAGTTTAGAGATACAGCGCGGAAACTGGCCTGAGGGGCAACCATTTCACACAGTGGGGTGGCGGCTATATGGATCGAGCTGCCAGAGGAGGTAGTTGGGGTGGGAAGATTGCAACCTTCACGTGGTCCGACTCAGTTTTGACTAATGCAATCAACTCAACGTGCACAAACGGAAGATCAAATAGAACAAGCTGTCCAACAACTTTAGGCTGTGCACGCCAAACGAAAGAAGGAGGAGGTATTTGAGGTAGGTACTATAACAGTTGAAAGACACTTGGACAGATACATGGATAGGAAAGGTTTAGAGGGAGGTGGGCCAAACGTGGGCAAGTGGGACTAGCTTGGATAGGGCATCTTGATGGATGTGGACGAGTTGGGCCGAAGGGCCTGTTTCTGTACTGTACTACGACGTAGCCAACAGTTCCCTCCACTAATAGCAACAAATAAACCTGTCACACACGGCTGCCTTGTGAGATCGTAGTGCGTAACTTTCACTGCCTGTCATGTCGTTACTTGTGGGCGGAGCACCAAGGCAAATTCCTTGTATGTGAATACTTGGCCAATAAACTTACTTACTTAAACAGCTGCCACATTTACCCCAGAAGTGACAGAACCTTCATGTGCAAAGCAATATAATCCATTTGAGATGGGCGGGGGGGGGGGGGGGGGGGGGGGGAGGGGACACACACACACACTATATAAATACACCAAAGATAGACACAAAATGCTGGAGTAACAGCGGGACAGGCAGCATAGGAGGAATGGGTGATGTTTTGGGTCGAGGCCCTTCTTTAGACTCAAAACGTCACCCATTCCTTCCATTCAGAGATGCTGCCTATCCCGTTGAGTACTCCAGCATTTTGTGTCTATCTTCAGAGTAAACCAGCATCTGCAGTTACTTCCTACACTTATATAAATGCAAACATTTTTTTGGGGCATCTTTGCCCATTTTTGTCCACTCACCTTAATTTCTTGCAGAGTCTCGTTAACGTTTCCAAACTCGTCAGTAATATTGTGTGGAATCTTTATGGTCTTGTAAGTTGTCGCGTACTGGAGAATGAAAAAAACAAAGCATTCGTGCGTGAGGGACTAAATGGTCTCCAAATCTGAGGAAAGACATTCCTTCCATAGAGGGAGTACAGAGAAGGTTCACCAGACTGATTCCTGGGTTGGCAGGACTTCCATATGAAGAAAGACTGGATAGACTCGGCTTGTACTCGCTAGAATTTAGAAGATTGAGGGGGGATCTTATAGAGACTTACAACATTCTTAAGGGGTTGGACAGGCAAGATGCAGGAAGATTGTTCCCGATGTTGAGGAAGTCCAGAACAGGGGTCACAGTTTAAGGATAAGGGGGAAGTCTTTTAGGACCGAGATGAGAAAAACATTTTTTACACAGAGAGTGGTGAATCTGTGGAATTCTCTGCCACAGAAGGTAGTTGAGGCCAGTTCGTTGGCTTTATTTAAGAGGGAGTTAGATGTGGCCCTTGTGGCTAAAGGGATCAGGGGGTATGGAGAGAAGGCAGGTACGGGATACCGAGTTGGATGACCAGCCATGATCATATTGAATGGCGGTGCAGGCTCGAAGGGCCGAATGGCCTACTCCTGCACCTATTTTCTATGTTTCTATGTAAATGAAATAATCTTCATCATAAAATTCCTGGATTGCTGTAAAACCTCTGCCAGTTCATGAATATTCTTAGAATCATAGAGTGATACAGTGTGGAAACAGGCCCTTCGGCCCAACTTGCCCACATCGGCCAACATGTCCCAGCTACACCAGTCCCATCTGCCAGCATTTGGTCCATACCCCTCCAAACCTGTCCTAGTCATGTACCTGTCTAACCTTTTCTGAAACATTGGGATAGTCCCAGCCTCAACTACCTCCTCCGGCAGCTCGTTCCATACACCCACCACCCTTTGTGTGAAAATGTTACCCCTCAGATTCCCATTAAATCTTCCGCTTCATCTTGAACCCATGTCCTCTGGTGCTCGATTCACCTACCCTGGGCAAGACACTCTGTGCGTCTACCCGATCTATTCCTCTCAGGATTTTTATGCACCTCCATAAGATCACCCCTCATCCTCCTGCGCTCTAAGGAATAGAGTCCCAGCCTGCTCAACCTCTCCCTATAGCTCAGACCCTCTAGTCCTGGCAACATCCTTGTAAATCTTCTCAGAAAAATGACATTTGTCACCCTGACCCCGTGCAACTTTCATGCAAGTCCAAAACCGCAGTGACATGTTTGACTCAGGACTGTTTCTGGATATCACCCAGCAAGTTACTCCACGAGGGGAAACTTGAGATGGTAATAAATGTTAGGCTAGTCAGTGCTGGCTTTAGCCCCATGTAGGAACTTAACCTTTTGCTTATGACTGGGTGTGGAGGGTTTGAGTTATAAGGAGAGGCCACATTCGTTTAGTTTTAGTTTAGAGCTACAGCGCGGAAACAGGCTCCTTTGCCCATCGAGTCAACGTCGACTAGCGATCCCTGCACACTAACACCATCCCACACACACACGGGATCATTTTACAATTTTACCAAGCCAATTAGCCTGCTAACCTGTACGTCTTTGGAGTGTGGGAGAAAACCGGAGTTCCCAGAGAAAACCCGCGCATGTCACGGGAGAACGTGCAAACTCCGCATAGACAGTCACCCGTAGTCGGGATCGAACCTGGGTCTTTTTATCCCCCCCGGTATGTAGGAGTGACCTTATTGGGGTATATAAATTTGTGACAAACATAGTTAAGGTGAATAGCAACATAAGTTAAGCAAGTCTAAAGCTAGGTTTAAAGGCACAGGTTTAAAGGGCAACTTTTTACCCACAGCGGATGGTGCATTTATGGAACAAGCAGCTGGAGGAAGTGGTAGAGAAGGTATAACTACGACATTTAAAAGACACTCGGACGGGCACATGCAGAGGAAAGTTTTGTAGGGATATGGGACAAGTGCAGGCAGGTAGGACTTGTTTGACGAGGCAACTTGGTCAGCATGGATTTGTTGGGCTGAAGGGCCTGTTTCTGTCCTCTATTGTTCTTTGGCTATGCTCAAAATATCTCCAATGATGACGTGTATTTGGTGAGAATTGCCAAGAAATGGCAGTTCCGATAAATCAGCGTTCCCATCAAAGCCCAAATCCCCCACCATCTGATTCTCCCGTCAACTGTCCCAAAGAGACGAGGAACTAAATCAAAATTGTACGTATAATAAGACGGCTGATCCGTGGGCGGTTGCTGCTGGGACGCAAGTCGGGGCCTGATCAACCCCGGCTAGGGTGTCTGATGTTGTGAGACCAGAAACACCTAATGACACCCAGGTCACATCACTGACCCAGTTTCCTAATCAGAGGAAAGACATTCTTGCCATAGAGGGAGTACAGAGAAGGTTCACCAGACTGATTCCTGGGATGGCAGGACTTTCATATGAAGAAAGACTGGATAGACTCGGCTTGTACTCACTGGAATTTAGAAGATTGAGGGGGGATCTTATAGAAACTTACAAAATTCTTAAGGGGTTGGACAGGCTAGATGCAGGAAGATTGTTCCCGATGTTGGGGAAGTCCAGAACAAGGGGTCACAGTTTAAGGATAAGGGGGAAGTCTTTTAGGACCGAGATGGGAAAATCATTTTTCACACAGAGAGTGGTGAATCTGTGGAATTCTCTGCCACAGAAGGTAGTTGAGGCCAGTTCATTGGATATATTTAAGACGGAGTTAGATGTGGTCCTTGTGGCTAAAGGGATCAGGGGGTATGGAGAGAAGGCAGGGACAGGATACTGAGTTGGATGATCAGCCATGATCATATTGAATGGCGGTGCAGGGTCGAAGGGCCGAATTGCTTACTCCTGCAACTATTTTCTATGTTTCTATCTAGAATATGTATATGTTTCTCGCTTTTGAAAGACATTTGGGTATATCCATGGAAATGAAAGATTTAGAGGGATATGGGTCAAATGTAGGCAAAACGAGACTAGTGTAGATGGGTTCAGACTTGGAGACGCTTTTATCAAACCAAAAATACTATTCCCAGTATTTCTTTTTGAAATTAATTCAGTCTCTGGTGGGGTTGGAACGTGCTCTTTCCAGGTCTGCAGAAAGGTCTCGAACCGAAACATCTCCCATTCCTTCTCTCCAGAGTAACTCAGCTGCCTGTCCCGCTGAGTTACTCCAGCTTTTTGTGTCTATCTCCGGGAACATGACTGCTACCCTGATATTTTTTAGCTTTGTCCTCTCTATCACTGCAGGAATATTATGATGCACATCAAGTTAAGGTGTAGAAGTGTGCAAACGCACACCTCCGGAATCAGGGAAAGATTCTTCCCAGTTGTTATTAGGCAACTGAACCATCCTACCACCACTAGAAACTAGTCCTGAAATAGTGTCTACCTCATTGGAGACCCTCGGACTATCTTTGATCGGACTTTACCTTGCACAAAAGGTTATTAATGGTTTCCCCCTTATGCTGCAACTATACACTGTAAACGGCTCGATTGTAATCATGTATTGTCTTTCTGCTGACTGGTTAGCACGCAACAAAAGCTTTTCACTGTACCTCAGTACACGCGACAACAAACTGAACAGTTGTTATGAATGTAAATAACTCACCGATACAAAAGCAGCTGAGACAAGGTTTGACGGGAAGATGTTTCTAAAGAGAAAAAAAGTGTAAAAAGTGAGGATTTTATTTTTAATTTTTTTTAACATTTTACAGATACAACGCGGAAACAGGCCCTTCGGCCCACCAAGTCCACACCGACAAGCGATCCCCGCACACTAACACTATCCTACTACTAGCGGTAATTTACACGTATACCAAGCCAATTAACCTACAAATCTATACATTTTTGGAATGTGGGAGGAAACCGAAGATTTCGGAGAAAACCCACGCAGGTCACGGGGAGAACGCACAAACTCCGTACAGACAGCACCCGCAGTCGGGGTGGAACCCGGGTCTCCGGCGCTGTGAGGCAGCAACTCCACTGCTGCGCCAACGTGCCACCCTCTCAGAAGCTCTTAAACTTTCTGCTTTAGTGACCACTTTCACAAACCTTTTAACACCAAAAGCCACGATTAATCTGGCAGTCTTGCCTTGTCTTAGAAGGTTAAAGATTCAAGACCCAGTCTGACCCAACGCAAACACATTGTAACAACATACCCGGATACACCTTCAGAAAACATTACCTTTTTGCCCCACCTTAATTATAAATGAGTCAAGGCCATTTTGTTCCCTGTGCTCAAGCCAATATTTAGCACTTAATCTAACATATTAAGGAATTTATTCCGATAAAACTTTATGGAGCTGAAACATGGATGGTTTCCCTCACTTGCAAGATACACAATTTTATTTCTCAGTTCCAGCACCAGCATTTTTTGACCGCAGTAAGAAAGATCAAAACTCAAGAGTGCGTCAGAAGGAACTGCAGATGCTGGTTTACACCAAAGATAAACACAAAATGCTGGAGTAACTCAGCGGGACAGGCATGAGGGAGAGCTGAGAAGGGGAGGAGACAGCAAGGACTACCAGTATCTCTGGAGAGAAGGAATGGGTGATGTTTCGGGTCGAGACCTTTCTGAAGACACTTCGAAACGTCACCCATTCCTTTTCTCCAGACACCGAAGAAAAGATCTTGACCTGAAACGTCACCCATTCCTTCTCTCCAGTCAAGAGCGTTTAGTTGTCATTGGTACCAACAATGGGGATAATGAAACCCCAGCACCCCTGGAGAACATGGATAGGTGATGTTTCAGATCGGGAGCCTTCTTCCAAACATCATCTCACCATTCCCTTTATTGATACTGCCCGACCCGCTGAGTTGGGAACTTCATGCTCTGCTTGGACCAGAATTCACCTGTTGCTTTACACGTTGGCCAATGAATTGATTCAAAGGGTGTATTTGTTAATTTAGAACTCGCTGCACCTGGCATGTTGGCTTAAGGTGACGTTGGCGCTCACACCTACAGCCCATAAAACACAAGCCATTCTCTCAGCATTTTGTAAACACTCCACCTTTCTGAGAT
>OY740819.1:19871282-20126282 GCA_963514005.1 Raja brachyura | reverse complement strand
GAAGGGGGAAAGATTTAATAGGAATCTGAGGGGTATGTTTTTCACACAAAGGGTGGCGGGTGCATGGAACGAGCTGCCAGAGGAGGCAGTTGAGGCAGGGACTATCCAAATGTTTAAGAAACCGATAGACAGGTATATGGATAGGACAGGTTTGGAGGGATATGGGCGAAACATGGGCAGGTGGGACTAGTGAAACTGGGACATGTTGGCCGGTCCGGGCAAGTTGGGCTGAAGGGCCTGTTTCCATGCTGTATCACTCTATAACTCTTTAACAAAAGCATACTCGGTACACGTGACAATAAACTTATGACTAATGGCTACCTCAAATTGGATAATTCAATGTTCATATCATTGGGTTCGAAGCTACCCAAGCAGAATATTATGTTCACTAACCAGTGTCCACAATTATCCAGATTTATGGTAGGACAGAATAACTGGGGCTTCTTTAAATGGAAATGTCTCATACCAACTTTTCCGAAATAACCAGGGTGATATTTACCAAAGTTGATTCTAATACCTCCAGTATTCTTTGATTTTGCCTCTCTGCATCCTCCTAGCTGTACTTAACATTGCATAACATTGACTTTACATGACACACAGCTTCTATTCTGTCCTGGGTAGGAGATAAAATGCTGATGTGTACATTCAAATTGTAACGAGATAGCAGGAAGGAAAGCAGCCGAGCGATGTGCTTTCCCTTCGAGCTGTTTCATCTCCTACTCCTCCCCTGTTTTATCCCCCTCCCCTCCCCATCTGCAAAGATCCGTGAATGAATCCTACGTCAATAGTTGCCTCGTGATTGCAATCCTTGCTGCCACTGTGGAAAGCACATTATACCGTAGCCATGAACTATTAATTGAGCCTGTCGTGACACAGACAGTGTGTGCCTGGAATCACACATCAGTAGCCATGAAAATTTGCGATTATAATTCCAGAGAGATGATTTTATCTCCATTTCCCTTTTGGAAGCAGTCGTTTAGGATCAAAAACACTTAAAAACGCATGTGAGCTGACTGTAATTCTAATTGCTCTATTAAACAGTAAAGGTTTTTGTGTGCCCTGTGACATTTTCAAGAATTGATTCAACTAACAGTATATGAATTGATTGATTGATTACTTTTCATTATACTGTGGGCTTCATAATCTTCATCAGGATATGTATGTGCACAAATCATAGAAAGATGTCACAGTTTAAGGATAAAGGGGAAATCTTTTAGGACCGAGATGAGAAAAACATTTTTCACACAGAGAGTGGTGAGTCTCTGGAATTCTCTGCCACAGAAGGTAGTTGAGGTCGGTTCATTGGCTATATTTAAGAGGGAGTTAGATGTGGCCCTTGTGGCTAAGGGGATCAGGGGGTATGGAGAGAAGGCAGGCATGGGATACTGAGTTGGGTGATCAGCCATGATCATATTGAATGGCGGTGCAGGCTCGAAGGGCCGAATGGCCTACTCCTGCACCTATTTTCTATGTTTCGATGTTAGAGCATTGGAAATTTGAAGATAGACTTTTCTGTGATAAACATGACACCAAGTTAAACTGATCTCCTCTGACCGCATGTGTTCCACATCCCTCCATTCCAAGCATATTCACGTGTCTTTCAAAAAGCCTCTTAATCGCCACTATCAGATCAGCCTCCACTACCACCACCACTCCCGGCAGCAGTTTCCAAGCACCCACTACCCTCCGTGTAAAAAAAAACAAGCCCCTACACATCTCTTTTAAACGTTGTCCCTCTGACCTTAAAAGCATGCCCTCTCTTCAACATTCCCACTCTGGGAATAAGGTTATAGGAATACAAAAAAAACAGACTGATCGAGGTTGTTCGCATGTCAGTCAGCATCTGTGCAGGGTAATGGACAGAAGATGTTTCGGGTTGGGTTCAATAGACAATAGAAAATAGGTGCAGGAGTAGGCCATTCGGCCCTTCAAGCCAGCACTGCCATTCAATGTGATCATGGCTGATCATCCCCAATCAGTACCCCGTTCCTTCATTCTCTCCATATCCCCTGACTCTATCTTAAAGCGCCCTATCTAGCTCTCTCTTGAGAATATCCAGGGAACTGGCCACCACCCTCTGAGGCAGAGAATTCCACAGACTCACCACTCCCTGTGTGAAAAAGTGTTTCCTCGTCGCCGTTCTAAATGGCTTACCCCTTATTCTTATAGTGTGGCCCCTGATTCTGGACTCCCCCAACATCGGGAACATGTTTCCTGCCTCTAGCGTTCCTTCTTCAATCTGATCATAGAAGTGGAGGGTTTTAGCTTTACCATTCCCAATACTTTAAAAAAAATGTTTTAATTAAAAAAATATATATATATTTTTTAAATTTATTAGAAGCAGTGTACAAAATTGTAAACAGCGGCATAAATTACATAATATAATTATTGAACAGCTTCAGTTTTAATTTTTAGCTGAAGATGAAAGAAAAGAAGACAGAAAAAAAGTGGGTGTGCAAGAATAGAACTCCTAGACTACTGAATTGGTGTTGCCAAGGAGTGAGTAAGTAAAAGAAATAAGAAAGACGTTGAGAAATAAAAAAGATAAAAACCAAAAGAAAAACAGAAGGTGATGATAAACCTCCCCCATCCCATCCTCACCACTTTCTACAGGGGCACCATAGAGAGTATTTTGACCAGCTGTATCTCTGTCTGGTTTGGGGACTGTAAAGCCTCCGATTGGAAGTCCGTGCAGAGAGTGGAGAGGACAGCGGAAAAAATCATCGGGACTCTCTCCCCTCAATCCGGGACATTGCGACCAAACGTTGCGTGTCTAAGGCCAGCAGTATTATAAAGGACCCCACACATCTCCATCACGGACTGTTCACTCTGCTGCCCTCGGGCAAAAGATATCGCAGCATAAGGAGCAGAACATCAAGGTTCTGCAACAGCTTCTTCCCACGAGCCACCAGATTCCTGAATGCAATGTAATGGGCTGCCACCATTGTCTATTTATCCTTTTATCCATTTTATCAATTTTTTTCCATTTTATCCTTCTGTTAATTATCGTGTTGCACAGGGAGCCAAATGCAACGGAATTTCGTTTGGAATTGCATATATCGATGTATATCTAAATGACAATAAAGTTTGTTTGATTTGATTTTTTTGATTGATGTACCTGCTTCGTATCCCTCCCCACCCATCAGCCAACCCGTCATTAAATTGTTTGTGGGTTGTTTGGTTGTCTGTTTGTTTGTTTTATTGCACAAAGTCCGCGAGCATCGCCACTTTTCATTTCACTGCACATCCCGTATGTGTATGTGACGAATAAACTTGACTTGACAACGAAATTTAACTCTGAAATTGTGTTGCACCGTACTATTCTTGGAATAAATCAATGAATGAATGATCCATGTCTTTTAGAAAAATAGTTTTTCTGCTAAGACAAGTCTCATATTTTCAAGATGTAGCATAGAAACATAGAAAATAGGTGCAGGAGGAGGCCATTCAGCCCTTCGAGCCAACACCGCCATTCATTGTGATCATGGCTGATCGTCCCCTATCAATAACCCGTGCCTGCCTTCTCCCCATATCTCTTGACTCCACTAGCCCCTAGAGCTCTATCCAACTCTCTCTTAAATCCATCCAGTGATTTGGCCTCCACTGCGCTCCACATTTTGAGAGTAGGGGCAGATGTATGTTTCCAAAATACCATTCCCAATACTGACTGGGATTGCTTTGCTGCACGTGGCCTGGATGGGGCTGAATGTGTTACATACATCCAAGCCCTTTTTGAGACAGGATGCAGATAGTCATGCTGGAGTTGAGGCAGTATTCAACTTTATCTTAAACAATGAAACCAGTGTTGGAAGCGTCAGCAGGTACCACAGCAACATTTTAAAGACATTTGTGTAGGAAGGAACTGCAGATGCTGATTTAAACTGAAGATAGGCACAAAAAAGCTGGAGTAACTCAGTGGGTCAGACAGCATCTCTGGAGAAAAGGAATAGGTGTCGATCCGGGTCGAGACCCTTCTTCTGACTGAGAGTCGGGGGAAAGGGAAACGAGGGATTATACCATTGGACAGGTAGATGGTTAGGAAAGTTTTAGAGGGATATGGGCCAAATGGAGGCAAGGGGGACTAGTGCAGATGGGGCATATTGGTGGTCATCGGCAAGTTGGACTGAAAGGACTATGTTGGAAGCAAGTTGGACTATGGCACGGCCCTAAATCAACACTTCTCAACTGTCCTCGCCAAGGAGATGGAAGTGGAAGGTGTTCAAGAAAGAACTGCAGATGCTGGACAAATGGAACGTAGACAAAAATGCTGGAGAAACTCAGCGGGTGAAGCAGCATCTATGGAGTGAAGGAAATAGGTGACGTTTCTGGTCGAGACCCTTCAGAAGAAGAAGGGCCTGAAGAAGGGTCTCGACCCAAAATGCCACCTATTCCTTCGCTCCATAGATGCTGCTTCACCCGCTGAGTTTCTCCAGCATTTTTGTCTGCCTTGGAAGTTCAGGGAGGAGTACTTTGACAGTCTTGAGCAGATCAGTAATAAGAAGGCAGAGGTGTGTAGATATCATGGAATGTATAAATACCCAGGGCCAGTTGAGATCCATCCCAGGCTGTTCTAGAGCAGTGATGAGTTGGTGTCGTGGTTTTATGACTCAAATTTGGATAATATGACACAGACACAGAGAGTTCTTCAAGAAGACGAAAGCCTTTATTTGCAAACATCAGCTTGGAACATTCAGAGACGACACCACCAGTCCGTTCTCTAATTGCTCTCTGAATCCCAGAAACAAGCAGCTTTTTATTACAGTTTCTAGCCCTATATCTGCTGCATTATCTTTCCTGCTCATCAATCTTTCTTCAGTTCTAATTTTCTCTATCTCGCCACCATTAAATTTCGACCTTGGCTCAGTCTTATTAAACTTTACATTTCCCCTCGTATCTCTCCTTCACTCGCCACCCTTAAATTCCAAACTGTTTTAGCTGAAGCTATTTTTTACTGTTACACACACCATTTTAGTTTAGGTCTGCATCCTCTGGGCTTAAACATTGAATTTTCTCAATTCTGTTAACCCAGACTGCCTCCCCCCCACCTCTCCCTCAGCCCTCTGGCCCTGACATTCCTTCTCCATCTCCCCCCCCCCCCCCACCCCCAGTCGCACTAGCTTCTCATTTTCACACCACAAACAGCTTACAATGGCCTGCTTCCTTTATCACCAATACTTTTTTGCATATCTTTCACTCATTGTTCCTTATCTCTCCACATCACTGTTTATATCTCTCGTTTCCCTGATCCCTGACCAGTCTGAAGAAGGGTCTCGACCCGAAACGTCGCCTATCTCCTTCGCTCCTTAGATGCTGCTGCACCCGCTGAGTTTCTCCAGCTTTTTGTGTAACCCCCCCATTTTAGTTTATGTTTTATACAAGGATATGAATGTATTTATTAAGAATACAAAAGTAAAAATAAGTAACTTGTTTATAACTTAAAGTAACTTGTTTATAACTTCCATATTAGCTGGGGTCCTGACAGTGAGGGGGGGGGGGGGGAGAGACTGTGCGACTCCACCTTCAGCAGGAGCCTCTGCCGTACTGGACTGGTTCTGAAGCTGTGGTTGCATCACCCTCATGACTCATTATCTACTCACTAATTTAATGCAGATAAATGCAAAGTATTTCAATTTCGGAAGACACCCTGGGGCAGGAAGTTCACAGTGAATGGTACAGAAAGTTGTGACCAATGCCCAGTCCATCATCGGCTCTGATCTCCCCACCATCGAGGGGATCTATCGCAGTCGCTGCCTCAAAAAGGCTGCCAACATCATCAAGGACCCACACCATCCTGGCCACACACTCATCTCCCTGCTGCCTTCGGGTAGAAGGTACAGGAGCCTGAGATCTGTTACATCCAGGTTCAGGAATAGCTACTCCCCCACAGCCATCAGGCTATTAAACTCGCCAACAAACAGACTCTGAACTGTGAACAGCCTATTGTACTTTATCTACTTATTTACGTGTGTATTGAACTGAATGCACTGTATTCATGCCTACTATGTTCTGTTGTGCTGAAGCAAAGCAAGAATTTCATTATCCTATCTGGGACACATGACAATAAACTGTCTTGACTTGACTTGACATCTCTGGGGAATGTTGTGGAGCAAAGTGATCTGGGCGGGCGAGCATATAGTTCCCTGAAAGTGGTGCCACAGCTAGATAGTGTGGTCAAGAAGCCTTTCGGTACATTGGCTTTCACCAGTCAGGGACTTGAGTATAGACGTTGGGATGTAATAACAAGGAACTGCAGATGCTGGTTATATCAAATAAAAACCCAAAGTGCAGGAGTAACAGCAGGTCAGGCAGCATCTCTACACAACATGCATAGGATAAGTGACATTTTGGGTTGGGACCCTTCTTCAGACATTGCTATAGCTGAAGGTAGACACAAATGCTGGAGAAACTCAGCGGGTGCAGCATCATCTATGGAGCGAAGGAAATAGGCAACGTTTCTGGTCGAGACCCTCCTTCAGACTGATTGCTGTAGCTGAGGCAGGTACTCTAACAGCATTTAAAAATACACCTGGACAGGTACATAGATAGAATAGAGGGATATGGGCCATTTGCGGGCCAGTTGGACTAGTTTAGATGGGGCACCTTGGTCAACATGAACAAGTTGGGATGTGCTATATGACTCTACCTGGGAGAATAGATGTGGAGAGGATGTTTCCACTAGTGGGAGAGTCTAGGACCAGAGGTCATTGCCCCAGAATTAAAGGACGATCCTTTAGGAAGGAGAGATGGAGTAATTTCTTTGGAGGGTGATCTGTGGAATTCATTGCCACAGAAGGCTGTGGAGGCCAAGTCAATGGATATTTGTTACAGCAGAGATAGATAGATTCTTGATTAGTACGTGTGTCAGGGGTTATGGTTTCTCTCCTCCCGTCTCTCTCTCCGCCCATCTCTCTCACCTATCCTCCCTCACCCACCCCCCCTCACCCACCCACCCTCTCCTCCTCCCCTCCACCCCCTCTCACTCTGTCTCTTACCCTTCTGTCTCTGCCCCTTTCTCTCTGTTCCCATTCTCTCTCTGCTCTCATTCGCTACCCCCCCTCCCTCTCTAGACATGCCTGCAAGTTGGGGGCTATGCATCAGTGGATAGGGCTGTTATGGGGTAAAAGGAGAAAATTAATAATATTAAATAATATAAATAATATTAATAAATCAGGCAAGATTGAATGGCGGAGTGGACTTGATGGGCCGAATGGCCTAAATTCTGCTCCTATCACTTTCCTTAATGACTAAAACATATTTCTCTTGTGCTTCATTGCCACTTCACTGCTTGGGGCGATCTAGAAAGGTGTGCTATCAAGATAATTTAGTCTTGCGGGCCTGTCCCATTTTGGCGTCATTTGTGCATCACAATGCAAGAATCACGCACGTTGTGACGTGCACCTGATGCATACATGGCGTGCATTACGCGTGCATTACGCGTGGTGATGATAGCAGTGATGCGCGGTCGAGCGCGGTGCCCCAGAATTTTCGGATTCACAAAATCCTCGCGCACCACCTGCGTGACACGCAAATGACACCCAAGTGGGACAGGCCCTTTAGACATAGTCTTGAAAAAACAAGGAAATGCTGAAGGAGCCATGGTATTCCTCTGAACATTGTACTTCCTTGATTTAATGTATTTTACCCATTGTTGTGCTTCATGCTACCAACTGATTCTTCAACTTTGGTTCCCATGTTCCAGTTTTATGCAGCTTATGAAGGAAATTATTACCTGTTTCTTGCACTATGTCTCCGCCTTGTTGCAACTCAGCATCTTGTAAATAAACTTGGCTCATGACTTTTTAGCCTGAATTAAATAGGATGACAATGAAAATGGACAAGAAGCCTTCAGTGAGCAAATTGTGGGAAAAAAAATGTTGCTTTGACTCTCGTTACACAATATCTTATTTGCATTATATAAAGTTGCAAGGTTCCATAATAGAGCATTTATATGTCTTTACATATCTTCTAACTTATTGGCAACCAGTTCTAACTGTAATTTGAGGTAAAATAGAGAAGGCCTTTATTCCCATGATGGGGAAAGGTGCCAAACTGAGAACTAAATAAATAAAATAAACGACTTGAATTTCTCATTAGTCAACTTTGTGAGAAGAGAGAGCACAATGCCTGCTTTCACCTGCTATCTTGCATGCAAATTTTCTGGGAGCAAGGAAGGCGCACTCATGGTCCATGTTGGTCAAAGGGCTTTAGACTTTACAGACACAGCGTGGAAACAGGCCCTTCAGCCCGCCAGGTCCGCACTGACCAGCGATCACCCCGTACGCTAGCATTATCCGATGCACTAGGGGCAATTTACAATTTAGTTAACAAGCCAATGATACTACAAGGCTGCACATCTTTGGAGCATGGGAGGAAACCAGGGCACCTGGAGAAAACACACGCGGTCACACACGGGGAGAACGTACAAACTTCGTACAGACAGCTCCCGTAATCAAACCCGGGTCTGTGGCACTCTAATAGCCCTGTCCCACAGTAGGAGTTCATTCCAAAAGCTCTCCTGAGTTTCAAAAAAAATCAAACTCATGGTAAGCACGGAGAGTGTACGTAGCGGGTATGTCGGAGCTCGGGGACGTCTCTTAGCGCTAACGGCAGGTACTCGGGAAGACTTACTAATGGCAGGTAAGCATGGGAAGACTCATGAAGATTTTTCAACGTGTTGAAAAATGTCCACGAGAGCCCCGAGTACCGACAAGCGGCCATTACCGTAAATCTCCGAGTTCGAATCAGGGCAAACTTGGGAGAGAGCTTGGAATGAACTCGTACCGTGGGACAGGGGTTTAAGGCAGAAACTCTACCGCTGCGCCACCATGCCTCCCTTCTTCGGTAATCTCAGCAGTGCTAGAGATTCATGGTTTCAGCGTTGAAAACCCCAATGTGTAGGAAGGAACTGCAGACGCTGGTTTGAACCGAAGATAGACACAAAAAGCTGGAGTAACTCAGCGGGACAGGCAGCATCAGATCGAACTTTTTCTTCGCCTTCCATCACAGTGAGGAATGTGGAGGAGTCACTGTGGTGGATGTTTATGTTAAAATGTATTTGTGTGTCTTGTTGCTTTTTATTGGTATGACTGTCGGGCAAATCAAATTCCTCATATGCTGCAAAACATACTTTTTCTAATAAAGTGTGATTATGATTATAATTATAACATAGAATCGACATGAAATGATGGCGTGTACTCGGTGTACCAAAGGACATGTTTCCTGCTGTATCTTTCAATCAATAAACCAAGTGGGTGGTAGTGGCGAGAACAATAACTATAATCATAGGGCCAAATGGTATGGAAACAGGCCCTTCAGCCCAACTTGCCCATGCAGACCAAAGACCCTACAGCGAGCAAGATTGACCACTCGACGAAAAAGACGTAGTACGGTCATGGGCAGATTCACGGGGAATTTCCGGCCCCATTTCCATAACCGGCTTCCGTCTCCGCACCAAAGATCCCGTAGCGGAGCAAAGATACTAGTGCGGAGACGGAAGCCGGTTACGGAAACATCCTCGTAAAAATAAAAGTTCTTTGGTAAAAATCTTTTCATTTTCAGAATTATAATTTATTAACACAAACTGTTCCCCCGCAATGTTGATTACACTGCGGGTCGGGTCGGGTTGGGTCGGGTCGGGTTGGGTCGGGTCGGGTTACTGAATTGGATGAAGAAAAGGCCCACGTTCCGCTCCGTTGCATACTACACGTCAGCCCGTTGCATTTAGCAGGAGTGGTCTATTTTGCTCCGCTATAGGGTCTTTGGTGCTGATCATGATGCCCCATCTATACTAGTCTGACCTGCCCGCATTTGGCCCAGATCCCTTTAAACCTCTCCTATCCATGTACCATTACTTTTAATTTTATTTTTAGATATACAGTGTGGAAACAGGCCCTTCAGCCCACCGAGTCCGTGCCGACCAGCCATCCCCGTTACACTAGCACACACACTCCACACTGGAGACAATTTACAATTTTACTATTTGTACCAAAGCCAATTAACCTACAAGCCTGCACGTCTTTGGAGTGTGGGATGAAACCACAGCACCCGGGGAAAACCCACGCAGGTCACGGGGAGAACGTGCAAACTCCATACAGACAGCACCCGTAGTCGGGATGAAACCCTGGTCTCTGACGCTGTGAGGCAGCAGCTCTACCCGCTGCGCCACCATCCCTCGGTACCTATCCAAATGTCTTTGAAATGTTGTGACCATCATTGGCGGTCACTCGAAACGAGTATGACTGTCCTCTGATGGAGGATGCCTGTGCGTGACTTTGTTTAACGTGGGGAGACTGGTGCACAGACAGCCACCCCACGGTCCTTGACAGATCTGGGTCAGGATCCAGTGGCATGGAGTCCAAGACGACCGGAGACCCTTTTCTGCTGCAGCCTTCATCCGCCTTCCCAGCCGTTGTGACGTTCCACTAAAGTCAGCCATCGTCCTCCGCCTGTTCCACCGTTGAGGTCTTGGTTGGATTGCTCTTTGTCAGAGACCTCCCCCCTCGACCTTACCGCCATGGGTGGCCCTACCAGGAGCATCGCTCCAGACGGCATCGCTCTCAGGATCTCAGGACCGCACGAACTTCTCCACCACGACAAGGCGACAATCCACGGAGAATGCTCAAGTCAGGTTTATTCGTCACATACACATACGGGATGTGCAGTGAAATGAAAAGTGGCGATGTTCGTGGACTTTGTGCAAAAAAACAACCAAACAAACAAACAAACAAACAAACAAACAACAAACTACAAACAGAATGGAACAGAATCATGTTCTTTTACATATTAAATATTGTGGGTGGTGTTGTGGTCCAGTAAAGTTAGTCCCTGGTGAGATAGGAGTTTACAGTCCTAATTGCCTCTGGGAAGAAACTCCGTCTCAACCTCTCCGTTCTCACAGCGTGGCAATGGAGGCGTTTGCCTGACCGTAGCAGCTGGAACAGTCCGTTGCAGGGGTGGAAGGGGTCTCCAATTATCTTATTGGCTCTGGAGTTGCACCTCCTGATGTATAGTTCCTGCAGGGGGGGCGAGAGAAGTTCCCATAGTGCGTTCGGCCGAACGCACTACTCTCTGCAGAGCCTTCTTGTCCCGGGCAGAGCAATTCCCAAACCAGATTGTAATGTTTCCGGACAAGATGCTTTCCACAGCCGCTGAGTAGAAGTTGTGACAGTACCTGCCTTAACTACCTCCTCTGGCAGCTTATGAGAAGGGTGACTAATATCATTTCTGCCCTTGCCACGAAATGTTTTTGCAACATCAGAATAACTGTTCCCTGAGGGAGACAGTTACTTCAGTGGAAAGCAGAAATGAAGGAGAGCCATCTCATGATCTGAATCTCTGAACCTATTTTCGTACCAGCTTAATTCCATAAAATTATTAGGATGTAAAGCTGAAATAATGAGTCGGTCTGAACAGTATAGTCTTTTCATATCAACTGAAGACAGACGCAAAAAGCTGGAGTAACTCATCGGGAAAGGCAGCATCTCTGGAGAGATGGAATGGGTGACGTTTCGGGTCTTCAGACCCGATGCAGCCTTCTTCTGAAGAAGGGTCTCGACCCGAAATGTCACCCATACCTTTATCTCCAGAGATGTTGCCTGTCCCACTGAGTTACTCCAGCTTCTGTTCAAACCGACATCTCGCAGTTCCTTACTATATGTTTTCATATTAACTGATCTGTGTTGAGCTAAAAATAAAGTGTCTGGGCTCAGTTAGCAGTGGTCAACAAAACTGATTAAAATAGCCCAGGGCAGGCAGCCACAAGGTCAGGTTAATGTAAAGGTGGGGGCTGGTGGTGCAGTTGTTCTTGATGTCTCTTTGTAGGTCAGTTCAAGAATAGACGCAGGGCATCAATCAAACTGCTAATTCATTGCAGCGGCCGAGGCTTTAAAGGGACATGGGAAAACTTGCAGAAGATTCTCGATGATGGGGGAGTCCAGAACCAGGGGCCTCAGTTTCAGAATGAGGGGTAAGCCATTTAGAACGGAGACGAGGAAACACTTTTTCTCACAGAGAGTTGCGAGGCTGTGGAATTCTCTGCCTCAGAGGGCGGTGGAGGCTGGTTCTCTGGATGCTTTCAAGAGAGAGGTAGATAGGGCTCTTAAACATGGCGGAGTCAGGGGATATGGGGAGAAGGCATGAACGGGGTACTGATTGGGGATGATCAGCCATGATCACATTGAATGTTGGTGCTGGCTCGAAGGGCCGAATGGCCTACTCCTGCAGCTATTGTCAATTATCTATTCTGCATTTGGCTGCAAACAAAAAGCAGGTGCAGTACCACAGTGGACCCAATGCTGGACATACATGAGCAGGTGACATTGCCTTAGATAGCATCACTGCAGCTGAGAATGAACACGATGAACAGAATGGCCTCCTTCTCTGATGCAATTTTTCTTGGAAAGTGATGAAACCACTGTGTGGGTCTGATTCATCTTCATTGGAGGTCTGTGGTCAGATGGTCTGTGGTCATCAGACTGTCTTGTCTAGTGTTTAGAATGTTTCTAAGATTCTGGCCCTTTGCCCCACCCAGTTAACACTGACCATTCGTACACTAGGTTGGGTCTAGTTACACTAGTTACGTTAGCACTAGTTACACTAGTCGCGGTGGCCCAGCGGTAGAGATGCTTTTTTACAGCGCCAGAGACCCGGGTTCAATCCTGACTCAGGGTGCTGTCTGTATGGAGTTTGTCTGTTAATGGTCTGTGACTGTGTGGGTTTTCTCCGGGTGCTCCAGTTTCCTCTCACACTCCAAAGACGTACAGGTCCGTAGATTAATTGGCTTCGGTAAAAATTGTGAATTGTCCCTCGTGTGTGGGATAGTGCTGGTGTGCGGGGATCGCTGGTCGGCGCGGACTCGGTGGGCCGAAGGGCCTGTTTCCGTGCTGTATCTCTAAACTAAACATGTTCTATATTTTTCCACTGCCTACACACCTGGGAACAAAGAATAGAAGCCAATTAACTTCTTCGAGTCCACACACAAGATTAGAAGTTGTTAAAGAAGGAACTGCAGATGCTGGAAAATCGAGGGGAACACAAAGTGCTGGAGAAACTCAGCGGGTGCAGCAGCGTCTATGGAGCGAAGGAGATAGGCGACGTTTCAGGCCAAAACCCTTCTTCAGACTGATAGGGGGTGAGGGGAGGCGGGGGGAAGAAAGGAAAAAGGAGAAGGAGCCCGAGGCTTGAGGGAGAGGTGGGAAGGGGAGGAGACAGCAAGGGTCAACAGAATTGAGAGAATTCAATGTTCATGCCAAGAGGATGCAGACCCCCCCCAAACGGAATATGAGGTGCTGTTCCTCCAATTTGAGGTGTTGCTCACTCTGGCCGTGGAGGAGGCCCAGGACAGAGAGGTCAGATAAGGAATGGGAGGGGGAGTTGAAGTGCTGAGCCACCGGGGGGTCTGGTTGGTTAAGATTGGAAGAAGGGTCTCGACCCGAAACGTCGCCTATCTCCTTCGCTCCTTAGATGCTGCTGCACCCGCTGAGTTTCTCCAGCCTCGATTCTCCAGCATCTGCAGTTCCTTCTTTAACACTAAGATTAGAAGTTGTTCTGCCAGAGCTGAGCACACTCTCGGCATCTGCATACAATGGTGACTGTCTTGTCGCTTCTGTGTGTGGTGGTGGAAAGATTGGTGGAGGCAGCACCGCGATCGACGTGAACGCTCATTCCTTGACCCCAGCCAATTAACTTTCAAACCTGCACGACTTTGGGACGTGGGAGGAAACCGGAGCACCTGGAGGAAACCCACACGGTCACAAGATGAACATACTAATTCCACACAGACAGCAGCAGTAGTCAGGATCGAACCCGGGTCTCTGGCGCTGTGAGGCAGCAACTCTACCGCTGCATAACCATGCTTCAAGTTCTATCTGCTGCAGGAGAAAAGGCCCCAGACACATCATAGCAATGTTGACCATCAAGCTCCCCATTCATCCTCCCCATTCATTCGCCTATTTTCTTCTCCTCAATTTCCCACCATCTTTCCTCGATTCCTTTGGCACAGTGACGCAGTTAGAGCTGCTGCCTCACAGTGCCAGAGACTCAGATTCGGTCCTGCCTGCGTGGAGTTTGCACGTTCTCCCTGTGACCGCGAGGGATTCCTCCAGGTGCTCCGGTTTTTTCCCACATCACCAAGACTTGCAGCTTTGCTGGTTAATTGGCCCCTCTGTAGAACTGCCCCTAGTGTGTAGGGAGTGGATGCAAAAGTAGGATAACATAGAACTGGTGGGAACGGGGGATCGATGCTGGAGAAAAGACTACAAAAAGTAGTAAACACAACCCAGTCCATCATCGGCTCTGACCTTCCTTCCATCGAGGGGATCTATCGCAGTCGCTGCCTCAAAAACGCTGGCAGCATCATCAAGGACCCACACCATCCTGGCCACACACTCATCTCCCCGCTACCTTCGGGTAGAAGGTACAGGAGCCTGAAGACTGCAACAACCCGGTTTAGGAATAGCTACTTCCCCACAGCCATCAGGCTATTAAACCTGGCTCGGACAAAACTCTGAACATTAATATTCCCCCATCTGTTATTTGCACTTTATTAATTTATTAATTCATGTGTGTATTTACGTATATAATTGTAGTCAATGCCTATTATGTTCTGTTGTGCTGAAGCAAAGAAAGATTTTCATTGTCCTGTCAGGGACTCATGACAACAAAGTCATTTGACTTTGACTTTGATGCCAACGTGGACTCCACACAGACAGCATCAGAGGTCGGGATCGTACCTGGGGTCGGGCTCTGTGAGGCAGCAGCCTTAAACCCCTGTCCCACGGTACGAGTTCATTCCAAGAGCTCTCCCGAGTTTGCCCTGAACTCGGAGATTTACGGTAATGGCCGCTCGTCGGTACTCGGGGCTCTCGTGGACATTTTTCAACCTGTTGAAAAATCTTCACCAGTCTTCCCGTGCTTATCTGCCATTAGCGAGTCTTCCCGAGTACCTGCCGTTAGCGCTAAGAGACGCCCCCGAGCTCCGACGTACCCACTACGTTCATTCTCTGTGCTTACCACGAGTTTGATTTTTTTTTAACTCGGGAGAGCTCTTGGAATGAACTCGTACCGTGGGACAGGCCTATTACCAGCTGAGCTAAAAAATACAAAACTTCCCTACACAGCCACACGGGGAGGGCGTGGGGGTGGGGGCGGGGGAGTGGGGGTAATTTACAGCGGTCAACTAACAGATCAAACTACATGTTACAGGGAGCACGTGCAAACTCCACACTGGCAGCACCCGAGGTCAGGATCGAACCGGGATCCCCAGGGTGCTTGAGGTAGCTATTCCACCAGCTGTGTCAGCTCAAGGTCACACAGTGGTATGGAACGAGCAACTCCCTCTCATCAGCACATCTAGACACCACATGGGCTGCAAGACTTCAGGGAAGTGAATCAGAACCACCTCCTCAACAGCTGACAGGGCTAGAGAAATAATTACTGGCAAAAAAAGCAAAAGTGGGGCTGGGCGAACCTAGTGAGTCAGGCAACATCTGTGGAAAAAATGGATGCCTTTTAGGGTCGGTGAAGAAAATGTTGCCTGGCCATTTCCCTGCACAGGAACGGTGGCGTAGTGTTCGAGTTGCTGCCTCACAGCACCAGAGACCCCAGTTCGGTCCTGACCACGGGTGCTGTCTGCACGAAGTTTGTACCTTCGCCCCGTGACCTGCGTGGGTTTTCTCCTGAAGCTTTGGCTTCCCCCCACGCTCCAAAGACGTACAGGTTTGTAGGGCAATTGGTTTTGGTAACTTTGTAAACTGTCTGTAGGTGTGTGTGTGTGTGTAGGATAATGTTAGTGTGCGGGGATCGCTGGTCGGCGCGGACTATGTTGGGCCGAAGGGCCTGTTTCTGCGCTGTATTTCGAAACTAAAGTAAGATATCGCCCAACAAGCTGCATTTTGCCAATACTCTAGTCTTTTATTCATGATTGCAGCATCAGCAGTTTCTTCTGTTTCCCAAATAATTGCTGGGCAAAATGACTAAACAAGCAAGAATCTAGCTATCTCTGCCTTTAAAATATCCATTGACTTGGCCTCCACAGCCGTCTGTGGCAATGAATTATACAGATTCACCACCCTCTGACTAAAGAAATCCCTCCTCATCTCCTTCCGAAAGGAACATCCTTTAATTCTGAGGCTGTGACCTCTGGTCCATCTATTCTTTCTTCTCTCCACTGCGGTCAGACAAAAGATACAGAAGCTTGTGGAGAGGATGTTTCCACTAGTGGGAGAGTCTCGGACCAGAGGCCACAGCCTTAGAATAAAAGGACGTTCCTTTAGAAAGGAGAAGAGGAGAAATCCCTTTAGTCAGCGGGCAGTGAATGTGTGGAATTCATTGTCACAGACGGCTGTGGAGGCCACGTCAATGGATATATTTTTAAGGTGGAGATTGACAGATTACTGATTAGTAAAGGTGTCAAAATCTATGGGAAGAAGGCAGGAGAATGGGGTTAAGAGGGAAAGATAGATCAGTCATGATTGAATGGCAGAGTAGACTCAACGTGCCAAATGACATAATTCTGCTCTGAGAATTTATCATTAAAGAAGAAACTGCAAATTCTGGAGAATCGAATAGCCTATTTCCTTCACTCCATACATGCTGCCGCACCCGCTGAGTTTCTCCAGCATTTTTGTCCACCGAGAATTTATGAACTTACGAACCCATGTCATCAGTCTCAAAAACAGCTTCTTCCCCTCTGTTATCAGGCTTTGTGAACAGTTCTTCCATAAGCTGGGGCACTGTCCGATTCACCTCTACCCCATTGTGGACATTGGCCATTGTCTATGGAACTGGTGCGCTACAATGCTGAGAACTATATCCTGCATTCCCTTTGCTCTTAGCTTGATCTGTGTGCAGCATTATCTGGCTCGGTCTCCGGTCGTCTTGGACTCCATGCCACTGGATCCTGACCCAGATCTGGCAAGGACCATGGGGTGGCTGTCTGTGCACCAGTCTCCCCACATTAAACAAAGTCACGCACAGGCGTCCTCCAACCCTGGAGACAACCATAGTCAGCCATGACCGAAGGGGGCTTGAGAAGTATCTGACTTGACTGGGTAGCATGCAAAACAAAATTTTTCCTTTGCAACCGCAAGAGATGCTACACTTGTCGCTTTACCTCCCCCCTTCACTCCATTCAAGGGCCCTAGCAGTCTTTCCAGGTGCAACAGAGGTTCACCTGCACCTCCTCCAACCTCATCTATTGCATCCGCTGCTCTAGATGTCAGCTGATCTACATCGGTTAGCAATGTTACAAAATTTTGAGATTTTAAAATTCAAGTCTGCAATTTATCCCATCAGATAAAGCATAAAAAGAAGTTTAATTTGACACCTAATTTACTTTCATATCTTCAGTATTAAGAAAGTTATAGCCATTTTCATAGTCGGAAATTAGCATCTTGCTCCCCATTGCCTTTCAATTGACTTAACTCAAAAGCTGTGATCTGGAAAAGTTAAAAGCCCATAACATTCTTAAAAATTAAGAGAACTCAATGAAATGTTCAGTTATTATAGATTGAAGCATTCTGAAACAAATATTAAACAATCTTACTTGGATGACCTGAAATTAAAGCATATAATTAGTTAGTTATCTAATTGTAGCTAATTACAAAATTCAATGAGTAGATCTAAACATCTATCCATTTCTTAAGAAAAGATAAACTTTTTTTTAATTGCCTAAGTGTCCAAATAACATTCACACAATAATCCACAATATAACATAATTTTTAAATCTAATTTTCATGAATTTCTGGGCCAAATGGAAGGAATTTAGTGTTTTATGCCTGTAAATTAATGGCCATTTAAATCAACTAGCGAGTGGGTTTTAGTGGAATGCGGTGGATTAGAGCGTTGCGTTGCGATTAGAGCGTTGAAGTCGGCAGGAAAAATACTGTTTGTTCATACATTTTTTGGGAACCCATTTCGCAACATAAAAATATTATTAAAGCCTCCCGAAAAACCAACTTTTAATATAAAAATAAACTATTTACCTTTTTTTCTCCCCTACGGAAAATCCTTCCGGTTGTCAGTGCTCACGGCTTTTGAAGGTGATTTTTAAATTACTCTAGTTAACAAATAATTTAGAGTAATTTAAAAATACCTTCATTGATGAAATGTCGGAGCGATTTTTCTTCCGCAACGAAATCGCCCGACATTCATCGATATCCAGGTATGTGGAAAAACGGCACTTTAAGCCCGCCCCCCTCTGAAAGGCGCTAAAGTCGCGCACACGGGGAGCGGCAGAAGTGCAGCGCCGCTAAAGGTAAGTTTTGCAACATACCTACATCGGTGAGACCAAGCGCAGGCTTGGCGATCGTTTCGCCGAACACCTCGGCTCAGTTTGCAATAACCGACCTGATCTCCCGGTGGCTCAGCACTTCAACTCCCCCTCCCATTCCGAATCTGACCTTTCTGTACTGGGCCTCCTCCATGGCCAGAGTGAGCACCACTGTAAATTGGAGGAGCAGCACCTCATATTTCGCTTGGGCAGTTTACACCCCAGCGGCATAAACATTGACTTCTCCAATTTCAGGTAGTCCTTACTGTCTCCCCCCAGTCTCAGCTCTCCCTCTCGCCCTCTGGCTCCTCCTCTTCCTTTCTTCTTCTCCCCCCCTCCCCCCCACCCTCACATCAGTCTGAAGAAGGGTTTCGACCCGAGACGTCACCTATTCCTTCGCTCCATAGATGCTGCCTCACCCGCTGAGTCTCTCCAGCATTTTTGTCTACCTTTTCACTATATCTTTGGTACATGTGACAATAATAAATCTGAACCGAAATCCGATCTCCCCTCAGGCCTCCAACGTTCCTCCCGTATCCATGCAGATTCCAGGCAAATTGCTGATTCAAGAATGACACCCTTGTATCTTGAGCATACCTTACACATTCCTATCCGGATACCTCAAAGCACTTTGTGGCTCTCCCTCAGCCCTCTGGCTCCACCTCTTCCTTTCTTCCTCACGCCCCCACCCACCCTCACATCAGTCTGACGAAGGTTTTCGACCCGAAACGTTGCCTATTTCCTACGCTCCATAGATACTGCCTCACCCGCTGAATTTCTCCAGCATTTTTGTCTACCTTCGATTTTCCAGCATCTGCAGTTTCTTCTTAAACATTTTAGCTAATGACGCACTTTTTGAAGATTAGACTCCTTGGAAAGGCAGTAAACAATATCTGCTCAGCAAATGCCCTGTAACAGCCGCACAATATTCAGCTTCAGGAGGAATTTCTTTAGTCAGAGGGTGGTGAATCTGTGGAACTCATTGCCACAGTCAGCTGCAGAGGCCAAATCAATGGATATTTATAAGGTGCAGATTGACAGATTTTTGATTTGTAAGGGCAATGTGCAAGAAAGAACTGCAGATGCTGGTTTACACCGAAGATAGACATAAAATGTTGGAGTAACTCAGCGGGACAGGCAGCATCTCTGGAGAGAAGGAATGGGTGATGTTTCGGGTCGAACCCCTTCTTCAGACTGAGTCAGTGGAGAGGGAGTCTGGAGATATAGACAATAGACAATAGACAATAGGTGCAGGAGTAGGCCATTTGGCCCTTCGAACCAGCACTGCCATTCAATGTGATCATCCCCAATCAGTACCCCGTTCCTGCCTTCTCCCCATATCCCCTGACTCCACTATCTTTAAGATCTCTATCTAGCTCTCTCTTGAAAGCATCCAGAGAACCGGCTTCCACCGCCCTCTGACGTAGAGAATTCCACAGACTCACCTACTCCTGCACCTACATTCTATGAAACGTCACCCATTCCTCCTCTCCAGAGATGCTGCCTGTCCCGCTGAGTTACTCCAGCTTTTTGTGTCCATCTTTGGTGGAAACCTGCATCTGCAGTTCCTTCTGACACCGTTTCACCATAGTTGTATTTGCTGGTTTTACGACCGTTAAGCCAACAAAGAGATTGCTGTACACACAACGATAAAGTGTCTCAATAATCCGTTTCTATATCCTGTTACAATCTCATCGCACACCCTTTGGCTACTTTTCCTGCCCTTAAAGCTTTTATTTCGAGGTGTCGACGTGTCAGTGATAATGGACGGCGATCGCTGGTCGATGCGGACTCGGTGGGCCGAAGGGCCTGTTTTCGTGCTCTAACTCGGAAACAAACCAAAAACAAAAAAATTAAACCCTTGTTCAGACATGCAAAATACAGTCGGTTACATTCCTTCCTCGAGCTTTTAAATTAGCAACTCTTTAGTCCTTTTGTGTCATAGCTTCTGTTAAAAATACATCATAGAAACAATGATGTCGTTGTTCGACCCACCGAGTCCATCGTTAATTTGTTCACACCAGTTGCATTTTAGACAATAGACAATAGGTGCAGGAGTAGGCCATTCGGCCCTTCGAGCCAGCACCACCATTCAATGTGATCATGGCTGATCATCCCCAATCAGTACCCAGTTCCTGCCTTCTCCCCATATCCCCTGACTCCGCTATTTTTAAGTAGGTAAGTAAGTTTATTGGCCAAGTATTCACATACAAGGAATTTGTCTTGGTGCTCCGCCCACAAGTAACAACATGACATACAGTGACAGTTAAGAGCCCTATCTAGCTCTCTCTTGAAAGCATCCAGAGAACCGGCCTCCACCGCCCTCTGAGGCAGAGAATTCCCCAGACTCACAACTCTCTGTGTGAAAAAGTGTTTCCAGAGAAAACAAAATTGTAGGAACAACCCCTCATATTTCGCTTGAGCAGCTTACAGCCCAGCGGTAATATTTTTGATTTCTCTAACTTCAAGTAACACTTGCTTTCCCTCTCTCTCTCCGTCACTCCCCCACCCCAGCTCTGTGGCTGGTTTCAATGTCCTCCTGATTCCATTTTACTGTTTGACAATAGACAATAGACAATAGGTGCAGGAGTAGGCCATTCGGCCCTTCGAGCCAGCACCGCCATTCAATGTGATCATGGCTGATCATCCCCAATCAGTTCCCCATTCCTGCCTTCTCCCCATATCTCCTGAATCTGCTATTTTTAAGAGCCCTATCTAGATCTCTCTTTAAAGCTTCCAGAGAGCCGGCTTCCACCGCCCTCTGAGGCAGAGAATTCCACAGACTCACAACTCTCTTTGTGAAAAAGTGTTTCCTCGTCTCCGTTCTAAATGGCTTCCCCTTATTCTTAAACTGTGGCCCCTGGTTCTGGACTCCCCCAACATCGGGAACATGTTTCCTGCCTCTAGTGTGTCCAAGCCCTTAACAATCTTATATGTTTCAATAAGATATCCTCTCATCCTTCTAAACTCCAGAGTGTACAAGCCCAACTGCTCCATTCTCTCAGCATCCCACTTCTACATCCACTTTCCACACACTCAGGATAGAGTGCACAGAGGCCAATTATCCTACAATCATACGTCTTTGCGATGTGGGAAGAAGCCGGAACACCTGGAGGAAACCCACATGGTCACAGGGAGAACATGCGAACTCTTCCTATACAGAGCCCGAGCTCGGGATCGAACCCGTGTCTCTGGTGCGATGAGGCAGCTGCTCTACCAGCTGCGTCACTTCCATGCTGACTATCAGGCACCCACCATCCACACTATAGTACTGCGGAAGGTAGACACAAAATGCTGGAGTAACTCTGCGGATGAGGCAGCATCTCTGGAGAGAAGGAATGGGCGACGTTTCGGGTCGAGACCCTTCTTCAGACTGATGTCAGGGGAGTGGGTGGTACAGGGATAGAATGTAGTCGGAGAGAGTAAGACTAGTGGGAGAACTGGGAAGGGGGAGGCGATGGAGAGAGAAGGAAAAAAAGCAAGTGCTATCTGGAGTTGGAGAAGTCAATGTTCACACCGCTGGGGTGTAAGCTGCCCAAGCGAAATATGAGGTGCTGTTCCTCCAATTTGTGCTGTGCCTCACTCTGACAATGGAGGAGGCCCAGGACAGAAAGGCCAGTGTGGGAATGGGAGGGGGGGTTGAAGTGCTGAGCCACTTGGAGAAACTACTATGGACCTTGTGTAAGGTTGCACTACTTTCTTTGGCTTCTAATGCAATGGGCTGGGTGGCTGATCATTTATTGTGTGTTGGGGGTTACACAAAAAGCTGGAGACACTCAGCGGGTGCAGCAGCATCTAAGGAGCGAAGGAGATAGGCGACGTTTCGGGTCGAGACCCTTCTTCAGACTTATTGTGTGTTTATGGGTTGGGTCATTGTATTTAATGCAGCAAGTTCTCATAGTTCACTGTTGACTCTCTTCACGAATTCTAATTACTAATTAAACTTTCTTAGGCCCCCTTCGGTCATGGCTGACCATGGGTGTCTCCAGGGTTGGAGGACGCCTGTGCGTGACTTTGTTTAACGTGGGGAGACTGGTGCACAGACAGACGGCCACCCCACGGTCCTTGACAGATCTGGGTCAGGATCCAGTGGCATGGAGTCCAAGACGACCGGACACCCTTTTCTGCCGCAGCCTTCATCCGCCTTCCCAGCCGTCGTGAAGCTCCACTAATGTCAGCCATCGTCCTCCGCCTGTTCCACCGTTGAGGTCTTGGTTGGATCGCTCGTTGTCAGGGACGTCCCCCCTCGACCTTACCGCCATGGGTGGCCCTACCAGGAGCATAGCTCCAGACGGCATCGCTCTCAGGATCTCAGGACCACACAAGCTCCTCCACCACGACAAGGTGACAATCCACAGAGAAGGATTGTCAAACTACAATGACACCAATTAAAGTACAAATCATACATCTTTGTGATGTGGGAAGAAACTGGAGCACCCGTCTGAAGTAGGGTCCCAACCCAAAATGTCACCTATCCTTACCTCCACAGATACTGCCTGACCCGCTGAGTTACTCCAGCACTTTGTGTTAATATTTTCTATTTAACAGCACATGGTCTGTGACTCTTGAGTTCCTTGTCTGTAGAGGGGTTTCAACCTGTAACGTTACCTGTTGCTTTTCTCCAGAGATGCTGCCTGACCTGGTGAGTTACTCCAGCACTTTGTGTCTATCTTTAGCGATTCATGTTCATAGGTTCATAAGTTATAGGAGCGGAATTAGGCCAATCGGCCCATCAAGTCTACTCGCCATTCAATCATGGTCTATCTTTCCCTCTGAACCCCATTCTCCTGCCTTCTCCACATAACCCCTGACACCCGCACTAATCAAGAATCTACCTTTCTCTGCCTTAAAAATATCCACTGACTTCAGTGATAATGGATTCCACAGATTTACCACCATCTGACTAAAGAAATTCCTCCTCATCTCCTTCCTAAAGGAACGTCCTTTAATTCTGAGGGTATGACCTCTGGTCCTAGACTCTCCCACTAGTGGAAACATCCTCTCCACATCTAAATATAGCCACAAAAAGCTGGTGTAACTCAGCGGGACAGGCAGCATCTCTGGAGAGAAAATATGTGTGACGTTTTGGGTCGAGACGGTTCTTCAGGATACGTCACCCATTTCTTGTCTCCAGAGATGTCCCACGGAGGTACTCCAGCTTTTTGTCTCTACCTTCTGTTTAGATCAGCATCTGCAGTTCCTTTCTACACGTACCATCCACTCAATCCAGGCCAGGACTCAAGTGTTTTCGGTCTTTATTCTTTGGAGCGCAGAAGGTTAAAGGTGGGGACTTGATAGAGGTCTTTAAAATTATGAGAGGGATAGACAGATTTGACATGGGTAAGCTTTTTCCATTGAGAGTAGGGAAGATTCAAACAAGAGGACATGGTTTGAGAATTAAGGGACAAAAGTTTAGGGGTAACATGAGGGGGAACTTCTTTACTCAGAGAGTGGTGGCTGTGTGGAATGATCTTCCAGCGGAAGTGGTGGAGGCAGGTTCGATTTTATCATTTAAAAATAAATTGGATAGGTATATGGACGGGAACGGATTGGAGGGGTATGGTCTGAGTGCAGGTAGATGGGACTAGGTGAGAGTAAGTGAGAGTAAGGACTGGAAGGGCTGAGATGGCCTGTTTCCGTGCTGTAATTGTTATATGGTTATATGGTTAGTTTCGACACATACAGGAGTCTCTGCCTCCATCTCTCCCTGAAGTAGTCCGTTCCACATCACAAACACCTCTGGCTAAAAAACCTCTTTTCCACCTCTCCATCGCTGCAAAATCCATTCTCTCTCCGTTTAGACTCTCTCCTTCTTGCATATGGCGTGCACGGCCTAACGTTGTTGGCCAACTTGTTCTATTTGATCTTCCGTTTGTACACGTCGAGTTGATTGCATTAGTCGAAGCAGGGCGGACCACGTGAAGGTTGCAATCTTCCACCCCTATTCTTAGATTCTCCTCCTCTGAGTCTTATTAACGATCTGTGTGTCTCGTAGGAATATAAGGGCTGAGAAAGAGATAATAAGCATTGAGAAAAGTTAGAAAATAGGGCAAGAATTAAAAATTAAAAAAAACTTAATTGTGAGCCTCAGTAAGTCTTCTTATCGAGTCCACATCAGAAGATTAGAAATTGTTCAGCCAGAGCTGAACGCACTTCTCGGCATCTGCTTACAATGGCTTCTTGTGGGTGGTGGTGGAAAGATTGGTGGAAACAGGGCTGCGACGTGAATGCTCTTTCCTTCAGCCCAGTAGAGAGGTGACGGGTGACGAGAAACCGGGCATTTTAGAAAATGGACACTAGGGACTTGGATTTGCTGAGATTGACAAGGATGGAAGATAGACATCGAAGATAGACACAATATGCGGGAGTAACTCAGCGGGACAGGCAGCATCTCTGGATAGAAGGAATGGGTGACATTTTGGGCTGAGACCCTTCTACAGATGCTGCCTGTCCCGCTGAATTACTCCAGCATTTTGTGTCTATCTTCGGTGTAAACCAGCACCTGCAGTTCCTTCCTACACAAGGATGGAAGATATTAATTACCAGTGGGTGGCGCAGCGGTAGAGTTGCTGCTTCTCAGCGCCGGAGACCCGAGTTTGATCCGGACTACGGGTGCTGTCTGTACGGAGTTTGCACAGTCTCCCCGTGACCTGCGTGGGTTTTCTCCGAGATCTTCGGTTTCTTCACACACTCCAAAAACGTACAGGCTTGTAGGTTATTTGGCTTCAGTAAAAATGGGAAATTGTCCCTAGTGCGTGTTGGACAGTGTTAGTGTACGGGGTGATGTATGGTCAGCGAAGACTCGGTGGGCCGAAGGGCCTGTTAAGGGCCTGTCCCACTTGCATGCGTTTGGAGCGAGCAAACGGTAGAGGAGTTCACGCAAAGTTCGCACTAAGTACGCGCGTGACATCATTTGCGTCATACTTACCAATCAGCTGGGCAGGAGGCGGGCCGACTGAATTTGGGCGTCACACGTCTGTATGCCGTCAAGACGCTGCTTATGCCATCAAGACGCTGTGTACGTCCGCAATGCGCCTGCGTGCCGACAGGCCGTTGGCGTGCGAAGATTTCGGACACTGTCAGATTTTCGGAGCCCCGCACGATGTCGGGACCAGCGCCGCAGAACTCCACGTTTCTACATGGGACCGGGCCCCGCGCGGCCATACAGTGACCGTACGCCTCAAGCGACCACATTTGGTCGCGCCAAACGCATGCAATCGCTGTATCTCTAAAGTCACAAATAACGTCACATGGATTTAGATGTACGCACAGTGACGTCTCATTGTAATTATAAAGGGCTTGGCACAGCCTGGAGGGTTTGCAGTCAAATAGTTATGCAAAGATTGCTGTGCAGACTCGTAGAGCAACTCTTTACTCCTTTTGTCCCATGCCTGGTGTTAAAAATGCATCATGGAAACAGGCTTTTGGGCGATTCTGATTACTGGTGTCAGGGGCTATGGGGAGAAGGCAGGGGAATGGGGTTAGGAGGGAGAGATAGATCAGCCATGATTGAATGGTGGAGTAGACTTGATGGGCCGATTGGCCTAATTCTGCTCCTATCACACAAACTTATGAACTTATGAAGGCCCTTCGGCCCATTGACTCCATGCCGTACACCATTCAGGGCATGGCAAACATTCACCTGGCAGTTGTGTCATTTAAGGTGGAAACAAGGAACTGCGGAACACAAAAGGACACAAATAGCTGGAGTGATTCAGCAGGTTAAGCAGCATCCCTGGAGAGCATGGGTAGGTGACGTTTCGGGTCCCCCACCCCTTTGACAATCTTTGTCCCCTTTTCGCCACAAGCTTTTGTCATTTACTCGACCCTCAACCTTCAGACTCAAGGGCAAGAGTGCACTTCTAAACAATTATTGAAGAACCCCACGGCCTTCAGTAACCTGTTGAACCATCTGAACACATCATTAAAAACAAAAAAATGTAATGTTCTACCCAAGTTCAGAAGTCATCAGAGCAGAATTAGGCCCTTCGGCCCATCATATCGACTCCACCATTCAATCATGGCTGATCTATCTTTCCCTCTTAACCCCATCCCCCTGCCTTCTTCCCATAACCCCAGACACTCTTACCAATCAAGAATCCGTCAATCTCCGCCTTAACAATATCCATTGATTTGGTCTCTGCAGGCAGTGAATTCCACAGATTCACCACACTCTGACTGAAGAAATTCCTTCTCATCTCCTTTCTAAAGGTACAGCGCTTTATTCTGAAGCTATGGCCTCTGGTCCTAGACTGTCCCACGAGCAGAAACATCCTCTATCCAGTTATCTCCTCACCCAAAGATAAATGCACATGAACTGCTGTGTGGTATTACATTTTGTATATATTTTTTACTGAAATCCATTAATGCATGGTTTAAAACTGTTGAGCTGAAACCTTTAATGTTACATAGTTAATATTTTCAGAAAGCAAAGTGTAAATTGATTAGTCATTCAATCTATTGGATTCACTCAACAACAGGGGTGGGAGATTGCAACCTTCACGTGGTCCGCCCTGTTTCGACTCATGCAATCAACTCGCCGTGCACAATCGGAAGATCAAATAGAACACGTTGTCCGACAACTTTAGGCCGTGCACGCCACACGAAAGAAGAAGAAGGAGCTCGAAATTCTAAACCAAACTAAACTACCCCATTCCTCAGTCTGAAGAAGTCTCTCGACCCGAAACGTCACCCATTCCTTTTCTCCAGGGGTGCTGCTGCCTGACCCGCTGAGTTACTCCAGCACTTTGTGCCTGTCCCCATTCCCTCAAATGTCTGTATATATCCCACGCTAGACTCTTTAGCCACTCTAGAACCAATGCAACTGGAATGGAATCAACTCATTTTGAACTGGGAGACCAGCATTTAGTTGATTTTAGTCAATATATCGAAGAAACTGGAATGAACGAAGAATTAATCCAGACTGACCAAAATCTAGTTGTCCGAGAAGGAACTGCAGATGATGGAAAATCGAAGGCTGACAAAAGTGCTAAGCGGGTGAGGCAGCATCAATAGAGCAAAGGACCATTCTGGTCTCGTCCCGAAACGTCGCCTATTTCCTTCTCTCCATAGATGCTGCCTCACTCACAGAGTTTCTCCAGCATTTTTGTCTACCTTAGATATAGTGGTCAGACACATTAGCTCTAAGGGACGCAATGGTCACTTTGATCTACTGTCCTTATCGACAAATTAAATGTACAGCTGTGCGTATTGAATCAGATGTTATCAACATTATTTACATCCCCTGATTCTAGATACACAGAAGGGTTAGATCCCTTAATATTTAATTCTGGGGACAATAAGCGGAACTATCAGTGCCTTTAGTAAATGGTGACATGCAAGCAATATGCCATTCATTTTGGAAATCTAGGCAACAGTTAATTTCACATATCGTGTACATAATTATTACTGTCAATATCTGATGTTGGAGAAGGCAAACTGTTCCTGTAATTCGGTCCGAGCAGTCGCTTGGCAACACTGCCGTTTCCTGATCACGGATCCTTTCAACACAATCGCTTACACGAAACTCACTTGAGCTGCCCACCTGTCTGATTTAAGGAAACTGGTCTGGCCAGTTCCTTAGCTTTCAGGTCACAAAGTTTCAGTTCAGAGATTCAGCGCGGAAACAGCGAACCGGCGCTGACCTGCGAACCCCGCACACTAATAGCCCTGTCCCACGGTACGAGTTCATTCAAGAGCTCTCCCGAGTTTGCCCTGATTTGAACTCGGAGATTTACGGTAATGGCCGCTCGTTGGTACTCGGGGCTCTCGTGGACATTTTTCATGGATTGGAAATGTTTACAGGAATGCATGGCAGGCACACGCACACGCACGCACACGCACACGCACATGCATGCATACACGCGCACACACATGCACACACACGCACACGCACGCACACACACACGCATGTATACATGCACGCACACACACACACGCACGCACACACACACACACGCACACATGTACACACGTACACACATGCACACACGCACACACATGCACACATGCGCACACACGCACACACGCATGCACACACGCACACACGCACACGCACACACGCACACACGCACACACGCACACACGCACACACGCACGCACACACGCACACACGCACACACGCACACACGCACACGCACACGCACACGCACGCACAAGTACACACAAGTACACATATGCACACATGCACGCACACACACGCGCACACACGCACACACGCACGCACACACACATGCGCACACATGCGTGCACAGACGCACACACACACACGTACACACATGCACACACGCACGCACACACACGTGCACACACACGCGCACACACGCACTCGCACACACACCCGCACACATGCACACACGCACACACGCGTACACACACACACATGAGCAAACACACGCGCGCACACACACACACACACACACGTGTTCACAAGCACACACACACGTACACACACACACAAACATACATACACACACAATATTCCCACACACACACCCATGCACAAACACACATGTGAACACACACACACGCAAGTATACACCCATACAATATTCCCACACACACACACATACACAAACACACATGCTCATACACACACACACACAAACACAAGTATACACACATTCAATATTCCCACACACACACACGCACACACACGCATATACACACAATATTCTCACACACAAACATACATACGCACATACACACGCAATATTCCCATACATAAACACACCCACATACAAACACAAACGCTTGCACGCGCTCACGTACACACACACACACACTCACACCCATGTCGTATGCAACTGTAACATGACTTTAGAACAAACGTGATTGTTTTTGCCGTGTGACGCGAGTCACTGTAGATGCTGGAATCTTGAATCCGGGCTGAAGAGAGTTGTGGGCTGATGAGTCTGTGTCATGTGCTTACAGCTGCCTCTATAACTGTCAACGTCTGTGTGTGTGCATTCATTCTTTCAAAGAGAGCTTGACCCTGGTAAGCAACACGCGTGCCAGCAGACCCATGGAATGGGCAGTGTGCAGAGTCCAGGCAGCATTCCTCTCTTCCCAGTTCATGATATCATTTTGGGAATTGCGTGCATGTTTTCCAGCACCACCACCTCCGGTGGATTGAAATCTCCATACCTATGCAATGACATCAGCTAGTGAAAGGCAAGGATAGAGTGGATGTGGAGAGGATGTTTCCACTAGTGGAAGAGTCGAGGACCAGAGGCCACAGCCTCAGAATTAAAGGACGTTCCTTTAGGAAGGAAACGAGGAGGAATTTCTTTAGTCAGAGGGTGGTGAATCTGTGGAATTCATTGCCACAGACGGCTGTGGAGGCCAAGTCAGTGGATATATTTAAGGCAGAGATGGATAGATACTTGATTAGTACGGGTGTCAGAGGTTATGGGGAGAAGGCAGGAGAATGGGGTTAGGAGGGAGAGATAGATCAGCCATGATTGAATGGCGGAGTAGACTTGATGGGCCGAATGGCCTAATTCTGCTCCTTTCACTTACGACCTTATGAGCGGAGCCACTGTTGTAACTGGCCTTACTGACACTGTGGCTTTGTGACGTATCGCCTCATGTGCTGTGCATCCTCTCTATGTTCGACGGTAGACAGCTGCCTTAAAGCTCTGTCCTTCTGATTAGGAAGGTAGACGCGAAATGCTGGAGTAACTCAGCGGGGCAGGCAGCATCTCTGGAGAGAAGGAGTAAAGGGTAGGAGTAAAGAGGTTTTATCTGCAGTTGTATAGGGCGCTGGTGAGACCACATCTAGAATATTGTGTACAGTTTTGGTCTCACAAGATTGATCCCTGGAATGGCGGGACTGTCATATGAGGAAAGATTGAAAAGACTAGGCTTGTATTCACTGGAGTTTAGAAGGATGAGGGGGAATCTTATAGAAACATATAAAATTATAAAAGGACTGGACAAGCTAGATCCACAGATTCACCACTCTCTGTGTGAAAAATGTTTTTCTCATCTCGGTCCTACAAGACTTCCCCCTTATTCTTAAAATGTTACCCCTTGTTCTGGACTTCCCCAACATCAGGAACAATCTTCCTGCATCTAGCCTGTCCAACCCCTTAAGAATTTTGTACGTATCTATAAGATCCCCCCTCAATCTTCTAAATTCTAGCGAGTACAAGCCGAGTCTATCCAGTCTTTCTTCATATGAAAGACCTGACATCCCAGGAATCAGTCTGGTGAACCTTCTCTGTACTCCCTCTATGGCAAGAATGTCTTTCCTCAGATTTGGAGACCAAAACTGTACGCAATACTCCAGGTATGGTCTCACCTAGACTCTGTACAACTGCATTAGAACCTCCCTGCTCCTATACTCAAATCCTCAAATCCTTTTGCTATGAAGTAGACTCCCTCAATAGCAAGAATGTCCTTCCTCAAATTAGGGGACCAAAACTGCACACAATGCTCCAGGTGTCGTCTCACTACAGCTCTGTACAACTGCAGAAGGACCTCTTTGTTCTTATATTCAATTCCTCTAGTTATAAAGGCCAACATGCCATTCGCTTTCTTCACTGCCTGCTGTACCTGCATGCTTACTTTCATAGACTGATGTACAAGGACCCCCAGATCCCGTTGTACTTCCCCTTTTCCCAACTTGACGCCATTTAGAGGGAACTGGTGTAAGGTGGATCATGGCTGATCTATCTTTCCCTCTTAACCCCATTCTCCTGCCTTCACTCCATAAACTCCATGACATTCTTACTAATCAAGAATCTGTCAATCTCTACCTTAAAACTATCCAATGACTTGGCCTCCACAGCTGTCTGTGGCAAGGAATTCCACAGATTCACCACCCTCTGACTAAAGACATTCCTTCTCATCTACTTCCTAAAGATACAACCTTCTATTCTGAGGCTGTGACCTCTGGTCCTAGACTCTCCCACGAGTGGAAACTTCCTCTCCACATTCAACCTATCCAGGTCTTTCAATATTCGGTAAGTTTCAAAGAGGTGCTTGGTGGTCAGCATGGATTTGGTGGGCCGAAGGGCCTGCTTCCACGCACTAGGACTCCATGCCTTTATACAAGATGCTTTGTGGTTTAAATGCCGCATTTTAATGAGTAAACCCATTTAGTGAAAGACAATAGACAATAGACAAGAGGTGCAGGAGTAGGCCATTGGGCCCTTTGAGCCAGCACTGCCATTCAATGTGATCATGGCTGATCATCCACAATCAGTACCCTGTTCCTGCCTTCTCCTCATATCGCCTGACTCCACTATTTTTAGGAGCCCTATCTAACTCTCTCTTGAAAGCATCCAGAAATTTGGCCTCCACCGCCCTCTGAGGCAGAGAATTCCACAGATTCACAACTCTCTGTGTGAAAAACTTTTTCCTCATCTCCGTTCTAAATGGCCTTACCCCCATATGCTTAAGCTGTGTCCCCTGGTTCTGGACTCCGCCAACATCGGGAACGTTGTGAGTTTTCTTATTCACTGTGGGAAAGTTGTCCTAAGTCTCAGCAGAGTTGTTCCAACATGTTGGTGTTGCTCAGGGGCTTGGAATTGGACAGACAACTGTGACCTCCTGTTAAAACATGGCTTCAGTCAGACTCATTGACATCAGACAGTGAGAGGGAATTAGGACAGGGCAAAATTCCAAACCACTTAATCTCTGGTCATTGTTCTGAACGACTCTCTTGAAACTGTTTTGAGAGTTGGATTAGTCATTTCTTGTTCCATTCAGCGTTGAAGATTAGTCGAGCATTCGATGATCCGCACATGACATCTGAAATCATATCATTCAGCCGAGGCTGGATTGCTTGAGACAAGAGCTTAAGCAAACCCCACTTTGTCGGACAGTTTGAAGTGCGTGAGATAAAGGGAGTGCGGTCTAATCGAGTGTGAGAGGCTGGGGCAGTGAAGTGTCGCCGTCCGCAACGTGTCGGAATGCATCTCAGCAACTTTTGCAAGATCCAAAATTAATTTCACGTGCTTTCAACTTGTCCTACCGAGAACGTTTCAGAAGCATTTAGATGGGTATGTGGGTGGGCCAAAAGCAGGCAGGTGGGACTCGTGTAGATGGGGCATGTTGGTCGGTGGGAGCAAGTTTGGGCCGAAGGGCCTGTTTCCGTGCTGTATGACAAAAATGCTGGAGAAACTCAGTGGGTGCAACAGCATCTATGGAGCGAAGGAAATAGGCAATGATTCGGGCTGAAACCCAAAGGGTTTCGGCCCGAAACGTTGCCTATTTCCTTAAGCCCCTGTCCCACTTGAACAGAAACCTCTGGAGAAGGAACTGCAGATGCTGGAAAAAAGCATCCTTTTTGGGCCCCCACCCAAGGTTTCCGTGTGGCTCCCGGAGGTTCCCGGAGGTTTTTGTCAGGTTCCCGGAGGTTTTTGTCAGGTTCCCGGAGGTTTTTGTCAGGCTATTTTTTGAAATAATCGCTTGAACGTAGAAGAAGCGGAAACCACTTTCGACCATTAGAGAGACTGACAAAAACCTCCGGGAACCGCACGGAAACCTTGGGTGGGGCGCAAAGTCTCCAGAGGTTTCCGTTCAGGTTTCCTAAGTGGGACGGGGGCATTAGCTCCATAGACGCTGCCTCACCCGCTGAGTTTCTCCAGCACTTTTGTCTACCTTTCGATTTACCAGCATCTGCAGTTCCTTCTTAAACTGTATGACTCTATGACTCAGGCGCACAGTAGAGAGCTTGCTGACCGGTTGCATCGTGGCTTGGTTCGGCAACTTGAGCGCCCTGGAGAGGAAAAGACTACAAAAAGTAGTAAACACTGCCCAGTCCATCATCGGCTCTGACCTCCCCACCATCGAGGGGATCTATCGCAGCCGCTGCCTCAAAAAGGCTGGCAGCATCATCAAGGACCCACACCATCCTGGCCACACACTCATCTCCCCGCTACCTTCAGGTAGAAGGTACAGGAGCCTGAAGACTGCAACGACCAGGTTCAGGAATAGCTACTTCCCCACAACCATCAGGCTATTAAACCTGGCTCGGACAAAACTCTGAACATTAATAACCCATTATCTGTTATTTGCACTTTATCAGTTTATTTATTCATGTGTGTATTTACGTATATAATGGTATATGGACACACTGATCTGTTCTGTAGTCAATGCCTACTATGTTCTGTTGTGCTGAAGCAAAGCAAGAATTTCATTGTCCTATCAGGGACACATGACAATAAACTCTCTTGAAGGTGAACTCTATAAGACTCTATAATGGACCTGTTCCACTCAGGCGATTTTTTCGGCGACTGCTGGCAACTGTCATGGTCGTAGCAGGTCGTTGAAAAACCGGCGACTGGCCCCTTCCCCAACAACAATGTCTACGGCAATCTACCACCTAGTCGACCTCAAGCTACAGCAAGCTACCGACAACCGGCGACCCATTAGGACGGCCACCTATGACAAAGCACGACCCTGTCAACGATAACTGAAGACAATACCATCGCAGGTGCCTGTTGCCGATTGACGGGGAGAACGTACAAACTTCGCACAGACAAGCCCCCGTAGTCGGGATTGATCCCGGAACTCCGCCGCTGTAAATCCATCCTCAGCTCTGTCCTAAAGGAACGTCCTTTTATTCTGAGGCTGTAGGAAATGTACTGGATACCCAGTGGAAAACACGGGGGGGTACGGTGGCGCAGCGGTAGAGTTACAGCCCTGTCCCACGGTACGAGTTCATTCCAAGAGCTCTCCCGAGTTTAAAAAAAAATCAAACTCGTGATAAGCACGGAGAATGAACGTAGCGGGTACGTCGGAGCTCGGGGACGTCTCTTAGCGGCTCGTAACGCTAACGGCAGGTACTCAGGAAGACTCGCTAACGGCAGGTAAGCACGGGAAGACTCGTGAAGATTTTTCAACGTGTTGAAAAATGTCCACGAGAGCCCCGAGTACCGACGAGTGGCCATTACCGTAAATCCCCGAGTTCGAATCAGGGCAAACTCGGGAGAATTCTTGGAATGAACGCGTACCATGGGGCAGGGCCATTACTACCTTACAGCGCCAGAGACCCTGGTTCGAGCCTGACTACGGGTGCTGCCTTTACGGAGTTGGTTAGTTCTCCCTGTGACCGCGTGGGTTTCCTCCCACACACCAAAGACGTACCGGTTTGTAGATAAATTGGCTTCTGTAAATTGTCCCCAGTTTGTAGGGTGCAACTAGTGTACGGGGATCGCTGGTCAGTCCGGACTCAGTGGGCTGAAGGGCTGTCTCTCTAAACTAAATGTAACCAAACTCAGCCGGTCAGGCAACATCTCCTGACCCGAAATGTCGTCTTTCCATCACAGATGCTCCCTGCCCCATTGGGTATGCTGGAGAAACAGCGAAATGCAGATGCTGGAATCTTAAGCCAAACGCAAAGTGCTGGAGCAACTCAGTGGGTCAAGAGGCATCTCGGGAGAGAAAAATCTGAGGCAGCATTTCAGGTTAATGGCCATTCACCGAATCGGAAAAATGAGAAAACAAATGGAGGAAGTGAGGACGTTGATAAAATAGCTGCGGTTTGCCTGAAACTGGATCACACGGATCACCTGCACTGGCGGACTTCCTGCTACCTAATCCTGCTTTAGTGTGACTCATCCTCCCTCAACCACCCCGTCTCTCCCTCTCTCCCCCTCCCTCTCTCCCCCTCTCCCCTGCATCTCTCTCCCTCCCTCTCTCCCCTTTCCTCATTCCCCCTCCCTCTCACCCCCCTCTCCCTCTCCCCCCTCTCTCTCCCCCTCTCTCCCTCCCCCTCTCTATCCCTCCCCCTCTCTCTCTCTCTCTCTCCCTCTCTCTCCCTCTCTCCCTCTCTCCCTCTCTCCCTCTCTCCCTCTCTCCCTCTCTCACCTTAAACTATTGCTTAAAACCTGGTCAATGTCAATTAAGGAAGGTAATGAACCTGGATGTGTCCGTGAGATTGACAGCCTGTGAGAGAACATTAAAAATAACTCGAGCTTCCTGTTTGTGTGGTTGCCACGTCTCACAACAAAGCAACAGCAGGAATTCTTAGAGCTGAAGGTGGAAGCAACCTGCCTGGAGTTACAAAAGGACACAAAGTACTGGAGTAACTTAGTGGGTCAGGCAGCATCCCTGGATAACATGGATAGTCTGAAGAAAGAGTCTCAACCCCAAAAATCAATTATCCATGTTCTCCACAGATGCTGCCTGACCCGCTGAGTTACTCCAGCACTCTGTGAAACGTCACCTATCTGTTATTCCCACAGATGCTGCCTGACCCGCTGAGTTACTCCAGCACTCAGTGAAACGTCACCTATCCATGTTCTCCACAGATGCTGCCTGTCCCGCTGAGTTACTCCAGCACTCTGTGAAACGTCACCTATCCACGTTCTCCACAGATGCTGCTTGACCCGCTGAGTTACTCCAGCACTCTGTGAAACGTCACCTATCCATGTTCTCCACAGATGCTGCCTGACCCGCTGAGTTACTCCAGCACTCTGTGAAACGTCACCTATCCATGTTCTCCACAGATGCTGCCTGACCCGCTGAGTTACTCCAGCACTCTGTGAAACGTCACCTATCCATGTTCTCCACAGATGCTGCCTGACCCGCTGAGTTACTCCAGCACTCTGTGAAACGTCACCTATCCATGTTCTCCACAGATGCTGCCTGACCCGCTGAGTTACTCCAGCACTCTGTGAAACGTCACCTATCCATGTTCTCCACAGATGCTGCCTGACCCGCTGAGTTACTCCAGCACTCTGTGTCCTTTTGGATTCTCCGACATATCGTTTCCACCTTCGGCTCCGGGAGTTACTCCTGATTATCCAGCAACATAATCAAGGGCAAGTCGCATCCCGGCCACTCCGTCTTCCCCCCTCTCCCATTGGGCAAAATATATAGAAGTGTGAAAACGCACACCTCCAGATTCAGGGACAGTTTCTTCCCAGCTGTTATCAGGCAACTGAACCATCCTACCACCAACTAGAGAGCGGTCCTGAACTACCGTTGACCTCATTGGAGACCCTCGGACTATTTTTGAGCAGACTCTACTGGACTCTATCTTGCAGTAAACATTATTCACATTATTCCCTTTATCATGTATCTGTACGCTGTGCACGGCTCGATTGTAATCATGTATTGTCTTTCCGCTGACTGGTTAGCACGCAACAAAAGCTTTTCACTGTACCTCAGAACATGCCAATAAACTAAACTCAAACTAAACTAAACTAAGACAGAAAAAGCAGGAGTAACTCAGTGGGTCAGGCAGCGTCTCTGGAGAAAAGGAATGGGTGACGAGAGATATAGGCGATGATGTAGAGAGATAAAGAACAATGAATGAAAGATTTGCAAAAAAAGCATATATTTGCATATCCTTCATTCATTGTTCTTTATCTCTCTATGTCATCGCCTATATCTATTTCCCTCATTCCCAAACCAGTCTGAAGAAGGGTCTCGACCAGAAACGTCACCCATTCCTTCTCTCCAGAGATGCTGCCTGTCCCGCTGAGTTACTCCAGCTTTTTGTGTCTACCTTTCGTATCACCTTGATTGGTCAACAAAGCTTTTTACTGTACCTCAAACCTCAAACAGGTGACAATAATGAACCTGAACCTGAACCTAAAGGGAAACCTTTGGGGAAATGGCACAGAGGGGCGTTGAAGCCGGCAAACAGCAGCCGATAGGACAGGCTTGAGGGGCCGAGTGGCCTTCTCCTGCTCCAATTTGCTCGTGCTTGAGTTAAAGGCGGCATCTTTGGCGATCTGACATGAGATAGTGACCACTAGACTGTATGGGGATGCTTTGCATTTTTAATAGTTCATTATTGGGTCTGTTTAAGTATTTATTGTTTTCAGATATTATCCATATTGTATTTTTTGTCTGCTTTCGTTCTGGTTTGTTGGCTGTTGGCTTCTGGACATCTGAATTTCCCTGAGGGGATCAATAAAGTATTATTATTTTTAATATTTTATTGTCATGTGTCCCAGATAGGACAATGACATTCTTGCTTCCTGCAGCACAACAGAATATGTAAACATAATACAGAACAGGAGATAAATGTTCAGGAAGGAACTGCAGATGCTGGAGAATCGAAGGTAGACAAAATTGCTGGAGAAACTCAGCGGGTGCGGCAGCATCTACGGAGCAAAGGAAATAGGCAACGTTTCAGGCCGAAACCCTTCTTCAAACTGATGCAGGTTGGGGGTGGGGGGGGGGGGGGGGGGGGGCGAGAAGAAGAAAGGAAGAGGAGGAACCAAAGGGCTGAGGGAGAGCTGAGAAGGGGAGGAGACAGCAAGGGCTACCGGAAATTGGAGAAGTCAATGTTTATGCCGCTAGGGTGCAGACTGCCCAAGGGGAATATGAGGTGCTGCTCTTCCAATTTACGGTGGTGCTCACTCTGGCCGTGGAGGAGGCCCAGGACAGAGAGGTCGGATTCGGAATGGGAGGGGGAGTTGAAGTGCTGAGCCACTGGGAGATCAGGTTGGTTAATGCGGACCGAGCGGAGGTGAAACGATCGCCAAGCCTACGCTTGGTCTCACCGATGTAGATCAGCTGGCATCTAGAGCAGCGGATGCAGTAGATGAGGTTGGAGGAGGTGCAGGTGAACCTCTGTCGCACCTGGAACGACTGTTTGGGTCCTTGAATGGAGTCGAGGGGGGAGGTAAAGCGACACGTGTAGCATTCCTTGCTACACGTGTCGCTTAAGTATTTATTGCTTTCAGATATTATCCATATTGTATTTTTGTCTGCTTTCATTCTGAATGTGTGGGTTTGCTGGTTGTTGGCTCTTGGACATCTGAAGTTCCCTGAGGGGATCAATAAAGTATTTATTATTATTAATATTATTATTAGTGAGAAACAAAAAAAAACGAGACGCTGAAACTAAAATAGAAAATGTGCCAGATACCCAGATGAAAATACAAAATGCCGGAGTGACTCAGATAGTCAGGCAGCATCTTTGGAGGATATCGGTAGGAGACATTTTGGATCCGAACCCTAATACCCGTGACAACAATAAACCCCTTCTTCAGGAATCAACTATAACCCATTCCTTTGTCTCTTGTATAAAGTTTCATAATTTCTGGAGAGGAATTTTTGACATTCTTTCGAAAACACTAAAAATGAAATTGGAGCCCGACATGGAATTGATCATTCTAGGTACGTCAGAAGCACTGCTCTGAGCTATCATTATTTCCAAGACGTTTCCTTAATTATGGCCTGATAACAGCGAAAAAATGAATACTTACATTTTGGAAGAACACATCAGTCCCTACTGTTAAGATGTGGATTACAAACTTATCCAAGACACGACATCTTAAAAATATTAGACTTGGCTTGGCAGAAAAACCAGATCATTTTTCGAAGACATGGACACCCTTCATTGGTTTATTACAAGGATAGTATGGTGCAACACAACTTTGGATTTAAATCTAATTCCGGGTTGGGTGAGGCGGGTGGGGAGGGATGTGAGGCAGGTATATCTACACTCTTTTCTTTCCTTCTTTTTTTGTCCTTTTATTTTTTCTATTTTTCTCTTCTTTTTTTCATTTAGAAACATAGAAAATAGGTGCAGGAGTAGGCCATTCGGCCCTTCGAGCCTGCACCACCATTCAATGTAGAAACATAGAAAATAGGTGCAGGAGTAGGCCATTCGGCCCTTCGAGCCTGCACCGCCATTCAATGTGATCATGGCTGATCATCCAACTCAGTATCCTGTACCTGCCTTCTCTCCATACCCCCCTCATCACTTTAGCCACAAGGGCCACATCTAACTCCCCCTTAAATATAGCCAATGAACTGGCTTCAACTACCTTCTGTGGCAGAGAATTCCACAGATTTACCACTCTCTGTGTAAAGAATGTTTTTCTCATCTCGGTCCTAAAAGACTTCCCCCTTATCCTTAAATTGTGACCCCGTGTTCTGGGCTTCCCCAACATCGGGAACAATCTTCCTGCATCTAGCCTGTCCAACCCCTTAAGAATTTTGTAAGTTTCTATAAGATCCCCCCTCAATCTTCTAAATTCTAGCGAGTACAAGCCGAGTCTATCCAGTATTTCCTCATATTAAAGTCCTGCCATCCCAGGAATCAGTCTGGTGAACCTTCTCTGCACTCCCTCTCTATGGCAAGAATGTCTTTCCTCAGATTAGGAGACCAGAACTGTACGCAATACTCCAGGTGTGGCCTCACCAAGACCCTGTACAACTGCAGCAGAACCTCCCTGTTCCTATACTCAAATCCTTTTGCTATGAATGCCAACATACCATTCGCTTTATTTGCAGCCTGCTGCCCCTGCATGCCTACTTTCAATGACTGGTGTACCATGACACCCAGGTCGCGCTGCATCTCCCCTTTTCCTAATCGGCCACCATTTAGATATCCTTTTGCTATGAATGCTAACATACCATTCGCTTTCAGTTATTCATTCTTTGGCTACACCACGTTGATAGTCTAGGGATTCTATCTTTGCACATCTCACTTTTTCTCTCTCTTGCTTTTTCTTCCTTCTTTTCTTCCAACTATAGCTAAAAGTTAAAATTGAGGCTGTACAATAACTGTATCATTTTATCTGCAGTTGGGTTTTTTGAACATTTGCTTCTAATAAATAGAATTTAAAAAAAAAAAAGATAAAAAAGACAATAATTAGCCTTATAATAAACATGAATAAAAAATAAAAGTGAAAATAATAAATAGAAGAAGGGTCTCGCCCGCTGAGTAGCTCCACCATTTTGTGTCTACCGTCGATTTAAACCTGCATCTGCAGTTCTTTTTTACACAATAATAAACCTAATGTTCCAAATGGATCGCCCCTTCATTCCTCTAAACTCCAAAGAACCGACAAATTGTAAATTGTAAATTGTCCCCAGTGTGTAGTTTAGTGCTAGTGTACAGGGTGGTCGCTGGTTGGAATGGACTCGGTGGGCCGAAGGGCCTGTTTCCACCCTGTAACTCTAAAGTCTAAATCTGCAGTTTTACCATAGGATGAACTTTTGCCTGAGGCGTGGACTCTTTATTGCCTCGGTGACGTCTGCTGTATGATTTTACTGGGATGTCTGGGAAACAAAGCATTTCACTGTATGTTGGTCCTTATGACAACAATTCGATCCAATTTGTGGTCCCAGCCTCAAAGACAGATGTGGACAGCAATTCGTTCTTTCCACGCACTATTAAAGCATGGAATAATCTCCACCAAGCCACGGTTGCCCAGCCAGATGCAACTAAATTTAAAGTGGCACTTTCTTCCCAATAACCCTCTCTGGCTAAACCCCTCCCTTCACCACCTCCAGTTTAAATTCCAGTTGGAATATTTTGGAGGACCAAGTAACCAAGAACCAAGAACAAAGTGGTATTGAATCATAGAAACATAGAAAATAGGTGCAGGAGGAGGCCATTTGGCCCTGCGAGCCAGCACCGCCATTCATTGTGATCATGGCTGATCATGCCCTATCAATAACCCGTGCCTGCCTTCTCCCCATATCCCTTGACTCCACTAGCCCCTAGAGCTCTATCTAACTCTCTCTTAAATCCATCCAGTGACTTGGCCTCCACTGCCCTCTGTGGCAGGGAATTCCACAAATTCACAACTCTCTGGGGGAAAAGGTTTTTTTCACACCTCAGTCTTAAATGACCTCCCCTTTATTCTAAGACTGTGGCCGCTGGTTCTGGACTCACCCAACATAGGGAACACTTTTCCTGCATCTAGCTTGTCCAGTCCTTTTATAATTGAATATGTTTCTATAAGATCCCCCATCATCCTTCTAAACTCCAGTGAATTCAAGTGAATCAGAATGGGAATGTCAGACAGGCGAGAGCTCGGGTCAGGAAGAAGGGTCCCAACTCTAAACGTCTCCTAACCATGTGCCCCACAGACTGCAGAAAGTTGTGACCACTGCCCCGTCCATCACCGGCTCTGACCTCCCCACCAATGAAGGGATCTGCCTCAAAAAGGCAGCCAACTTCATCAAAGACCCACACCATCCTGGCCACACACTCATCTCGTCGCTGCCATCGGGTAGAAGGTACAGGAGCCTGAAAACTGTAACGTCCAGGTTCAGGAACAGCTTCTTCCCTACAGCCATGGGGCTATTAAACACTACAATGAATACGCTCCGAACTACAACAGACTATTATTATTATTAATGCACTATATTTGTTTATTTATTGAGTACGCGTGCATGCATAGAGTCAAGAGGCAAGTCAAGAGAGTTCAAGTCAAGAGAGGAATCCAGGGACTTGACCAGTGCTTTCTGTGTCTGGAGTAAAGAGAACTGTCTCATTCTGAATACAACCAAGGCCAAAGAGATGGTCCAAGCTCCCCCTTCAGCTGGTTAATACTACAGGGGTGGACATTGAGGTGGTGCAGACATATAAATATCTGGGAGTGCACCTTGATAACAAACTGGACTGGTCAGTCAACACCGATGCCCTCTACAAAAAAGGACAGAGCAGACTCTTTTTCCTCAGAAGGCTCAGATCCTTCAATGTGTGCAACGACATGCTGTACCTGTTCAACTACACTGTGGTTGCAAGTGTCATTTTCTACGCTGTTGTCTGCTGGGGCAACAACAGCAGTGCTAAAAACAGCAAGAAGTTGGTCAAGCTGGTATAACGAGCTAGCTCAGTGCTGGGGTAGAGGGGAGGGTGGATTCTGTGGGGGATGTGCGTGAGAGGCGTATGAGGAGCAAGTTGCATCCTCGACAACTCTGGGCACCCCCTCCATGAAACTCTGGAGGGTCCGAGCAGCACACGGGACCACAAGCGGCTCCTCTCCCTGCCCTGTAGAACGGAGCGGTTCAGGAGATCCTTCACCCCTGCAGCCATTAGATCTTATAATACTGACCGCTAGACTGTGTGGGGATGCTTTGCATTTTTAATAGTTAATTATCGGGTCTTTTTAAATATTTATTGCTTTCAGATATTATCCATATTGTATTTTTTGTCTGCTTTCGTTCTGAATGTGTGGGTTTGTTGGCTGTTGGCTTCTGGACATCTGAATTTCCCTGACGGGGATCAATAAAGTATTATTATTAATATTTTATTGTCATGTGTCCCAGATAGGACAATGACATTCTTGCTTGCTGCAGCACAACAGAATATGCAAACATAATACAGAACCGGAGATAAATGTTCAGGAAGGAACTGCAGATGCTGGAGAATCGAAGGTAGACAAAATTGCTGGAGAAACTCAGCGGGTGCAGCAGCATCTATGGAGCAAAGGAAATAGGCGACGTTTCAGGCCAAAACCCTTCTTCAGACTGATGCAGGTTGGGGGTGGGGGGGGGGGGGGGCGGGAAGAAGAAAGGAAGAGGAGGAACCAGAGGGCTGAGGGAGAGCTGAGAAGGGGAGGAGACAGCAAGGGCTACCGGAAATTGGAGAAGTCAATGTTTATGCCACTAGGGTGCAGACTGCCCAAGCGGAATATGCGGCGCTGCTCCTCCAATTTCCGGTGGTGCTCACTCTGGCCATGGAGGAGGCCCAGGACAGAGAGGTCGGATTCGGAATGGGAGGGGGAGTTGAAGTGCTGAGGCACTGGGAGATCAGGTTGGTTAATGCAGACCGAGCGGAGGTGAAACGATCGCCAAGCCTACGCTTGGTCTCACCGATGTAGATCAGCTGACATCTAGAGCAGCGGATGCGATAGATGAGGTTGGAGGAGGTGCAGGTGAACCTCTGTCGCACCTGGAATGACTGCTTGGGTCCTTGAATGGAGTGGAGGGGGGAGGTAAAGCGACACGTGTAGCATTCCTTGCGGTTACAAGGGAAAGTTCAGTGTGTCTATATATCATAGACCACATGTATACACAATAAATAAACAAATACATTGCAATGGGCTGTTATTGTTCAGTGTTAGTTTGATGGCGATTTGAATAGATTGATGGCTGTGAGGAAGAAACTGTTCCTGAAGTATATATATATATACATACACACTGAACTTTTTTTTCCTGTTATGTACGATGTTCACATATTCTGTTGTGCTGCAGCAAGCAAGAATTTCATTATCCTTTCTGGGACATAAGTGAACGAAACACTCTTGACTCATGCATGACCCATTGAACCAATCTTGCACTTGGCGTTTTGCTCAATATTCCAGCGTTTGCAGTTCCTGTTTCCATAGCACATCCAATGACTCAGGTAGCATCTGTGGAGAGAAAATTCAGAGAAAGTGTTCTAGCATATTGGTTGCTTTCCTAAGAAACTATGACGTATTTGGAAAGATTCTTATGTTCTGTATTTTGTGTAAGTTAGCGCAGTTGTCTTCATCTCAAACCCTGTCAAGTCAAGAATCAAGAGAGTTTATTGTCATGTGTCCCAGATAGGACAACAACATTCTTGCTTTGCTTCAGCACAACAGAATATTGCAGGCATAAATACAGAACAGATCAGTGTGTCCATATACCATAGAATATATATACACACATCAATAAACAGATAAAATGCAATAGGCTGTTATACAGTGGCTTGCAAAAGTATTCATACCCCTTGAACTTTTCCACATTCTTCTTTGCAAAATAGCTCAAGCTCAGTCAGATTGGATGGAGAGCATCTGTGAATAGCAATTTTCAAGTCTTGCCAGAGATTCTCAATTGGATTTAGGTCTGGACTTTGACTGGCCCATTCTAACACATGAATATGCTTTGATCTAAACCATTCCACTGTAGCTCTGGCTGTATGTTTAGGGTCGTTGTCCTGCTGGAAGGTGAACCTCCGCCCCAGTCTCAAGTCTTTTGCAGACTCTAACAGGTTTTCTTCCAAGATTGCCCTGTATTTGGCTCCATCCATCTTCCCATTGACTCTGACCAGCTTCCCTGTCCCTGCTGAAGAAATGCATCTCCACAGTATGATGCTGCCACCACCATGTTTCACAGTGGGGATGGTGTGTTCAGGGTGATGTGCAGTGTTAGTTTTCCGCCACACATGGTGTTTTGCATTTAGGCCAAAAACTTCAATTTTGGTCTCATCAGACCAGAGCACCTTCCTCCACATGTTTGCTGTGTCCCCCACATGACTTGTGGCAAATTGCAAACGGGACTTCTTATGGCTTTGTTTCAACAATGGCTTTCTACTTGCCACTCTTCCATAAAGGCCCGATATGTGGAGTGCACGACTAATAGTTGTCCTGTGGACAGATTCTCCCACCTGAGCTGTGGATCTCTGCAGCTCCTCCAGAGTTACCATGGGCCTCTTGGCTGCTTCTCTGATCAATGCTCTCCTTGCCTGGCCTGTTAGTTTAGGTGGACGGCCATGTCTTGGTAGGTTTGCAGTTGTGCCATACTCTTTCCATTTTCGGATGATGGATTGAACAGTGCTCCGTGAGATGTTCAAAGCTTGGGATATTTTTTTATAACCTAACCCTGCTTTAAATTTCTCCACAACTTTATCCCTGACCTGTCTGGTGTGTTCCTTGGGCTTCATGATGCTGTTTGTTCACTAATGTTCTCTAACAAACCTCTGAGGCCTTCACAGAGCAGCTGTATTTATACTGAGATTAGATTACACACAAGTGGACTCTATTTAATAATTAGGTGACTTCTGAAGGCAATTGGTTGCACTGGATTTTATTTAGGGGGTATCAGCGTAAAGGGGGCTGAATACTTTTGCACGCCACACTTTTCAGTTTTTTATTTGTAAAAAAAATTTGAAAACCATGTATCATTTTCCTTCCACTTCACAATTATGCGCCACTTTGTGTTGGTTATCACATAAAATCCCAATAAAATACATTTACGTTTGTGGTTGTAACGTGACAAAATGTGGAAAAGTTCAAGGGGTATGATTACTTTTGCAAGCCACTGTTGTTCAGAGTTTGTTTGAAGTTGTGTTTAATAGCCTGATGGCTGTGGAGAAGCAGCTGTTCCTGAACCTGGATGTTACAGATTTCAGGCTCCTGTACCTTCTACCTGATGGTAGCGGGGAGATGAGTGTGTGGTCGGGATGGTGTGGGTCCTTGATGATGATGTTGGCAGCCTTTTTGAGGCAGCGACTGTGATAGATCCCCTCGATGGTAGTGAGGTCAGAGCCGATGACGGACTGGGCAGTGTTTACTACTTTTTGCAGCCTTTTCCGCTCCTGGATGCTCTGAACAAAGGGTCCCCACCCCAAGCACTATCTGTCCATTTTCTCCACAGATGCTGCCCGACTTGTACAATTCCTCCAGCTCTTGTGGGAGTGCCTAGGACTGGAGGTCACATTCTTAGAATTAAAGGATATTCCTTTGGGAAGGAGATGAGGAGGAATTTATTTAGTCAGAGAGTGGTGAATCTGTGGAATTCTTTGCAACAGACGGCTGTGGAGGCCAAGTCAATCGATATTTTTAAGGCAGAGATAGATAGATTCTTGACTAATCATATAACCATATATAACCATATAACAATTACAGCACGGAAACAGGCCTTCTCGGCCCTTCCAGTCCGTGCCAACCATTTATTTTCATCTAGTCCCATCTACCTGCACTCAGACCATACCCCTCCATTCCCTTCCCGTCCATATACCTATCCACTTTACTTTTAAATGTTAAAATCGATCCTGCCTCCACCACTTCTGCTGGAAGATCATTCCACACAGCCACCACTCTCTGAGTAAAGAAGCTCCCCCTCATGTTACCCCTAAACTTCTGTCCCTTAATTCTCATGTCATGCCCTCTTGTTTGAAAGTACGGGTTAGTACGGGTGTCAGGGTTGTTTGATTAGTACGGGTGTCAGGGTTTATGGGGGGAAGGCAGGAGAATGGGGTTAGGAGGGAGAGATAGATCAGCCGTGATTGAATGGCGGAGTAGACTTGATGGGCCGAATGGCCTAATTCTACTCCTATCACTTATGACCTTATGAGTTACTCCAGCACTTTGTGTCTATTTTTGGTGTAAACCAGCATCTGCAGTTATAGAGTCATAACTCTGAGGAAGTGACTCTGTGCGTCTGTCTACCCGATCTATTCCACTCATAATTTTGTATAGTTTCGTCCTATACATAGAAATATCCAAAGTCTAGTAAACACAACCAACGGATCTGTCTCCACCGTCACCCCTGGCAACGTTGGCCTTGTTTTTCCCTCTCCACAGATACTGTTTATTCCTGACCTTTTCTCTCTTTCTTTCAGATTGCAGCATCTGCTTCTGCATTGGGATATTAGTTCTTGGAGGTCAAATGAAAATCAATGAGATTGAAGACCGAGGCGGTGCAGAAGGTGGTTGTCTGGCAGCATAGGCTTGTGACGCAAGTCTTATCACTGACCGGAGGATAAAGCCATTGACTTTAAGCCCGTTGCCGTGGCTACGTCTGCAGGGACCCGCTCTGTTGCCCGGTTGGGGTCTCTTTTTCAGTGATGACATTCTGGTCGCTAGGAAGTTGTAATAAAGCATCTGTCACGCTAAAACCCAGATGCTTTATCACATCTGTGCTCAGATGCTGCATGCAAACATGAAGAGAGACTAGGGCAGCGATATGCCACCTTGTGTACAAAATCATGAGAGGAATAGATCGGGTAGATGCACAGAGTCTCTTGCCCAGAGTAGGGGAATCGAGGACCAGGGGACATAGGTTCAAGGTGAAGGGGAAAACATTTAATAGGAATCTGCGGGGTATATTTTTCACACAAAGGGTGGTGGGTGTATGGAACAAACTGCCAGAGGAGTTGGTTGAGTTGGGAATATCCCAACGTTTAAGAAACAGTTAGATAGGTACATGGATAGGACAGGTTTGGAGGGATATGGACCAAACACGGGCAGATGGGGTTAGTGTAGCTGGGACATGTTGGCTGGTGTGGGCAAGTTGGTCTGAAGGGCCTGTTTCCACACTGTATCACTCTATGACTCTATGACATACTACATACCACACCCTCATGCAACATACTAACATAGAATGGCTGCCTCGCCAACAGTCTGTCTGTCTTTCCTTCCGTTTTCTTAATTGGTACATGTAACAATGAACACACCTTGAACCTTGAACATAGAAAATAGGTGCAGGAGTAGGCCATCCGGCCCTTCGAGCCAGCACCGCCATTCTATATGATCATGGCTGATCATCCAAAATCAGTCAATCATTCCTGCCTGCTCCCCATATCCCTTTATTCCATTAGCCCTAAGAGCTATATCTAACTCTCTCTTGAAAACATCCAGTAAATTGGCCTCCACTGCCTTCTGTAAACAAATCGACAGATTCACAACTCTCTGGGTGAAAAAATCCTCAGATTCACAACTCTCTGGGTGGAAAATATCCTCAGATTCACAACTCTCTGGGTGAAATTATCCACAGATTCACAACTCTCTGGGTGAAAAAGGGATGACATGCTACAAGGATGTATGCCCTATAACAATTGTGCTACATACTGCATGTAATGGACGGCTGTGGAGGCCAAGTCATTGGGCATTTTTAAGAGTCAAGACTCAAGAGTGTTTTAATGTCATAAGTCCCGGATGTGACAATTAAATTCTTACTTGCTGCAGCACAACAGAATGTGTGAATATATAAACATAGTACATAAAGGGGGAAGAGAAAAAAAAAGAAAATATTAAAAAAAGGCAGAGATAGACAGATTCTTGATTAGTGCGGGTGTCAGGGGTTATGGGGAGAAGGCAGGAGAATGGGGTTGAGAGGGAACCTGGAGTATTGCGTACACTTTTGGTCTCCTAATCTGAGGAAGGACATTCTTGCCATGGAGGGAATACAGAGAAGGTTCACCAGACTGATTCCTGGGATGGCAGGACTTTCATATGAAGAAAGACTGGATAGACTCGGCTTGTACTCGCTAGAATTTAGCTAGAAGATTGAGGGGGGATCTTATAGAAACTTACAAAATTCTTAAGTGGTTGGTCAGGCTAGATGCAGGAAGATTGTTCCCGATGTTGGGGAAGTCCAGAACAAGGGGTCACAGTTTAAGGATAAGGGGGAAGGTTTTTTGGACCGATAAATTAAATTCTGAAAATGAGGAGAAGATTTTTCCCAAAGAACTTTTATCTTTACGAGGGTGTTTCCGTAACTGGCTTCCGTCTCCGCACTAGTATCTTTGCTCCGCTACGGGATCTTTGGTGCGGATACGGAAGCCGGTTACGGAAATGGGGCCGAAAATTCCCCGTGAATCTGCCCATGACCGTACTACGTCTTTTTCATCGAGTGATCTATCTTGCTCGCTGTAGGATCGTTGGTCCTGATGGCCTGTGAGAAGAAACTCCATCTTATCCTCTCTGTTTTCGCAGCGTGACAGCTGAGGTGCTTGCCTGACCGTAGCAGCTGGAACAGTCCGTTGCTGGGGTGGTAGGGGAGTGACTGGAGGGGGTCACGAGAAGAAACATAGAAAATAGGTGCAGGAGTAGGCCATTCAGCCCTTCAAGCCTGCATCGCCATTCAATATGATCTTGGCTGGTCATCCAAAGGCTGGACAAAGTGCTTTGACCATCCCGTGATGCTTCGGAAGGTGAAGCAGCCAACAGGCAGTTCCAAGTTCAGAGTCTAGCCATGGAGCACAGTTACTGATGGATGACCTCTCTGTATTCAAGTGCACGTCTGCTCGTGACGGAGTTGCCTCCACGTACCTGGAGGCTCAAGCCTTTAATTACACTCGATGCAGTGGAACACAGCTCGCCACAAACGTCACCGGCTGGTTACCGTGGCGACCGATAGGTACATCAGCATTGACGTCCGTCCAGTGTGAGCAGTGGAGCCAGTTAAAGGGGCAGCACCCCACAATGACACTGGAGGAGGTCCTTCCTCCAGCCCCACTCTTGCCCTTGTGCCAGGCAGCAGGTCTGTGAGGATAGACACAAACAGCTGGAGTAACTCAGCGGGTCAGACAGCATCTGTGGAGAAATGGAATAGGTGACGTTAAGGGTCTCGACGGGTCTGAGGAAGGGTCCCCACCCGAAACCTCACCCATTCCTTTTCTCCGGAGATGCTGCCTGACCCACTGAGTTACTCCAGCATTTTGTGTCTGCCCTTTTGTGTATAAACCAGCATTTGCACTTCCTCATATTTTGCTTGGGCAGCTTACACCCCAGCGGTATGAACATTGACTTCTCCAACTTTTGTTTCCCCTCTCTCTCCATTCCCCCCCTTCCCAGTTCTCCGACCAGTCCTACTGTCTGCCACTACATTATATCTCTGTTTGCTTTGTCGTTACCTTCTCCCAGATAACAATGATTTATCCTCCATTTCCCTTGATCTCCATTCTCCTTGTCCTGTTTTCACACCCTACTCTTCCTTATCTATGAGTCTCCCTTTCCCCCGGCATCAGTCTGAAGGTCCCGACCCGAAACGTCACCCGTTCCTTCTCTCCAGAGATGCTGCCTGTCCCGCTGAGTTACTCCGGCATTTTGTGTCTATCTTGGGTTTAAACCAACATTTGCAGTTCCTTCCCACACATTTAGATTTGTGAGAGAGATATGGATCATGTACAGGCAGATGAGATCAGTTTAAGTTGGCATCAAGTGTAAAAAAAAACTGCAGATGCAGGATAAAATCGAAGGTAGACACAAAATGCTGGAGTAACTCAGCGGGTGAGGCCGCATCTATGGAGAGAAGGAATGATCTCCTGGTGGCTCAGCACTTCAACTCCCCCTCCCATTCCTACACTGACCTTTCTGTCCTGGGCCTCCTCCATTGTCAGAGCGAGGCCCAGCACAAATTGGAGGAACAGCAACTCATATTTTGCTTGGGTAGTTTACACCCCAGCGGTATGAACATTGACTTCTCTAACTCCAGATAGCCCTTGCTGTCCCTCTCCATCCCCTCCCCCTTACCAGTTCTCCCACCAGTCTTACTGTCTCCGACTACATTCTATCTTTATCCCGCCCACTCCCCTGACATCAGTCTGAAGAAGGGTCTCAACTTGCTATTGAGGGAGTGCAGCGTAGGTTTACAAGGTTAATTCCCGGGATGGCGGGACTGTCATGTGCTGAGAGAATGGAGCAGCTGGGCTTGTACACTCTGGAGTTTAGAAGGATGAGAGGAGATCTCATTGAAACATATAAGATTGTTAAGGGTTTGGACATACTAGAGGCAGGAAACATGTTCCCGATGTTGGGGGAGTCCAGAACCAGGGGCCACATTTTAAGAATAAGCAGTAAACCATTTAGAACGGAGACGAGGAAACACTTTTTCTCACAGAGAGTGGTGAGTCTGTGGAATTCTCTGCCTCAGAGGGCGGTGGAGGCCGGTTCTCTGGATGCTTTCAAGAGAGAGCTAGATAGGGCTCTTAAAAATAGCGGAGTCAGGGGATATGGGGAGAAGGCAGGAACGGGGTACTGATTGGGGATGATCAGCCATGATCGCATTGAATGGCGGTGCTGGCTCGAAGGGCCGAATGGCCTATTCCTGCACCTATTGTCTGTTGTCCATTGACCCGAAACATCGTGGTAGGATGGTTCAGTTGCCTGATAACAGCTGGGAAGAAACTGCCCCTGAATATGGAGGTGTGACAAGATGTTGCTGACAAGAGTCCCATCACAGGATGGCCCTTAAAGAAGAAGAATAGTCCAGTACAGAGGCCAGGGTGTCGGAGTGGAGGGTGGACCGGGGCGGGAGCAGTGGGACGTTGAGGGGATTGAGTGAGGAGGTAATGAAATGGTGAGTAGATGATAAAAGTCGTGAGGATGATGCAACTAATGTGCTGCTTTGCAACAGCTTGAGAAACATTCCAGTGTGTCAGAGGTACCCGGAACTGAGGCTGAAAGTGAAGTCCCAAAGCCACGCTCGCTCTCTCTCTATGAGTAAAATGGAAGGTAGACACAAAATGCTGGAGTGACTCAGCGTGTGAGGCAGCATCTCTGGAGAGAATGAATGATCTTCCGGTGGCTCAGCACTTCAACTCCCCCTCGCATTCCCAATCTGACCTTTCTGTCCTGGGCCTCCTCCATTGTCAGAGCGAGGCCCAGCACAAAGTGGAGGAGACTCGTGTTCGATCCTGACTACGGGGGGTGTTTGTATGCAGTTTGTACATTCTCCCCGTGACCTCGTGGATTTTCTCTGGGTTCTCCGGTTTCGTTCCACATTCCAAAGACGTGCAGGTTTATTCGTAGGTTAATTGGCTTCTGTAAATTGTCCCTAGGTTGTAAGATAGAACTAGTGTACGGGTGATTGCTGGTTAGCACGGACTCGGTGGGCCGAAGGGCCTGTTTACACACTGTGTATCTAATCCAAGTTGCCTGGCTCCTGAGAGCTCACCAGCACCTCCTTGTTGTTTGACATTATTTTGTGCCGTAGTGATTTCCAATATTTCCTTCAGATCCTCCTCTTTCTCAGTTTAAGATCCACCATTCCAAAGCATTTAGTCACACCGCATGGAAACAGGCCCTTCGGCCCAACTCGTCCATGCCAGCCAAGATGCCCCATCTACGCGAGTCTCATTTTCCCACATTGGACCAAAGACCCTACAGCGAGCAAGATAGACCACTCGACGAAAAAGACGTAGTACGGTCATGGGGAATTCTCGGCCCCATTTCCGTAACCGGCTTCCGTCTCCGCACCAAAGATCCCGTAGCGGAGCAAAGATACTAGTGCGGAGACGGAAGCCGGTTACGGAAACATCCTCGTAAAGATAAAAGTTCTTTGGGAAAAATCTTCTCCTCATTTTCAGAATTTTAATTTATTAACACAAACTGTTCCCCCGCAACGTTGATTACACTGCGGGTCGGGTCGGGTCGGGTCGGGTCGGGTTACTGAAATGGATGAAAAAAAGCCCCACGTTCCACTCCGTTGCGTACTACACGTCAGCCCATTGCATTTAGCAGGAGTGATCTATCTTGCTCCGCTACAGGATCTTTGCTTTGGACCATATCCCTCTAAACCTTTCCTATACTTGTATCCATTTTTAAATGTTGTTTTAGCCCCTGCCTCAACCACCTCCTCTGGCAGCTTGTTCCATACACCCACCACCCTTTGTGTGAGAAAGTTGTCCCTCAGGTTCCTATTAAACCTTTTCCCCCTCACCTTAAACCTACGTCCTCTGGTTTTTGATTCTCCTCCCCTGGGTAAAAGACTGAGCAATTCGAATCTAAAGGCTGATTGTGGGTAGCGTGTTATAGCTGACAATAAGATCAGTTCAGTTCAGTTTATTGTCACGTGTACCGAGGTACAGTGAAAAGCTTTTGTACAGTGAAAAGCGTGCTATCCAGTCAGTGGAAAGACAATACATGATTACAATCGAGCCATTCACAGTGTACAGATACATGATAAGGGAATAACATTTGGTGCAAGGTAAAGCCAGCAAAGTCGATCAAGGATAGTCCGAGGGTCACCGATGAGGTCGATAGTAGTGCAGGACCGCTCTCTGCTTGTGGTAGGATGGTTCAGTTGCCTGATAACAGCTGAGAAGAAACTGTCTCTGAATCTGGAGGTGTGCGTTTTGACACTTCTGTATCTTTTGCCTGATGGGAGAGGGGAGAAGAGGGAGTGGCCGGGGTGCGACTGGTCCTTGATGATGCTGCCGGCCTTGTGGGGGGGGTGGGGGTGGGTGTCAGAATGGCCCCTTAAAGAAGAAGAATAGTCCAGTACAGAGGGCAGGGTGTCGGAGTAGAGGGTGGACCGGGGCGAGAGCAGTGGAACGTTGAGGGGATTGAGTGAGGAGGTCATTGACTGTTGAGTAGATAAAAAATGTCGTCATGAAGAAAGGCTGGATAGACTCGGCTTGTACTCGCTAGAATTTAGAAGATTGAGGGGGGATCTTATAGAAACTTACAAAATTCTTAAGGGGTTGGACAGGCTAGATGCAGGAAGATTGTTCCCGATGTTGGGGAAGTCCAGAACAAGGGGTCACAGTTTAAGGATAAGGGGGAAATCTTTTAGGACCGAGATTAGAAAAACATTTTTCACACAAAGAGTGGTGAATCTGTGGAATTCTCTGCCACAGAAGGTAGTTGAGGCCAGTTCATTGGCTATATTTAAGAGGGAGTTAGATGTGGCCCTTGTGGCTAAGGGGATCAGGGGGTATGGAGAGAAGGCAGGTACGGGATACTGAGTTGGATGATCAGCCATGATCATATTGAATGGCGGTGCAGGCTCGAAGGGCTGAATGGCCTCTACTCCTGCACCTATTGTCTATGTTTCTAAGTGAGGATGATGCAACTAATGTGCTGCTTTGCAACAGCTTGGGGAACATTCCAGTGTGTCAGAGGTACCCAGAACTGAGGCTGAAAGTGAAGTCCCAAAGCCACGCTCTCGCTATGAATGTACTTATATATCTATATATATCCCCCTCTCTTTCGGTCTGTCTCTCTCTCTCTATCTTGAAGTAGCTCTCTATTTAGCTAAGTCTCTCTCTCTCTCTCTCTCTCTCTGTCTCTTTCCATGTCTCTATTTTTTCCTTTACAAAAACTTTATTCGACACAACGATATGATACAACACATCAAAACTTTACACTATATCAAAAAAAATCATTATAGTACAACTGTTTACATTGTTTACAATACTCTCAACCCCACGCGGTGACCAGCGTTGACGGAAGGCCTCCAGAGTCCCCGTGGACACCGCTTGTTCCCTCTCCAGGGACACACGTGCACGGACGTAGGCCCGGAAGAGGGGCGGGCAGCCGGCTCTCGCCTGACCATCGGCCAAAACTTGAGGAACAACCCCTTCAGATATTGGTACAGGGGCCTCTCACACTCCATATACACGTGGAACACGGTCTCCTCCTTGCCTTTCCATGTCTCTCTCTGTCCAACTAAAGGGCCTGTCCCACCAGCATGCAACTCCATGCGATGAGCGCGACCTAACGTGGTCGCTTGAGCCGTCCGGCGTCGCGGGGCCGGTCCCACTTCGATCGCCGGAGCCGTGTGGAATTGTGCGGAGTTCGTCCCGACATCGCGCGGGGCTCCGAAAAACTGACCATGTTCAAAAATTCCGCGCGGCAACGGCTTGTCGGCTCGCAGTCGCCTCGACGCATTACACACCGCCTCGACGTCGTGCCTCCGTGACCCTCTCTGTGCCCCTCTCTGTGTGCCCCTCTCTGTCCTGGCGAACTTAATTTTAAGACTTCGCCCCAAGTTCGCCTCACTTTGAGCCGCGTTGCGCCACTCACCCGACCTCCGCGCGGCCCTCGCTGCCGGTTTGGTCACGCTTGCCGCATGCAGGCGCATGCTGGTGGGAACGGCCCTGTACAGGGGATTACCCGACCTCCGCGCTGCCCCCGCTTCTAGTTTGATCGCGCTAATCGCATGGAGTCGGATGCTGGTAGGACAGGCCCTTAAGCCTCTCTCTCTTGACATCTCAATCGATCAATCAGGTTTATTCATCACATACACAATAAAGTGCAGTGAAATGAATTTGCCAGCAGCGGTACAATCAAAAAAGAACACACAATACACAATAAAATGTAACACAAACATCCACCACACATTCGTTACTGTGGTGGAAGGCACAGAGTACAGTCAGCCCTCCTCCATCGTTCCCCGTGGTCGGGCCCATGAACCTCCGCAGTCACCGCTGCGGGCGGCTAGATGTACAGGCCCCCTCTTCTGGAAGGTAAATCCCGAATCGATGCTTCCCGACTGGAGACCGCGGCTTCAAGATGATGTAGGGCGCAGGCCGGCGCTCGGAGCTCTTCTCCGGGATCCCCCGGCGAGGGATCCCACTCCGGATGGTAAATCCACGCCACGCCCGCGGCTAGAAGCTCCGGAGACCGCGGCTTCAAGATGTTGCTGGTCTCTCTCTCTCTCTCTGTCTCTCTATCTCTGTCACTCTATCTCTGTCTCTGTCACTCTATCTCTGTCTCTCCCTCTGTATCTCTCTCTGTCTCTCCCCCTTCTGTCTCTCTCTCTGTCTCTCCCTCTGTGTCTCTCTGTCTCTCTCTGTCTCTCTGTCTCTCTCTCTCTGTCTGTCTCTCTCTGTTTCTCTCTCAGTCTCTGTCTCTGTCTCTCTCTCTCTGTCTCTCTCTGTCTCTCCCTCTGTATCTCTCTCTGTCTCTCTCTCTCTTCTGTCTCTCTCTCTGTCTCTCTGTCTGTCTCTGTCTCTGTCTCTGTCACTCTATCTCTGTCTCTCTGTCTCTGTCTCTCTCTCTGTCTCTCTCTCTCTCTCTGTCTCTCTCTCTGTGTCTCTGTCTCTGTCTCTGTGTCTCTGTCTCTCTCTCTCTCTCTGTCTGTCTCTCCCTCTGTCTCTGTCTCTCTCTCTCCATCTTTCTGTCTGTCTCTCTCTCTATCTATCTAGCTGAGTCTCTCTCTCTCTTATTCTATATTTCTTTCTAATTCAGATCCACTCATAATGTGTCTCACACTCCATGTATCTATTTGTCTCTCCCTCTCTCCCTTACACTATGCCTCACACTCTATCCCTCTGTTGCTGCCTCCATTGTTATTCCTCGCGCTCTATACCGCTGTCTCTCTCTCTCTCTCTGCAAGGGTGGCACACTGGCGCAGCGGCAGAGTTGCTGCCTCACAGCCCCAGAGACCCGGGTTCGATCCTGACTACGGGTGCTGTCTATACGGAGTTTGTACGTTCTCCCCATGTCCGCATGGGTTTTCTCCGGGTGCTCCGGTTTCCTCCCACACTCCAAAGACGTACGGGCTTGTAGGTTAATTGTAGATCTAATTGGCTCGGTATAATTGTAAATTGTGCCTAGTGTGTGGGATAGTGTTAGTGCTGGCCGGCGCGGACTCGGTGGGCCGAAGGGCCTGTTTCCACACTGTATCTCGAAACTAAATTAAATTTCATGTACTGACTGATTGATGAAAGATATAATTAATCGGACAGAAGGCTCGGGCTCTTCATACAGAACAGTACGCTGCAGTAACTTGTATAAAAGTTGCTCTATGTATAAAGCTGTAGTGGCTGGAACAGTCTGATCAGACTGACGGCCTGCTTCATGGACACTGAATGACCCATCCCTCATCTTATATTCTTGTGGAACTTAAGATACAAAGCCTGGCAACTATTAATTGCTTGAAACAATAGACAATAGACAATAGGTGCAGGAGTAGGCCATTCGGCCCTTCGAGCCAGCTCCGCCATTCAATGTGATCATCCCCAATCAGTACCCCGTTCCTGCCTTCTCCCCATATCCCCTGACTCCGCTATCTTTAAGAGCCCTATCTAGCTCTCTCTTGAGAACCTGCCTCCACCGCCCTCTGAGGCAGGAAAGTGATTGAATACTGATGAAAAGATACAGGCCCTCCTGCCCACCGAGTCCACGCCGACCATCGATCACCCGTTCACAATGAAGACAGGTCCCGACGCGAAACGTCTGCATTTGTAGATATTTTTTCTCATGGACTGACTGTGTTTGGTTCTGGTTTACCGGTGTCTGTTCATCATTAGTTGTTCGTAAATAAGTGAAATAACATTGTTATGTGCTGCTAAAGTTGCCAGGGGTTAAAGTTAATGGGACGAAAAAGGTTGGGAACCCCTACACTAGCTACACGTTACCCCACTTTCCCACTTTAGCGGAGTCAGGGGATATGGGGAAAAGGCAGGAACGGGGTACTGATTGGGGATGATCACATTGAATGGCGGTGCTGGCTCGAAGGGCCGAATGGCCTACTCCTGCACCTATTGTCTATTGTCTATTCTCATCCACTCCCTACACACTAAGGGCAATTTACAGAGGCAAATTGTCCTGCCAACTCCACACAGGCAGTGGCAGAGGTCAGGATCGAACCCGGGTCTCTGGCATTGTGAGGCAGCAGCTCCACCCGCTGCGCCACTGTGCTGCCAGTTCGCAAGTCTTAAAGCCGAGATAGATAGATTCTTGTTTAAGAAGGAACTGCAGATGCTGGAAAATCGAAGGTAGACAAAAATGCTGGAGAAACTCAGCGGGTGAGGCAGCATCTATGGAGCGAAGGAAATAAGCAACGTTTCGAGTTATGGGGAGAAGGCAGGAGAATGGGGTTCGGAAGGAGATAGATCAGCCATGATAGAATGGCGGAGTAGATTAGATGGGCTGAATGGCCTATTTCTGCTCCTCCTGTACGTGGGAGGAAACCGGAGCACCTGGAGGAAACCCACGCGGTCACAGGGGAGAACGTACAAACTCCACACAAACAGCACCAGAGGTCAGGATTGAACCCAACTCTCTGGCGCAGTGAGGCAGCTCTGACACCGTGGTGCCCAAACTGACCGTTTCTGCAAGTTTTATTTGCATAGAATAATAAATAATTTATTATCCCTCCCGAAGACTTGTTTATCTTTCTGGAAAATAGTGAATTGTTCTCACTGGTTTGGTGCGGGCGACAAAGAGACACAAACTGGTTTCTTCTGCTAGCTTTCAGCGCCATCTCCTGTACAAAGCGATAAGCACAAGTTGCAAAGAGCATTGGGTGTAGCGGTAAGGGCCTGTCCCACCAGCATGCAACTCCATGCGATTTGTGCGACCTAACGTGGTCGCTTGAGCCGTCCGGCGTCGCGGGGCCGGTCCCACTTCGATCGCCAGAGCCGTGCGGAATTGTGCGGAGTTCGTCCCGACATCGCGCGGGGCTCCGAAAAACTGACTATGTCCAAAAATTCCGCGCGGCAACGGCTTGTTGGCTCGCAGTCGCCTCGACGCACTACACACTGCCCCGACATCGTGCCTCCATGAACCTATCTGTAGGTGCCTCCGTGACCCTCTCTGTGTGTGGCTCCGTGGCCCTGTGTGTGTGTGTGTGCCTCGGTGCCCCTCTCTGTGTGCCCCTCTCTGTCCTGGCGAACTTACCTTAGACTTCGCTCCAAGTTCGCCTCACTTTGCGCCGCGTTGCGCCACTCACCCGACCTCCGCGCGGCCCTCGCTGCCGGTTTGGTCGCGCTTGCCGCATGCAGGTGCATGCTGGTGGGAACGGCCCTGTACAGGGGATCACCCGACCTCCGCGCGGCCCCCGCTTCTAGTTTGATCGCGTTCATCGCATAGAGTTGCATGCTTGTAGGACAGGCCCTGTAGAGTTGCTGCCTCTCAGAGGCCCGGGTTCGATCCTGAGTAGGGGTGCTGTCTGTGCGGAGTTTGAACCTTGTCCCCATGATCCACGGGGGTTTTCTCCAGGAGCTCTGGTTTCCTCCCACACATTGTGTTTAGGTTAGTTTAGTTTAGTTTAAAATTGCCCTGTGTATCGAGGTGCAATTAAAAGCTTTTGTTTGCATGCTCTCCACTCAAAGAAAAGACCAGACATGAATACAGTCAAACTGTCCACAAATAGACAGATAAAGGATAAAGTGTACATCATTTGGTGCAAAGACAAACTGGTTTGTAGATTAAATAGCTTGGTTTAATTGTAAATTGTGAAAACAGGCCCTTCGGCCCACCGAGTCCATGCTGACCAGCGGTCCCCATACACTACCCTTCCCTCCAACGCCACGTTTTTATTTATGAATATTGACTTCTCCAATTTCAGGTAGTCCCTGCTTTCTCCCTCTTTCCCCTCCCCTCCCCTGCTCTCCCACAGCCCACAGTCTCCGCCTCTTCCTTTCTTCTTCTTGCCCCCTCCCCCGCCCACCCCCACATCAGTCTGAAGAAGGGTCTCGACCCGAAACGTCCCCAATTTCCTTCGCTCCACAGATGCTGCCTCACCCGCTGAGTTTCTCCAGCATTTTTGTCTACCTCCCATTCCTATACACTAGCACTATCCCACACACACTAGGGACAATTTACAATTTTTACTGAAGCCAATTGCCAAAGGCAGCGATTCTACCGTGGCTGCTCTAGTGGCAGACATCCGTTAATCTAGATCAGTGAGCCAGTCTGCAGAAAGACATTCCAACCTCTGGGGACTTACCTGGGCCATTCCCCCAGGTCCCTGCTCCCCGCTCCCCATAACTCCCTCTCCTGGCGCCTCCTGCAATGACAACACTTCAGCTCTCGCCTGGGGCTGGAATAAGATGGTTTTCACTGCTTTTCCAGAGCCTGTTTTGCTGGCTCCTGTCCAACTTGTCAGCAAAAGAGCTCCAGGAATGTTTGTGGTCGAACTGTTTTTTGGGTCGTGTTCTGTCGAGAGGGGGGGGGGGGATGGAAGGAGGAGCAAGTCCAGAGAGCACAGTGTGGAGAGGAGCCTGCTGGCAAAACTCCTGTGGAAGAGAAACAGTTCCAGCCTTAAAGATACAGTCCCCCGCCAACAGTTTCATCCACCCCGACTGAATCTCTAAGGGAACCTGGATTTGACACCTCTGTAAAATCCTGGGCTCCTCACCTAGTGGGGCATTCACCATGTGGACCGTGGAGATTTATCAGAGGTCAACTCTGATAAGTTATAGGAGCAGAATTTGGCCATTCGGCCCATCAGGTCTACTCCGCCATTCAATCACGACTGATCTATCTTTCCCTCTCAACCCTGACATTCTTGCCATAGAGGGAGTACAGAGAAGGTTCACCAGACTGATTCCTGGGATGGCAGGACTTCCATATGAAGAAAGACTGGATAGACTCGGCTTGTACTCGCTGGGATTTAGGAGATTGAGGGGGGATCTTATAGAGACTTACAAAATTCTTAAGGGGTTGGACAGGCTAGATGCAGGAAGATTGTTCCCGATGTTGGGGGAGTCCAGAACAAGGGGTCACAGTTTAAGGATAAGGGGGAAATCTTTTAGGACCGAGATGAGAAAATCATTTTTTACACAGAGAGTGGTGAATCTGTGGAATTCTCTGCCACAGAAGGTAGTTGAGGCCAGTTCATTGGCTATATTTAAGAGGGAGTTAGATGTGGCACTTGTGGCTAAAGGGATCAGGGGGTATGGAGAGAAGGCAGGTACGGGATACTGAGTTGGATGATCAGCCGTGATCATATTGAATGGCGGTGCAGGCTCGAGGGGTCTACTCCTGCACCTATTTTCTATGTTTCTATGTTAACCCCATTCTCCCCACAACCCCTGACACCCGTACTAATCAAGAAGCCATCAATCTCCGCCTTAAATATGTCCATTGACGGCCTCCATAGCCTTCTGTGGCAATGAGTTCCACAGATTCACCACCTTATTCACCAACTACTTGGCTCCGGAAGGCAAGACCAAATAGGGATGGCACAGTGGCGCAGTGGTAGAGTTGCTGCCTCACAGTGCCCGAGATCCTAACCAGTGTGAATGGTTGATCGATGGTTGGCATGGACTCTGTGGGCCGAAGGGACTCTTTTCCACACTGTACCTCTAAAAAAAAAACCGGTCAGCTCTCAATCAGCTTCCACACTGCTGGAACGGTGCAGAGTTTGAACGTTCTCCCCGAGACCCGCGTGGGTTTTCTCCTGGTGGCCCGGTTTCCTCCCACATTCCAAAGATAACGTGTAGGTTTGTAACATGTAGGTTCAGTAAAATGATAAATTGGCCCTGGTGTGTGTAGGATAGTGTTAGTGTGCGGGGATCGGTGGTGGGCCCGGACTCGATGGGGCGAAGGGCCTGTTTCCGCGCTGTATCGCCGAACGAAACGAAACCTCAAGGACTGAAGGAGATGGAGAGATTTGAAGAGTCGAGAATGTTTAATTGCCGTGAGCAATGGAACTGGAACAATGAACTTCTTACATGCTGCGGCTTTCGAGCCTTGACTCAGAGGGCAGTAAAACCTTGGAATTCTCAACCCCTGAAGGACAGGCGCCTGCTTATTGAGACCGAGAGATTTTTTTTGACCAAAGGCATTCAGGTGAGACGGGGATAGAGGGGGAGAAATGAACGCACAGCGTCAGTGATGAGACATTGAGAGGTGGGGTAGGCTTGCGTTTTACTTCAAGAGAACTGTCCATAAAGAGAGAGCGCGCCCCACTGCTTTAAGTGAAAAGTACTTAACAAGCAGAAAGTATTTTGATTGAAATCATCTGCTCTTCGGCCAGAGGCCGGGACACGTGACAGGAAGCAGGGGAGCGCAGATCAGGCATGACTCTCGACTGTGGAAACAAGAAGCTGGAGTAACTCAGTGGGACAGGCAGCATCTCCGGAGAGAAGGAATGGGTGATGTTTCGGGTCGAGACCCTTCTTCAGGATCGACCCGAAACGTCACCCATTCCTTCTCTCCGGAGATGCTGCCTGTCCTGCTGAGTTACTCCAGCATTTTGTGCCTCCCTTCGATTTAAACCAGCATCTGCAGTTCTTCCCAGCACAAGACTCGCGGCTGGCTCTGTGTCGATGAGATAATTAGATACAAATGTGACAGAACAGCCAGTGTGGGTCTGAGTGAAGTCTGGCCAGCAAACAACTGCCATGCCTTTGTTATAGAATCATAGAGTGATACAGTGTGGAAACAGGCCCTTCGACCCAACGTGCCCAACCAGCTACACTAGTCCCTGTGCTTGGTCCACATCGCTGCATACTTGTCCTATCCATGTACCTGTCTAACTGTTCCCTAAACGTGTCAAACTTTCACTTCAGTTTAGATTATCGCCATGTGCAGTGGAAAGCTTTTGTTGTGTGCTAACCAGTCAGAAAATAAAAAAAACAAAACATGATTCCAGTCGAAGTTAGACTCAAAATGCCGGAGCAACTCAGCGGGACAGGCAGCATCTCGGGAGAGAAGGAATGGGTGACATTTCGGGTCGAGACCCTTCTTCAGACTGAGCATCAGCACCCCATCCAGCTTATGAACCGATGATCGGCCCATGAGAAGGAGGGGTGGTGGTGGTGTGGGCGTAAGCGAAGGTCCGAAGGTCGGACAGCTGGCCGGGCTGCTGACCGACCGACGGGGCCACGGGCGAGGTGCTGCTGCTGCACTCCATGGGCTGCACTACGTCGGGACAGGTGAGGCTGGGCCGAAAGCGGCGCTCCGACCCGACAGTCCCCTCGACCCGAGTAGTAGCGGTCAAATACGGGACAACGGTGGTCCCGTACGGGACAAACCAATTTAGCCCAATATACGGGATGTCCCGGCTAATACGGGACAGTTGGCAACCCTACCCTATCCTCCTCCTGCACCTATTTTCCTATGTTTCTATTGTGGCTAAAGGGATCAGGGGGTATGGAGAGAAGGCAGGTACAGGATACTGAGTTGGATGATCAGCCATGATCCCATTGAATGGCGGTGCAGGCTCGAAGGGCCGAATGGCCTACTCCTGCACCTATTTTTCTATGTTTCTATGTTTCTACCTGAAGGTACCAACTCACACCTGGGTGTGTTCTCCACAGCCACATCTAAACGTGGTTGATGTGGGATTGGCGTGTGTCAGCAGGTCTTTAATAATCAGGCTGGGTGGAGGTGGATCATTTTTGGGAACAAAATAAAGTTTATTCAGGATAAAATAAACATGTGCAAAACAAGATAGACACAAAACGCTGGAGTAACTCAGTGGGACAGGCACCAATTCTGGAGAGAAGGAATGGGTCGATACCCTTCATCAGTCTCTCCAGAGATGCTGCCTGTCCCGCTGAGTTACTCCAGCGTTTTGTGTCGATATTTGCTTGAAACCAGCATCTGCAGTTCCTCCCTGTGCTAAACAAGAGCTGTTCAAAATTCCTCCAACATTCTCCATGGGTATGCATCCATTCGTTAGCGTTATATATCCTAGTGTATCCAAAAACCCTGATTATACTCGGTTCTCTTGCCGTTCATGTGTCATAAGGATGGCACAGTGGCAGCCTCACAGAGCCTACAGCGCCGGAGACGCGGGTTCGATCCCGACTACGGGTGCTGTCTGTATGGAGTTTGTACGTTCTCCCCGTGACCTGCGTGGGTTTTCTCCGAGATCTTCGGTTTCCTCCCACACTCCAAAGACGTTCAAAGAAGTATGTATGTTAATTGACTTGGTACAAATGTAAATTGTCCCTAATGTGTGTAGGATAGTGTTAATGTGCTGGTTGGTGTGGACCTGTGGGTCTGTTGTCCTCGCTGTGTCTCTAAACTAGGAAAAAATGTACACCACCCCCCCCCCCCCCCCGGGGTGATATCCCTTCCCTTGTTTGAGTGGCGTCTCCACCACATTCTGCCCCCCCCAATGTGTAGCCCTAGACGCTGGTACACCCTCACAGAGCCTTGGCGTTGGCTGCTCCGAGCTTCAGTGCGTCCCTCAGCACGTACTCCTGCAGTCATAAAGCTTGACATCTCCTGTTCAACAGCAGTTGTTATCATTAAAGTCAAGCATTGAACACAATGAGTGCATTGTAATCCACTTCTGTCTCAGGGTAGCATTTCTCAAGCAGTTGCAGAAGCCAAAATGTACTGAAAATCTGAAACTATTGATATTTGGACATATATATATTGGATAAGAAGAATTTAGGTTTAGGTTCAGTTAATTATCACGTGTAGCAGGGTACGTTCTCCCCGTGACCTGCGTGGGTTTTCTCCGAGATCTTTGGTTTCCTACCACATTCCAAAGACGTACAGGTATGTATGTTAATTGACTTGGTATACAGTGAAAAGCTATTGTTTGTCTCCTATCTAGTCAAAGAAAATATGATACATGGATAGAATCAAGCCATCACAGGTAAAGGATAAAGTGTACAACAGTTGAAGTCTGATAAGATTAAAGAAAATTCAAAGGTCTCCAATGAGGTAGATGAGAGGTCAGGGCCACAGATAGACACAAAATGCTGGAGTAACTCAGCGGGACAGGCAGCATCTCTGGAGAGAAGGAATGGGTGATGTTTCGGGTTGAGACCCTTCTTCAGACTCCACACTGGGGCTGAGAGGGAGAGATAGATCAGCTGTGATTGAATGGCGGAGCAGACTTGATGGGCCGAATAACCTTATTTTTCTGCGCCTATAATGTATGAACCTATGAACTCTAGTTGATGAGGGAACTGTTCAGTTGCCCGATAACAGCTGGGAAGAAACTGTCCCTGAATCTGGAGATGTGAGTTTTCATACATCTGTACCTCTTGCCTGATGGGAGAGGGGAGAAGAGGGAGTGGCCAGGGTGGGACTGGTCCTTGTTTATGCTGCCGGCCTTGCCGAGACAGCGTGAAGTGTAGATGGAGTCGATGGAAGGGAGGTTGGGTTGTGTGATGGTCTGGGCTGCTTCCACTGCTCTCTGCAATTTCTTGCAGTCTTGTATGGAGCTGTTCTGTGATGCATCCCGTCAAAAATGCTGAAATGTTTAAAGGGATATTGGCCAAACGCAGGCAGATGGGGACTAGCCCAATAAACCAGATTGGTGGGTATGGACAATGTGGGCCGAAGGGCCTGTTTCCGTGCTGTATAGCCCTATGTTTGCCAGCAGATGGGAGAGAGAGAGAGAGAGCTTATGGTGAGAGCAAAGAGTTAATATTTCAGCTGGTGACCTCTGCAAACTAACATGGCAGGGAATGGGACAAAACCCTGGGGAATATCGTCTTGTGCAACAAGATACACTACTGCTCAGCAAACAGGAAATTATACTTTTAGTGCGATACAAGACTCTTGCACTCTTTACTTCCCAGACGTTCAGATGAGGGAAAACAAATGCTTAAGATGTCTTTTCTTTTACGTTAAATTCTTCCAAACGAGCAGAGACAACATGAAGAAAGCGTGGCGCAGCGGTACAGTTGCTGCCTTACAGCGCCAGACATCCAGGTTCGATCCTAAGGGTGCTGTCTGGATAGGGTTTGTACGTTCTCCCCGTGACCGCGTGGGTTTTCTCCGGGCGCTCCAGTTTCCTCCCACACTCAAAAGACGTGCAGGATTGTGGGTTAATTTGCTTCTGTCCAATTGTCCCTAGTGTGTAGTTTGTGGATGAGAATGTGGGATAACATAGAGCCAGTGTGAACTGGATGGGCTGAAGGGCCTGTTTCCATGCTGTATCTTTCAATTAGTCAATATGTGGCAAACATTAGTAAAAAACGGTGAAGAAATCTGACCCGTTGACCAGCACTTTGTGTCTTATTTTGTAGACCATCATCTGCAGTTCCTTGTGCCTGCCTTAACGATTAAATCTATGGGAGGAGTTGGGTGAGAGATGTATGTTTTGTTTCTGAACATCTTAGAACAACAGACCTGTAGAAAGCTTTAATTTTTAGATCTAGTTTATGATTGATCGCTGGTTGGCAAAGACACGTGGGCTAAAGTGCCTGTTTCCTTAACGGCCTGTCCCACGTATCGATTTCTTCGGCGACTTACCGGCACCCGTCATAGTCGCAGCAGGTTGCCGAAAATTTCCAACATGTTGAAAATCCAGTGGCGACCAGAAAAATGTACGACTCTTTGGGAGACTACTCACCACCAAACAGGCGTCACCCCGCGTGGGGTGACGATTTGAGTGATGGTCTGGGCTGCAATTTCAAACCTCTGCAATTTCTTGCGGTCTCAAAGGGGTGCAACGATGGTAGTTGCTGCCTTACAGCGCCAGAGACCCGGGTTCCATCCCGACCACGGGCGCTGTCAGTACAGTGTTGTCTGTAAGTTCTCCCCATGACCTGTGTGGGTTTTCTCTGAGATCTTCGGTTTCCTCCCACACTCCAGACCAAAGATCCTGTAGCGGAGCAAGATAGACCACTTCTGCTAAATGCAACGGGCTGACGTGTAGTACGCAACGGAGCGGAACGTGGGCCTTTTTTTCATCCATTTCAGTAACCCGACCCGACTCGCAGTGTAATCAACGTTGCGGGGGAACAGTTTGTGTTAATAAATTATAATTCTGAAAATGAGGAGAAGATTTTTCCCAAATAACTTTTATTTTTACGAGGATGTTTCCGTAACTGGCTTCCATCTCCGCACTAGTATCCTACGGGATCTTGGGTGTGGAGAAGGAAGCTGGTTACGGAAATGGGACCAAAAATTCCCCATGAATCTGCCATGACCGTACTATGCCTTTTTCGTCGATTGATCTATCATGCTCGCTATAGGATCTTTGCTCCAGACACACGGGTTTGTAGGTAAATTGGCTTTGTATAAGTGTAATTTGTCCCGAGTGCATGTAGGGTAGTGTTAATATGCGGACTGGGTGGGCCGAAGGGCCTGTTTCCGTGCTGTATGTCTAAACTGAACTAAAGTCGGGAGCAGAGGGAACGTGGTGCAATGTGGGGTGTTGGTAATGCAGATCCCTCGACGCCGCTGGACTGAATACCTCCTCCGAGCACGCACCGCAGACAAGATCATTGCGACTGAGTGCTGCAGTGAAATGCCATGTCGTTGCCGCAGCTGCTTTGCAGTCAGGGTAGTCGTTTCCATGGCGACAGCCGATTGCAAAAGGGAACCTTTGTGTTCAGAGGAGACCAAAGCAGTCATTGACGTCGCCAACATTAGAGCTCGTGTTGCGTGCAGGGCACACATCGCCGCGCAAAAAGGCAAATGCCACTAGAAGCAGAAATAAAAGGGTGGCACGGTGGCACAGCGGTAGAGTTGCTGCCTCACGGCGCCAGAGACCCGGGTTCGATCCTGACTACGGGTGCTGTCTGTACGGAGTTTGTACGTTCTCCCCGTGACCTTCCTCTGATCCCTGGTTTCCTCCCACACTCCAAAGACGTATAGGTTTGTAGGTTAATTGGCTGGGTATAAGTGCAAATTGTCACCTAGGGTAGTGTTAGTGTGCGGGGATCGCTGGTCGGTGCAGACTTGGTGGGCCGAAGGGGCTGTTTCCACGCTGTATCTCTAAACTAAAAGTCAAATTTATAGGGTTCTATTTACGAGCAGAAGTAACTTTAAATTCTTAAGTACTAAAGTACAAAATGTGGCAGGCAATTTGCACACAATGGTCTCCTGGAAATTGTAATGTAAAATCAATCATGTGGCACAGACCAAGGCACTGGGGATTATGTGTGGGAAGGAAGTGCAGATGCTGGTTTAAACCGAACATAGACACAAAAAGCTGGAGTAACTCAGCGGGTCAGACAGCATCTCTGGAGAAATGGAATAGGTGACATTTCAAGTCGAGACATTTCTGAAGATTATTCCCCTTGCCATTTCAAGAGAGTTAGATAGAGCTCATAACGATAGCGGAGTTGAGACTCTCCAGAAGGGTCTCGACCCGAAACGACACCCATTCCTTCTCTCCAGAGATGCTGCCTGTCCCGCTGAGTTACTCCAGCTTTTAGTGTCTATCTTCGGTTTAAACCAGCATCTGCAGTTCCTTCCTAAACATTATCTGGAGTTTAATTTAGTTTAGTTTATTTTAGAGATACAGAGCGGAAACAGGCCCTTCTGCCCATCGAGTCCACACCCACCCGCGATCCCCGCACACTTACACTATCCTACACACACAAGAAACAATTGTAACATTTATACAAAGCCAATTGTCATATAAACCTGGACACGCTGGAGGCAGGAGACATGTTCCCGATGTTGGGGGAGTCCAGAACCAGGGGCCACAGTTTAAGAATAAGGGGTAGGCCATTTAGAACAGAGATGAGGAAAGACTTTTTCTCACAGAGAGTGGTGAGTCTGTGGAATTCTCTGCCTCAGAAGGCGGTGGAGGCCGGTTCTCTGGATACTTTCAAGAGAGAGTCAGATAGGGCTCTTAAAGATAGCGGAGTCAGGGGATATGGGGAGAAGGCAGGAACGGGGCACTGATTGTGGATGATCAGCCATGATCAGAGAGAATGGCGGTGCTGGCTCGTAGGGCCGAATGGCCTACTCCTGCTCCTATTGTCTATTGCTCTTCAACACAATCTGACTATTTTACTGACAGGAAGTCAGAATTCTCAGATATTTAATCTGTTGGCTCTTGTTCTTTACATTCATCTGTGAGGGCAGATGGGTCTTGTTTTAATGGATCATAGAGGATCACAACCTCTGGCCATTAGAATTCCCTTGGCATCATGCTGGATAATGTGCTTAAGTCCCCCAGTATGTCGGTGGAGCTCTACAAAAGCATCACAGTCCTTTCTTTTCCTTTGCCCTCTTCACCCTCCCCCCCTCCCCCATTTTGTCCTCACTATTCAGCCCTTCATGACTTCATGGCACCACCCCTCCTCTTCCCTTCCACCCATATCCTTCCCTCTGGCTTTACAATTCACTCCTCTTCTCTCCTTATCTGACATGCTTTTGTCTCCTTTTCATCTCCTGCCTTTGTCACCATCTCCACCTCTCTTCTAATCAGCCTCCCTTCATCGATATCCACCTATCACTCGCCCGCTTTGTCATGTGCCCACCCCCCCTTCTTTTCCAGCTTTCTCTCCCCTGCTGTATGTTTTAGTTTTGTTTAATTTAGAGAAACAGCGAGGAAACAGGCACTTCGGCCCACGGGTCAATAGACAATAGGTGAAAGGACATAGGCCATTTGGCCCTTCCAGCCTGCACCACCGTTCAACGTGACCATCCAAAATCAGTACTCTCACCGTATCCGCGCCGACCAGCGATCCCCGCACACTATCACTATCCTACACACACTAGGGACAAGCCAATTAGCCTACAAACCTGCACGTCTTTGGAGTGTGGGAGGAAACCGGAGCTCCTGGAGAAAACCCACGCAGCTCACGGGGAGAAGGTACAAACTGTACAGACAAGCACCCGTAGTCAGGATGGAACCTGGCTCACTGGCGCTGTAAGGCCGAGATTCGACTGCTGCGTCCTTGTTTTGCTGAAGATTCCAGCATCTGCACTTCATTCCGTCTCCAATTGTTTCCATGCTTTGGGAATTATTGTGACTTGCAAAACACACAAAGACCACTTCTAGCATTTATTGTGACAAGTTACTGCCTCCACATAACAGGACATTTCTATCGATGATTACAACATATTGCCTCAATAAGTGAAAGTGAAATCTCTCCAGACATATCAACTCCATTCAAAAGCAATAAAAGAAGGCTCGGCGAATGTTACTTAAAAGAAAGAAGAAACACCATCTGGGAACATTTTGCTTTCCCCAAGTGCAGGTTGCTACTAATCAGAGCTGCCACTAAACAAATCGGAGCCGCGCGGAATGGCTCTTCAGTCGATGTTTAAATTTATTCTATAAATGAGATGAGCTGGAAGGATTTCCATTGCTGCAGTTATCCGTAAATCCAGAGGCTTTGTTGCTAATTAACATTTGTGTGCAACAAGTCCACAGTCAGTCGTGTCACTATTGTTCAGAAACCTGATCATTGGATTAAAGCAAATTGCTTTTACAGTGGGTCCCCTTGTACGTTTCTGTAAGTGCTTTCATTACCAGGAGCAATCATCACACACGGTATTTCCTATTTTAGTTGGGGGTGGGGGGGATTAGAAAGTGGGAATTAAAAAATAACTGGACATGTATGTGATAATTATATATAAAATACTGTCCTCCACAATGTAAGATAAACACAACATCTATCTTGGGAGGAACTGCAGATGCTGGTTTAAACCGAAGATGGACACAAAATGCTGAGTAATTCAGCGGTACAGGCAGCATCTCTGGAGAGAAGGAATGGGTGACGTTTTGGGTCGAGATCCTTCTTCAGACTGAGAGTCAGGGGAGAGGGAGACTAGAGATATGGCAGGGTCCTTCCCTCCAGAGATGCTGCCTGTCCCTCTGAGTTACTCCGGCACTGTGTGTCTATCTTCGCTGTAAGCCAGCATCTGCAGTTCCTTCTTACACATCGCTCCTATGTAATACTGCTTACTAAATTCTGGCTGTCCTGCTGAGTTACTGCAGCATTTTGTGACTACATTCTGGCCATGTGCATCCATTACACTATCTGATGGGGGAGAAAATGAAAAGAAAGTCAGATCAGTCTGAAGAAGGGTTTCGGCCCGAAACGTTGCCTATTTCCTTCGCTCCATAGATGCTGCCGCACCCGCTGAGTATCTCCAACAATTTTGTCTACCTAATGCCGCTTGTCCCACTTAGGAAACCTGAGCGGAAACCTCTGGAGACTTTGCGCCCCACCCGAGGTTTCCGTGCGGTTCCCGGAGGTTTTTGTCCTCTGGCAACCACCTTCAACTAGCATCGCAACCGGCTTCGACTAAAAAAATTACCGATTTTTAAAACGCAAACCACTTTTGACCATTAGGGAGACTGACAAAAACCTCCGGGAACCGCGCGGAAACCTAGGGTGGGGCGCAAAGTCTCCAGAGGTTTCCGTTCAGGTTTCCTAAGTGGGACAGGGGCATAAGAAAGTCAGATATATTTGTGGAAATTCCCCATCCTTAAAAAATAGAACTAAATTATCAATGCAAGATTGAATGTCTTACTACTGTCTTCCCTTCTACTGTTATATATTTTTGGGCCATAGAATTAAAAGGCAGTGGACTTGTGCCAGTGTAGTGTATAATATACACGGACATAGCGCTCCAGATACAGCAATCCGAGTTCCCTGCCAAAGATGTTTTGATAATAACCTTGGTAATAAACTGACAGCAACAACTCCGAGTGATTCTGGGGGCAAATAACTTGGCTTCCTCAAACCAAGGTGAAGCCAAACATACCGAGACAGAAAAAAGTGCAAGAAGTCAAAAACATGTTGGCTTTTCCGTGATGTCACCGGTGATCTTACACTGCATTTTTAAGAAGGAACTGCAGATGCTTGAAAAATCGAAGGTAGACAAAAAATGCCAGAGAAACTCAGCGGGTGAGGCAGCATCTACAGAGTGAAGGAAAAAGGTGACGTTTCGGGTCGAGACCCTTCTTCTGAAGAAGGGCCTCAACCTGAAACGTCACCTTTTCTTCCACAACATGTTGGCACTTTGCTCACCACGCCATCTCAAATGAGATTCCTTTTGCAAGAAACTCTGTTCAAATTTGGTCTCATCTGTTGGAGATAGACACAAAATGCTGGAATAATTCACAGGGTTAGGCAGCATCTCTGGAGTCTCTTGCCCAGAGTAGACGATTCGAGGACCAGAGAGCATAGGTTTAAGGTGAAGACGAAAAGATTTAATAGGAATCTGGGGGGTGTAACTTTTGCACACGAAGGGTGGTGGGTGTATGGAACACCAGAGGAGGTAGTTGAGGCTGGGACTATCGTAACGTTTAAGAAACAGTTGGATAGGTACATTGATAGGACAGGTTTGGAGGGATATGGGCCAAATGCAGGCAGGTGGGACTAGTGTAGAGTGGGCATGTCCGCCAGTGTGGGCAAGTTGGGCCAATGGGCCTGTTTCCACGTTATATGACACCGACTCTAAATTGAATAAATGACATTTAGGATCAAGGCCCTTCTTCAGAATCAGACCTTACCCGAAACGTAACCTATCCACAGTCTCCAGAGATGCTGCCTGTCCCTCGAGTTACTCCAGCATTTTGTCATGGTTCTATCTTTGGTGAAAACCAGCATCTGCAGTTCCTCCTACCAGTGTGTTGGTGTTGCTATGAATGACTTGAGATGCTGTCTGCAGCCATGAGAAAATGGGCAGTTGGAACAGAGGACTGAACATAAAAATTCAATTTTGCATTTACATTAATTTCTAATTAATTAACACCAGCTTTTAATTAATTAACACAAATTTACGTGACATGTGTTCTACCAGGGACTACTCAATCTGGTGTTTGGTCCACATCAGGGGCAATGTAGTGTAATTATATATGCACTATATTTTAGACTTATCGAACTGGCTTGCTCGAAAAAGTATTAACAGAAACAAAGAACAGCAGATGCTGGTTTACATAAAAGGGCACAAAGTGCTGGAGTAACTCAGTGGGTCAGGCAGCATGTCTGGAGAACATGGAGAGGCGACGTTTCACAGCTATGTATTAGAACCATGACAGTTTGCAACTATTTATTCCTTTTGGGCTCACACCCGTTTCTATCTCGAGCCTTTGTCAAAACAGCATCTGTGGTGACATGTGAGAAAGAACTGCAGATGCTGGATAAAATCGAAGGTAGAAACAAAATGGTGGAGTATCTCAGCGGGTGAGGTAGAATCTATGGAGAGAAGGAATGGGTGACGTTTCAGATTGAGATCCATTCCTTCTCTCCCGAGATGCTGCCTCACCCGCCGAGTTACTCCAGCATCTTGTGTGTATCTCTGGTGCCGTTTCAAGTCGTGGCCCTTCTTCAGACTCCTAGTCCCGATCAGAAACATCACCTACCCATGGTCTCCAGAGATGCTGCTCGACCCACTGCGTTACTCCAAAACCCTGTGTCCTTTGGAATGAAGTATTGCCTGGCTCTGAGGTCAACTTGTCGGGGCTGTGTTCAAAATCCAGGAATGTATGGGGGATCGCGATTAATCAGTAGTCAGACAGTCAGAAGCACGGGAGTGCCTTTCGACCAGATTAACTTGTGACAGAGATATTGAAGGTGGGCTAAGTGGTCATCGTCCTGCAGTAACCGGTCAACTTCATTGTTCCCTGTAGTTTCCATTCATTCCTCTCTCTCTCTCTCTCACACACACACACACACACACACACGTAACTCACACCTACACACTTGCACCAGTGGAGCTTGAGTAGAGATAGCTGCTGTCGCCGAAGCATCCTTTTGTACTTCACTCCAAGGACTGTAACATCAGCAGCTGCTTCAACACCTTGGTCTGGCTCGTTTCTCTGATCTCTCCCGCTAGGAACATCTCATCCACCACAGTGTACACCTGTAAGAGTGAAACAAGAGACAGTGGGCACATCATTGCATGGAGATATAGAAATAATCACATCAGCGCCTCACTTTCCACCCAGATCTTCCACCAGTGTCTCCGAGGATCCTCCAGTGCTTCTACTCAGCGGCTGTGGAAAGCATCTTGTCCGGAAATATTACAATCTGGTTTGGGAATTGCTCTGCCCAGGAAAAGAAGGCTCTGCAGAGAGTAGTGCGTTCAGCCGAACGCACTATGGGAACTACACTCGCCCCCCCCTGCAGGAACTATACATCAGGAGGTGCAACTCCAGAGCCAACAGGATCATGGGGGACCCCTTCCACCCCAGCAACGGACTGTTCCAGCTGCTACGGTCAGGCAAATGCCTCCGTTGCCACGCTGTGAGGACGGAGAGGTTGAGAAGGAGTTTTTTCCCAGAGGCCATTCGGACTGTAAACTCCTATCTCACCAGGGACTAACTTCACTGTGCCACTATTTTTGAAATTGCTGTTTTTTTCTCTTCCCTTTTTCCTTCCGCCCACAATATTTAATATGTAAAACAATATGTGATTCCGTTCCATTCTGTTTGTAGGTTGTTTGTTTGTTTGTTTGTTTGTTTGTTTGTTTGTTGTTTTTTTGCACAAAGTCCGCGAGCATCGCCACTTTTCATTTCACTGCACATCTCGTATGTGGATGTGACGAAGACTTGAGTTGATCTTTACAAAATATTTACAACACAGAAACAGGCCCATCATTTCAGCCCAACTGGCCCCTGCTGATTTACGTAGACTGCGACTTTAGAGATACAGCGCGGAAACCGTCCCAGTCCGCACCGACCATCGATCACCCCGTACACTAACACTATCCTACACACGCGGGACTATTTGCAATTTTTACCAAAACCAATTAACCTACAAACCCATGTTTGAGAAGGAACTGCAGATGCTGGAAAATGGAAGGTAGACAAAAGTGCTGGGGAAACTCAGCGGGTGAGGCAGCATCTGTGGGGCGAAGGAAATAGGCAACGTTTCGGATCGAAACCCTTCTTCAGACTGATGTGAGGGTGGGTGGGGGCATGAGGAAGAAAGGAAGAGGTGGAGCCAGAGGGCACAGGGAGAGCCACAAAGTGCTTTGGGGTATCCGGATAGGAATGCGTAAGCTGTGCCCAAGATACAAGGGTGTCATTCTTGAATCAGCAATTTACCTAGATGTAGGGAAGTGTTAATATGCGGAGATCGCTCGAAATTACTACAAATGCGATCCGACCAGCGCCTTTAAAAGCCTCAAGATTACATCCCTGTTTATGTATTCTGGTAATCGAAATAAAAGCGAACATTGCATTTGTTGAACATTGCAGACTGGATAGCATGCTAAGGGCTGGACAGATTGTTATGGGCTTGGACACACTAGAGGCAGGAAACATGTTCCCGATGTTGGGGGAGTCCAGAACCAGGGGACACAGTTTAAGAATAAGGAGTAAGCCATTTAGAACGGAGACGAGGAAACACTTTTTCTCACAGAGAGTTGTGAGTCTGTGGAATTCGGGCGGTGGAGGCCGGTTCTCTGGATGCTTTCAAGAGAGAGCTAGATAGGGCTCTTAAAAATAGCGGAGTCAGGGGATATGGGGAGAAGTCAGGAACGAGGTACTGATTGGGGACCTTCTTCTTCTTCTTGAGTATGGCATGCACAGCCTAAAGTTGTAGGACAACTTGTTCTATTTGATTGTGCACGTCGAGTTGATTGCATTCGTCGAAACAGGGCGGACCACGTGAAGGTTGCAATCTTCCACCCCTGATTGGGGATGATCAGCCATGATCACATTGAATGGCGGTGCTGGCTCGAAGGGCCAAATGGCCTACTCCTGCACCTATTGTTTATTGTCATGCAAAACAAAGCTTCCCACAGTACTTCGGGATGCTTACATTTCGACGTCATTTGTCCTCTAAGTATCCGGATGGATTTTCAGATCACAGTACCCAAGTAAGTGAAGTCAACTGAGCTACAATCTCCTTCTGCCTCCTCATCAGCAACCCCAGTCTCCTAGACTGAACCTAGGATTACTGCGCTGCATGTCATTTAGTATTTACCCCAGATGAGATTGCTACCCACTGAGACCAGCAGTCCTCATCAGTATTCTGTTAAAGCACCGAACGACGCAGTTCTTCATTGGTAACAAACAGCATCAGTAGGTCAAGCAGAAATACCATTCAATTTCCCTATAATGCTGCTTAACCCCCACGCTCCTGCCCCAATACAAAGGCCCTCGTTGACTTTTAGATAAATTTAATAACTGGTTGTTCTGTCAAAGGGCAGTGTGGCATTTTTCTACCAGCAGTGATAAATGATAAGAGTACAGCATAGATATGGGAAGTGGCAAATTAAGCCCTCAGGGATACAATTATGTGGCTCTCAAACTAGCTCAAGTTGAGACTTAATGATGTCATGAGGTATTCAATGAAGGTGCATATGAAACTTGTTTAATAAAATGCAGGCAATGCATCAATTGTAGGTTTTGTCATTCAAATTGGATATGGAGGACATACATTGAGCCATGTACAACTTATATACAATGTTTGTAACAACAGGTTACCACGGGTGCTATTTTAGACAATGACAGGAATATAGTTCCACATGTCGGGGGAGTCCAGAAGCAGGGGTCACACAGTTTAAGAACAAGGGGTAGGCCATTTAGGATTGAGATGAGGAAGAACTTCTTCACCCAGAGAGTTGTGAATCTGTGGAATTCTCTGCCACAGAAGACAGTGGAGACCATTTCGCTGGATGTTTTCAAGAGAGAGTTAGAGTTACATCTTAGGGCTTAGGGATATGGGGAGAAGGCAGGCACGGGTTATTGATTGGGGATGATCGGCCATGATCGCAATGAGTAGCGGTGCTGGCTCGAAGGGCCGAATGGCCTCATCCTGCACCTATTTTCTATGTTTCTAACGGAATCAAGGGATATGGGGAAAAAGCAGAAAAGAGGAATTGATTTTAGATGATCAGCCATGATCATATTGAATGGTGGTGCTGGCTCGAAAGGCCGAATGGCCTACTCCGGCACCTATTTTTTAATGTTAGACATGTGAGGAATAGATCGGGTAGATGCACAGAGTCTCTTGCCCAGAGTAGGGGGATCGAGAACCAGACGGCATACGTTTCAGGTAAGGGGGGGGAAAGATTTAATAGGAACATGAGGGGTAACTTTTTCCACACAAAGGGTGGTGTGTGTATGGACCGAACTGCTGATGGAGGTAGTTGAGGCAGAGACTATGCAACATTTAAGAGACATTTAGATGCATGGATAGGATAGGTTTGGAGGGATATGGGCCAAACGCAGGCAGGTGGAACTAGTGTAGATGGGCACCAAATACTGGAGTAACTCAGCGGGACAGGCAGCAACTCTGGAGACGGAATGTGTGACGTTTCGGGTCGAGACCCTTCTTTAGATGGAACATGTATGTCAGTGAGGACAAGTTGGGCTGAAGAGCCTGTTTCCACACTGTATGACTATGATTCCATTAATTAAAGCAGAGATGACAAAATCTTTCATTCCTGCATCCCATTTCACAGACATTTGTTGTTGTTTTTTCCTGGGCTCACATTCTATTCTCCCCTATAATTAGAAATGATGGAAGAAATGCTATTTGCTTTAATAACTGTGTCTCCACCAAGCTTTACCACACCTTTTTCAGGGGTTGGTGAGGAACGCCTTGGCACAGCAGTAATTATACATCTCAAGGCATTGCAGGTATTCCAGTCTGTTACTGATATCATGGCATGTACTGGCCTCATCCGACGCCTGGCAGGCACAAGTTGGGGAGCCAGTCCATCAACTCTTTGCACCTCTGCCTTAGCTCTTGTGTATGCTCCAGCTGAGTACTGCACACCCGTATGGAATAGAAGTAGTCATACTAGCCTGGTAGACACGAGCCTGAACAGCAACTTGCGAACCATCACTGGGTGCCTTCAACCTACTCCAGTCGAGCAGCTCAGGGCCTGGCAGACATTGATGCCGACAGAGACAACAACCTGGCTGCTCAACACCCAGCTTGAGATCCAACTATTCCTTTGGTTTATGTTTTATTCGCAAGAAGAAGACGACTGATATCAGAAGATCCCAGCATGCAACCAAAATGGTCCTTAAAAACATCGCAGTAACCGACCATGCCAGTTTATTCAGTTGGGCTGCACGGATACGTTAAAGGAATTATCCATCATAGGTTTCCTGTATCTAAATCTGAATGCTAGGAAGAATAATATTTGGTTATGTACTGCGTCAATATTGTTTTCCCAGCATTTTCCATGCCGACTGTCTCTCTGAAGTTGCAAGGTTTTATGTTTTATCATTTAGACAAATGTTGACCAACCCCATGTGTAGGAAGGTAGACAAAAATGCTGGAGAAACTCAGCGGGTGAGGCAGCATCTATGGAGCGAAGGAATAGGTGACGTTTCGGCTCGAGACCCTTCTTCAGACTGATGTCGGGGGGGGAGGGGGGGAAGAAAGGAAGACGCAAAGACAGTTGGCTTGTGGGAGAGCTGGGAAGGGGAGGTGAAGGAGAGAGAAAGCAAGGACCGAAATTGGAGAAGTCAATGCTCATGTGTAGGAAGGATATGCAGATGCTAGTTTACACCGAGGATAGACACAAAATGCTGTGTAAAGCAGAGGGTCCGGCAGCATCTCTGGAGAGAAGGAATAGGTGACGTTCCAGGTCGAGACCCTTCGTCAGACAGAGAGTCAGGGGAGAGGGAAGGTAGAGGTATGAAAAGATACAAAACAAATGATGAACAAGGAAAGGTGGAGCCCACAATGGTGCATTTTTGGTTATGGGAGAGGTTATAACGAGGGGATATGAACAGAGAAACAAGCAGGATGGATTAGGTTGGGGGAGGGGCGGAGAGTAAGGGGTTACTTCAAATTAGAGAAATCAACCTTCATACTGCCCAGATGAGGTGCTGTTCCTCCAATTTGCATGTGGCCTCACTCGCATTGACACACGTGTGGCCTCACTCGCATTGACACACGTGTGGCCTCACGGGCCTGACACACGTGTGGCCTCACGGGCCTGACACACGTGTGGCCTCACGGGCCTGACACACGTGTGGCCTCACGGGCCTGACACACGTGTGGCCTCACGGGCCTGACACACGTGTGGCCTCACGGGCCTGACACACGTGTGGCCTCACGGGCCTGACACACGTGTGGCCTCACGGGCCTGACACACGTGACAGTGGAGGAGGTCTAGGACAGAAGGGTCAGTATGAGAATGGGAAGGGAATTTAAAATGTTTGGCAACCGGGAGTTGCATTATTCAGTTGTAGAAACTTCCCAAAGACAAATGGCTGCACTGCGATGAGGTGAAACAGTCGTAGATTAATATAGAAACACTGCATTGAAATTGGCCCTTCGGCCCACTGAGTCTGTGCTGACCAGCAACTGTCTATTTACATCAATCCAATATGAATCTCATACTTTATCTCACCACAATCTCATCAACTCTCTTCAGATTCTACCACTCGACTGCACACTAGGGGCAATTTACAGCAGCTAATTAACCTACCAATCTGCATGTCTTTGGAGGCAACCGGAGCTGCCAGAGGAAACCCACGTGGTCACAGGGAGAGCGTGCAAACACCACACAACTTTGCACCAGGAGTCAGAATTGAACCTGGGCCTTTGACACTGAGAGGCTGCGATTCTACTGGCTGCTCCACTGTGCCGCTCTCATGATGATTTAAGAAGCCTTCTTGACAACTCACACTGAACAATGCCGTGAATAGGTTATTGTAGCCAGAGGAGATATAACGTCCTGTGCCAGCTATAGAGTCATACAGTGTGGAAACAGGCCCTTCGGCCCAACACGCCCCATCTACACTAGTCCCAACTGCCTGCGTTTGTCCCATAGCCCTCTAAACATGTCCCATCCATGTACCTGTGCAAATGTTTCATGAACGTTGCGATTTTACCTGCCTAAACTACCTCTCTGCAAGCACATTATTATTATTATATATGTTTAAGAAGGAACTGCAGATGCTGGAAAAATCAAAGATAGACAAAAATGTTGGAGAAAATCAGCGGGTGAGGCAGCATCTATGGAGCGAAGGAATAGGTGACGTTTCGGGTCGAGACCCTTCTTCAGATTCTTATTATTATATATGTAACTTTATAACTATAGTGCTGACTCTTGGCGCCAACAAACTCTGGGTTCGATCCTAACCTACAGCGCTGTCTGAGTGGAGTTTGCACGTTCGAGTTGTTTTCCTCCGATTTCTCTGATTGGCTTTGGATCGAGAGGTAAAATGGCCATTTTAATTTGGTCCCTTAGAGCGTAGGTGAATTGATTTGCAGAATTCACCAATGTGCCAACCAAGGAAGGCTGACAACAGGGCAAAGGAAAATCAAAAGATTCAAGAGGCCAAATAATCGCAGCCATTTTTCTTATTCTGAACAACTAATTTCCCGCGTGCCTTGCTCGTGAGGGAAATGTGAGCTGAGCTTTAAAATCTCAGCAACAAATACACAATGTTGTCCCGTTGACATACTGACTTACCTTGTAGAAGTTGAAGACAAGATCTAATTCGCAGACATTATGGAAATATTCATTCAAAACCTGCAATGAGATGGAGACAGAAGATAAAACAAAGTTACCAACATTTTACAATACACTTTCTTTATAAAACGCTCGATCTGGGACCATTTAATTTTAAACCAGCTGAAGGAAACAAGCAATAATTACATTAGAAAAAAAACATCCAGAGCTACAAAGCACAGGGATCCAGAAAGCCTGCTTTTGTTTATCTTTCTGAGAATTACACATATAATTTCCGTACGTTATCTCAAATTTTAATGGAACCATTCAACAGGTTGTTATATGCTTGATGAAAATCTACAAAAATGCAGATACCGGAAATCTATAATAAATGCAGAAAATGGCGAAAACGCTGAGTAAGTCAGGCAGCCTTCTGCAAAAGGAGAAATAGAATCACTTTTCAGGCCGGGGACACTTTGTTATATCTGGTTTTATTAAAACATACACAATATATATTCTCGATTCTCCAGCATCTGCAGTTCCTTCTTTAACACAATATATGTTAAATTTCAAGATTTGAAGAGTAATATCTGTAATATTGGAATATCTGAAAGGTTCTTTTTGTGATGGCACAGCTGGAAGAGTTGCCGCTTCGCAGCACCAGAGACCCAGAGTGAAATTACTTTAGCATATTTACACATGCGGGGCACCATTTCGAAAAAAGCCCGTTTGTGTGGAGTTTGCACATTCTCCCTGTGACCGCTTGGGTTTCGACCCACATCCTAAATTCATGCAGCCTTGTAGGTTAATTCTCAGTTGTAAAAAAATAATTGCCCCGAACGTAAATGTAAAAACGGGAAAATATAGACCTGGTGCGAATGGTCGCCATGACTGATTCCTGGGATGTCAGGACTGTCTTATGAACAAAGACTGCATAGACTCGGTTTATACTCTCTAGAATTTAGGAGATTGAGAGGGGATCTTATAGAAACTTACAAGATTCTTAAGGGGTTGGACAGGCTAGATGCAGGAAGATTGTTCCCGATGTTGGGGAGGTCCAGGACAAGGGGTCACAGCTTAAGGATAAGGGGGAAATCCTTTAGGACTGAGATGAGAAGGAATTTTTTCACACAGAGAGTGGTGGGTCTCTGGAACTCTCTGCCACAGAAGGTAGTTGAGGCCAGTTCATTGGCTATATTTAAGAGGGAGTTAGATGTGGCCCTTGTGGCTAAGGGGATCAGAGGGTATGGAGAGAAGGCAGGTACGGGATACTGAGTTGGATGATCAGCCATGATCATATTGAATGGCGGTGCAGGCTCGAAGGGCCGAATGGCCTACTCCTGCACCTAATTTCTATGTTTCTATGGGCTCGCTGGGCCGAAGGGCCTGTTTCCATGCTGTATTTCCAAAACCACAATAGCTTCTTCTTTCAAAAACTTTCAACTAACAGCTTGTATGACAGATAATGCTCCCCTCAACTCTCGTAAGTTCTCTGCATTTTATTTAATGCTTCTCTCAATATTTCACTCCTGTTCAGTCCACACTTTAAATGTTCTTGTCATTTACACATGCATCCAGTGAGATGAAACCGCACCATAATGTTATCTCCTCTCAACAGAAAGCACACAACACCTGATTGTACTCAGCCTAGTTCGCCGTCAGCAAACCTTGAGCTTTTCAAAACCTAAGATGATTGTCACCTAAGCAATGCCGAACAAACTAATTAAATTACTTTATCAGCTTTTCCTCAGAGCCAGAGAGACCCATATCATGGGAGGCACAGTGGCACAGCAGTAGGACAAAAGGACAAAGGACCATTATTGTCACATACACCAATTGGTGTGGTGAGATTTGAGTTGCCATTTGCAGCATATAAAAATAAAAGTCAACATTAAAGAAGAATTGAATATTGAACATAAAAACATCCCCCCACAATGGTTCCCACTGTGAGAGAAGGCAGCAAAGTCCAATCCCCTTCCTCATGTTCACCCTTACAGTGCCAGAGACCCGGGTTCGATCCTGATTTTGGCTGCCATCTGTACGGACTTATACATTTTTTCTCAGTGACTGCGTGGGATTTTTCCGGGTGCTCCGGTTTCCTCCCACATTCCAAAGATTCGTGTGGGTGTGTAGGTTAATTGGCTTCCTTAAATTGTCCCTAGTGTGTGGGATAGAACAAGTTTGGTGATTGTTGGTTGGCGCGGACTCGGTGGGCCGAAGGGTTTGTTTCCATGCTGTGCCTTTGTAACAGGAGCAAAAGACAAGCTGATGGGGGGGAAGGAGAAGGGGGAGGTTACACCATCCACTGTCTTTTGGGGGGGTTTAGTTTGTGGAGGAACACAGCAGGTGGAACAGCATTTGTGAGAGGGGAAAGAAATGTCTGTGTTTCGGGTCAAGACTTTGCATAAGGAAACACTTTGAATGCTAAATGTTCCAGACACCAGTCTCTTATGTCTGGCGCCACAGTGGCACAGCGGTAAAGTTGCCGCCTTGCAGTGCGTACAGCGCCAGAGACCCAGGTTCAATCCCAACTACGGCTGCTGTCTGAACGGAGATCGTACGTTCTCCCCATGGCTGCGTCGGTTTATTCAGAGATCTTCGGTTTCCTTCCACACTCTAAAGACAGACAAGTTTGTAGGTAATTGGTCTGGTGTGCATATAAATTGTCAGTAGTGTGTGTCCCATAGTATTAGTGGGAGGGGGGGGGGGGGGGGGGTTGTCACAGACTCGGTGGGGCCGAAGGGGCCGTTTCCACGCTGTATCCCTAAACTAAACCAAACCTGAACTCCATAGGGGCTAGTGGAATCAAGGGATATGGTGAGAAGGCAGGCACGGGTAATTGATTGGGGATGATCAGCCACGATCACAATGAATCTTAGATTAAAGGGGAGGTCATTTTTGACTGAGGTGAGAAAAAGAAATTTCACCCGGAGAGTTGTAAATTTATGGAATTCCCCATCTCTTTGGTCTTGGTTGTATTCAGAATGAGACAGTTCTCTTTACTCCAGACACAGAAAGCACTGGTCAAGTCCCTGGATTCCTCTCTTGACTTGAACTCTCTTGACTTGCCTCTTGACTCTATGCATGCACGCGTACTCAATAAATAAACAAATATAGTGCAGTAATAATAAGTCTGTTGTAGTTCAGAGCGTATTCAGTGTAGTGTTTAATAGCCTGATGGCTGTAGGGAAGAAGATGTTCCTGAACCTGGACGTTACAGTTTTCAGGCTCCTGTACCTTCTACCCAATGGCAGCGACGAGATGAGTGTGTGGCCAGGATGGTGTGGGTCTTTGATGAAGTTGGCTGCCTTTTAGAGGCAGATCCCTTCATTGGTGGGGAGGTCAGAGCTGGTGATGGACGGGGCAGTGGTCACAACTTTCTGCAGTCTGTGGGGCACATGGTTAGGAGACGTTTAGAGTCGGGACCCTTCTTCCTGACCCGAGCTCTCGCCTGTCTGACATTCCCATTCTGATTCACTTGAATTCACTGGAGTTTAGAAGGATGAGAGGGGATCTTATAGAAACATATAAAATTATAAAAGGACTGGACAAGCTAGATGCAGGAAAAATGTTCCCAATGTTGGGTGAGTCCAGAACCGGCGGCCACAGTCTTAGAATAAAGGGAGGTCATTTAAGACTGAGGTGTGAAAAAACCTTTTCACCCAAAGAGTTGTGAATTTGTGGAATTCCCTGCCACAGAGGGCAGTGGAGGCCAAGTCACTGGATGGATTTTAGAGAGAGTTAGGTAGAACTCTAGGGGCTAGTGGAGTCAAGGAATATGGGGGGAAGGCAGGCACAGGTTATTGATAACGGACGATCAGCCATGATCACAATGAATGGCGGTGCAGGCTTGAAGGGCTGAATGGCCTCCTCCTGCACCGATTGTCTCTGTTTCTATGTCTGGTTTTGGTATGCATGCAGAACCAACAACTGAACTTCAGCCCATGGCTATAACACACTGACCAATATATTGGGTGCTGCAATGTTTTACAAAGAGCTTCCATTGTGTTTCCGAAGTTCCTTCAGCATATTCATCACTTGAGCACCTCGTATGAAGGGAATAAAAATCAACCTTTTCATTGTTAGAAATTTATTTTAACAAACTGACACTCTGGACGAGTTGTGGAAAGGAGCTGAAACCAAAACTGAAACTCATTAGTGCAGCACATTTGTAGTTTACACGAGGATTAGATTCCTAGAATTATGTAGTAAAAGAGGTCATCCATCCAACATTCCAGACCCAGCCCTTTTAAAGAATGGCACAAAGTGCTGGAGTAACTCAGCGGGGTCACGCAGCATCTCGAGAGAACATGGACAGATGACAATAGACAGTAGACAATAGGTGCAGGAATAGGCCATTCGGCCCTTGGAGCCAGCACCGCCATTCAATGTGATCATGGCTGATCAACCGCAATCAGTACCCTGTTCCTGCCTTCTCCCCATATCCCCATGACTCCGCTATTTTTAAGAGCCCTATCTAGCTCTCTCTTGAAAGCATCCAGAGAACCAGCCCCCACCTCCCTCTGAGGCAGAGAATTCCACAGACTCACCACTCTCTGTGAGAAAAAGTGTTTCCTCGTCTCCGTTCTAAATGGCTTACCCCTCATTCTTCAACTGTGGTCCCTGGTTCTGGACTCCCCCAACATCGGGACCATGTTTCCTGCCTCTAGCGTGTCCAAACCCTTAACAATCTTATATGTTTCAATGAAATGCCCTCTCATCCTTCTAAACTCCAGAGTGTACACGCCCAGCTGCTCCATTCTCTCAGCATGATGGCTCCGGTTGGGATCCTTCTACAGACTGAATGTATGGGGAGGAGATTTGGGGGGTGGGGTGGGGGTGAGAAAGCTGCAAGAGAGCAGGGGCAGGCCAAAAGCGTAGACAGATAGGTGGATACAGATGAGGGTGGTGTTTGATGGGCATATGGTTGGACAAAGACCTGAGATGACAAGAGAAAATGTTGTGAGACTCACAGGATATAGAGGGGAGAATTAGCAAGACATCAAGAGGGTCTCTCCCGCACACCACCCATTCCTTCTCTCCAGAGATGCTGCCTGTCCCGCTGTTACCCCAGCATTTTGAGTCTATCTTCTAATTGGCAATTAATGGTTCAATGGTTCCATTATTATCACAGATGCACAACACAGTGAAATTCTTTTGCACAACCCACAAATGAACAGTCGCCATATTTTGGTCCCGTTTGGAAAGATAAAGAGAAAAGTCCAAGATCACTGGATCTTGCACGGCTCGGCGACGCCCGCTGGGAGCTTCCGTTTTAATTAACTAACTTCCCACTGGATTAACTGAGAACAGGAGAACCGCCATACCTAGACACCCAAGACATACACTAAAACAATGTTACTGTTCTGTGACCGCTATCTTTGAAAATGTATCCCATTGTGAGTTGGCATCTTTAGCTGCAAGGCGTGGGGCAGAAGTAGGATATCACTTTCTTCAAGATGATAGAAAAAAATGTAAACAAGTTTAAAATATTCTGGGTTGTTTTTATTAGCTCAAGCAGGGCACAGCTTGGGTCATAGTGTGGAAACAGGCCCTTCAGCCCGACTTGCCCACACCGACCAACATGCCCCATGTACACTAATCCCATCTGCCTGCATTGGCCCATGTATCCCGCTAAACCTGTCCTATCCATGTGCCCGTCTAAACGTTTCTTAAACGTTGCGATAGTCCCTGCCTCAACCACCTCCTGCGGCAGCTCGTTTTATACACCCACCACCCTTTGTGTTGCATAAGTGATATTGCTGATTTATCTTAAAAGCCGAACCTTGGTGACATCCCGTCTGCCACTTGAGACAGAAGCACAATTACTAAAAGGGAGGAAGCAAGCAATTACAAACTTCCTAGGAAATTAGAAGTCTTTTGTATAAATTCACTGTTTGCACAGACTTCCGACCCAAACTGGTGCTTTATCGTCACCCCATTCAAGTGACCACTCTTCACATACAAAAGGGCACAAAGTGCTAGAGGAACTTAGTGGGTCAGGCAGCATCTCTGGAGAAAAGGAATAGGTGACGGTCTGAAGAAGGGACTCGACCACAAACGTCACATTCCTTCTCTCCATAGATGTTGCCTCACCCGCTGAGTTACTCCAGCTTTTTGTGTCTACCTTCGATTTTATCCAGCATCTGCAGTTCTTTCTCACACATTCCCCAACCACAGTCGCCGCTTACCTCCACAAAATTGTGGATAGCTTCCAGATAGACCAGGTTGTTGTCATTGACGTCCACGCAAATGCAGAAGTAGAGCCCAGCGTAGCGTCGATAGATTATCTTGAAGTTTCGAAACTGCAAATAGGAGTAGAAGAGCTCATCAAAGAAAATGAAGTCTGGTGAACTGTGAACACACTTTGAAATACCTCATGGGCTCTGCAGGACACACGAAAAGAAATGTGAAACGCTATATAAAGGTGAAAATTCTTTCCATTATAAGTGAAAAGGAGGGTTTCCTCTCTGAAGGATAATTGGATTTTATGAACCAATATTTTATTTTGTATAAAAGGAGAGGTTAGCACTCCCCTTGATAAGGATGGAAGGGGCCTTAGTGGCCTTGCAATACACAAATGGTTAAGGCATTACTATCTAATTAGGGCAGCCCATGCCGCAGCGGTAGAGCTACTGCCTCACAGCGCCAGAGACCCGGGTTATATCCTGACTACGGGTGCTGTCCGTACGTTCTCCCCGAGACCTGCGTGGGTTTTCTACAAGATCTTTGGTTTCCCTCGCACACTCCAAAGACGTGCAGGCTTGTAGGTTAATAGGCTTGGTATGAATATAATATTGCCCCTAGTGCGTCTAGGGTAGTGTTAATGTGTGGGGATGGCTTGCAGACTCAGTGGTAAAATGCTGTAAATACTCAGCAGTCATCCAGCATTTATGGAGTTAATGTTACAGATTAAAGACCTTCCAATCAAAGGTCTTCCACCATAAATGTTAACAGTCTCTCCCCCCTCCATGAACTCCACATGGCCTGTTAAGTATTTGCAGCATTTCTTTACCCTTTAGAGTTCAACATTTTTATCTTCTCTGTGTGTACACGGGCATCAAATAAGGCTGTTCAGAGGGATTCCGAGGTCCAAGTCCATATCTGCCTGAAACTGGTAACAAAAGTAGATAGAATGATAAAGAAGGCACATGATATGTTTGCCTTCATCAACCAGGGCATTGAGTGTAAAGGGCCTGTCCCACTTGCCGATTTTATCGGCAACTGCCGGCGTCATATCAGGGTTGCCAAAAGATTTTGAACATTTCAAAATCCAGCGGCGACAAAAAAAATGTTGCGACTCTTGAAAAAAAACACCGCACGTCAATACGTCATCATGTCGTGTCATGGCACCACCGCATCACACCGTGGATTTTTCGGTGACCTGATACGCCAGTCAAGGTCACCTTGACTGCCGGCAGTCGCCGAAAAAATCACCAAGTGGGTCAGGCCCTTAAGACTCTGGAAGCCATGTTGCAGCGTTATTAAACTTTAGCTGGGACGCATCTTGGAGTATTGGCTGCAGGTCTGGTCACTCCCATTATTGGAAGGATGTGGAAGCTTTCGAGATGGGGAAAAGGTTTACCAGAATGCTGCGTGGATTACATAGAAATATAGACAATAGGTGCAGGAGTCGGCCATTCGGCCCTTCGAGCCTGCACCACCATTCAATATGATCATGGCTGATCATGCAACTCAGTATCCCGTACCTGCCTTCTCTCCATACCCCATGATCCCCTTAGCCACAAGGGGCACATCTAACTCCCTCTTAAATATAGCCAATGAACTGGCCCCAACTACCTTCTGTGGCAGAGAATTCCACAGATTCACCACTCTCTGTGTGAAAAATGTTTTTCTCATCTCGGTCCTAAAAGACTTCCCCCTTATCCTTAAGCTGTGACCCCCTTGTTCTGGACTTCCCCAACATCGGGAACAATCTTCCTGCATCTAGCCTGTCCAACCCCTTAAGAATTTTGTATGTTTCTATGAGATCCCCCTCAATCTTCTAAATTCTAGCGAGTACAAGCCGAGTCTATCCAGTCTTTCTTCATATGAAAGTCCTGCCATCCCAGGAATTAGAGGATATATTATCTTTAAGGAGAGGTTGGACAAACATGGGTTGTTTTCTCTGGAGTGTTTGAGGTTGAGAAAAATATATAACATTAGGAGAGGCAAGATGGGGTCGACAGTCAGAACGCTTTCCCTGGGTGGAAATGTCAAAGACAGAGGTTTAAGATCGGAAGAGGAAAGTTAAAAGAAGTGTGCGGGGCAAACACTTTTTTGTTCACACAGAGAGAGTGGAAGGTGCTGCTCGGGGTTGTGGTGGAAACATAAGATGGAGGCGTTTAAGAGGCTTTTAGATAGGTGCATGTATATGAATGAATGAATAAGTTTATTGGTCAAGTATTCACATACAAGGAATTTGCTTTGGTGCTCCACCCGCAAGTGACAACATGACATACAGTGACAGTTAGGTATGACACATAAAACATTATGCTGGGAATGGATGGATATGGACCACATGCAACCCAAGATTAACTTAACATCATGTTCGACACAGACATTGTGGACTAAAGGGCCTGTTCCTGTGCTGTAGTGTGTTATGTTCTTTGTAAGGCAATGGATTTGGTGTAAATATAATGATTCTCCCTGGGCCAATATCTTACCTCGCCTGCCAAAGTAGGAAATCTGTTGACATCTACAGTGCAGACTCACACCAGGTACTGTCAGCAAGTGTGGAATAATTGATACCAAATGTGGCTCAGGAAGCATTGTTACATCTGAACTAGTAGAGCCCACAGTAGATGAAACATTAAACCCAGTGGATATGGGATCTCTGGGTGTCCTTCATTGAAAAAGAACGTGCTCGTCAGAGTGAGGCCACATGCAAACTGGAGGAACAGCACCTCATAATCCACTTGGGTATCTTACAACCTAATGGTATGAACATTATTTCTCCAATTTTTGGTAACTAACCTTCAACCCCCCCCCCCCACACTTATTTTCCGTCTCTCCCCTGTACCCCACCTGGATTTGCACCCATTTCTCCCATTCCCCATCGTCCCATCTATATTCCTTCCTCTGGCAACACAATTCTTCGTCATACTTCTCTTCTCATCTCACACTTTTTATCTTCTCATCTCTCGCCTTTGCCCAACCATCTGTCTATCACCCCCCTCCTCTCACCTGTATCCACCTATCACTCGCCAGACTATCCTGATCCCCACTTCTCTTCCAGCTTTCCTCCCCCCACCACAATCACTCTGAAGCATGGTTGAAACATCACCGATTCATATTATCCAGAGATGTTGCCTGACTGCTGAGGTACTCCAGCACCTTGTGTCTATTTTTGCCTGTCATACAAATTTCCAGATTGTTGAGCCCATTTTTAGGAACCTAACAAAGGTACGTACCACATACAGTATTTTGTTCGCGTATGTTCCAGAACAAAGGGTCACAGTTCCAGAACAAGGGGTCACAGTCTAAGGATATGGGGGAATTCCTTTAGGACCGAGATGAGGAAAACATTCTTTACACAGAGAGGTAGTTGAGGCCAGTTCATTGGCTATATTTAAGAGGGCGTTAGATGTGGCACTTGTGGCTAAAGGGATCAGGGGGTATGGAGAGAAGGCAGGTACGGGATACTGAGTTGGATGATCAGGCATGATCACATTGAATGGCGGTGCAGGCTCGAAGAGCCGAATGGCCTACTCCTGCACCTATTTTTCTATGTTTCTATGTATGCGTGTACATATGCCAAAAAGGTTCAGAACCACTGGTCTAAAGCCAGCAGAGATCAATAAGCCTACATCATCAGAAATATGATAAAATATGAGGTAGAAAGAGGCATTAGTCTCTCCCCTCCTCTCCTTGGCAAGGGAAGGGAAGTTAAGCAGGGGTGAAGGAGAAGAAATCCATGAGGGCTTTATGGCAGATTATAATTGATTCTATCCTTACCCCTAAAGCATGCAGTTTTGAGCTTCATTCAGCAGCTGATTTTCCCCTTCGTAGCCCAGGGGCACTGAAGCCTACCTTGGGTCTCATCTGCTGCCTTGGGCAAGAGTACCCATGGAGGCAGCTGAACCCAATTTGTCTCTGGGCCCACCCAGATGCCTCACAATTGGACCAGATGGTACAATGCTCCACTATGCCATCAGCTTTCTGACTTCTGATTCCTGTTTAATTGTTCACAATATGTGATCGACAAAAAAAACAGGTCAGATCCACAATCCATGTCATTTCTCTCCATCTGGAGCATTATGTGTTTTTTTTCCCCCTCCTTTTTGCTGAATCAGTTTCTGGAGACGAAATAGCATTAGGCATTTCCTTCATGATTCATTAGCAACTAGTCAGCCCCGAGTCTGTGCCAGCAGCAATCACCACGCTAGGTTCTCTACTCCATTCTCCTCGCCCAGTCATATGGTTAAGGCAGGCAAGGAAACTGTCGGTGCCTTGTGTTGAGCGGCTAAGTGATCATGCATGTGGAAAGAGACAGGAGGTGGGGAAAACCCCCCTACGTCAAGGGTTGGAGGCGGCGACAGCTATAGTGAACGACAATGTGACCAAGTGCAATCTGGAAATCACCATTCAGGGTGCAGGGATGTTAAACTTTTCTTGCTGGTATTCTTTACAATTTGAGATTTGAGTTCAGTTTATTGTCACGTGTACCGAGGTACAATGAAAAGCTTTCACCGCGTGCTAACCAGTCAGCGGAAAGACAATATATGATTGCAATCGAGCCGTCCACGGTGTACAGATACATGGTAAAGGGAGTAACATGAATAACGTTTAGTGCGAGATGAGGTCAAGTAAAGTCCGATCCAAGATCTCCAATTAGGTAGATAGTAGCTCAGGACTGCTCTCCAGTTGGGAGGATGGTTCTGTTGCCTGATAACAGTTTTGAAGAAATTGTCCCTGAATCTGGTTTTCACACTATTCTTTTTGTCCGATGGGAGAAGGGGGAACGGCCAGGGTGCGACTCGTCCTTGATTATGTTGGTGGCCTTGCCGAGGCAGTGTGAGGTGCAAATGGAGTCAGCGGAAGGGAGGTTGGTCAGCTTTTTCATTCTGTGGGTACCAACGTTTATGGTGAGAGGGTAGGAGAATGGGGTCGAGAGGGAAAGATACATCGTCATGATTGAGTAGTGGAGTAGACACGATGGGCTGAATGGCCTAATTCTGCTCCTGTGACGTACGAACTTATGATGCCAGTGACCTGGTTGTCTAGCTGCCTCAACGACTTTGACTTATTGCCAGAAGACAGAGTGAATGTAGGCTTGCTCTTTGTTTAACTGTCATTGTGGATCCCAGCAAGGCAATAATAGGATTGGTACACAATATCACTAATGTGGGTATATCTAGAGGGAGTTGGACAGGACTCCCAACCCTGATAACTACAGTTATACCTCCCAGAAGCATATTCGTGGTAGCTAAGCAGGGACACTGTCCTCACAGTTGAATATTGGCATTCACTGTTAATAGCCACTTGGGCAATGTACCAACGTGCAATTACTATCCTTGGAACAGGTATCCCATTGAGGGCTTTAGGACAGGAAGGAATACAAATGATGTTACTGGCATAATCAGAAAAGACTTGCTGCCAAAACGCTGATTCAATGCAGTGTGAAAATCTAAACATTCTATGAATTGTACAGAAATGTGCTGAGCCAAACCTAGTTTAACAGCAGATGGATGGAGTGAGGGAATGCTAATCTATGCATCAACTAGCTTTTTCTTAAAGATTTTTCCCAACTTGTTTGATCTTACGGCATGCAGTCCTTTAGTTCAATTATTTTTTAAAGTTGAGTCTGAAGAATGTTCTCGACCCGAAACGTCGCCCATCTCCTTCGCTCCTTAGATGCTGCTGCACCCGCTGAGTTTCTCCAGCCTTTTGTGTACCCTCGATTCTCCAGCATCTGCAGTTCCTTCTTTAGTATTTTTTAAAGTTATTGCCCACCCTCGATATTTTTGGCTCGGCGCAGTTGCTGGGACAAATAGGGAGCCAGTTTCCAGGCTAACTTTGTACTACAAGATGGCAGGGCAGCTGTTTTGCCAGTTATTTTGCCCAGACATGCTATACGCAGGTTGGCACACCTATCAGGACCACCTGGAATGACTTCAATTGAAAAATATCATTAAAAATCTGGATATGAGCGTTGCTGACAAAGACAGCATTTAATGTCCACTGCTGATCCTTTGAATTTCAATTGATTCAGAAGACAACTAATGGTGAATTAATTTGCTAGGAGTATGCAGTCACAGAGTTATCCAGACCTGGTGAGGTCCGCAGCCTTCCTTCCCTAAAGCGAACCAGTGGACTCGTTTGCTGGTCTGGCAGTTTCACACTTTAGAGATACATCATGGAAACAGGCCCCTCGAGCCACCGAGTCCGCACAGTCCAACAATCACCCGCTCACACTGGTTCTGTTATCCAAGTTTTGCATCCAACACTGAGGGCAATTTACAGAGGCCAATTGACCTACAAACCTGCATGTCTTTGGAATGTAAAAGGAAACTGGAGCACCCCGAGGAACGCCACACGGCCGGTCACAGGGAGAACGTACAAACTCTGTACAGACAGCACCTGTGGTCAGGGTCGAATCCGGGTCTCTGGCGCTGTAAGGCAGCAACTCTACCGCTGTGCCACCTTGCCGCTCTAAATTCTAGAGTAAAAAGTAGTCAAATTTAAAATCCCTGGTTGTTACAGTTTGATTTGAACATTGATTTAAGCTTTTACAATGCTTTCCTTCAAGAACCAAGCTTCCAAAACTACAATAGGATTGAACTGGTATAAATCTCATATATTGGCCACTTGTTATATTACTCGCATTACTCATGCCTTGAAGTTTGGCATGTGGAGTCTGAAATGAAAACCATAACTGTTGATTTAACCATTATCCATAGATGACCAGGATATATATTTGTTTTGAATTAATGGGTTTAAAGTGGCTGCTTTAGTAGTTTTTGATGGATTTGGCTTTAATGAGAACACTACAAAACATTAATATCAGTCATTTGAGAGACATAAATTATCGGGTAAAAGGATTAGCATTTATTTTGGAACATAGATAAGAGACCCTAGATGATATAAAACCGCTATATTCCCCTGATGACAAAGAGCTGAGGTATTCTTGATTGTTTACCATATGGTGCGGTATTTAGTTCCATAGATTCGCGGAGCCTCACCTTTTAGTTCTAGTCAATGATACGAATGCTTTCTAATAGCACAGACTAGGTAAAATCACATATCGGAAGACACTTGAGCTGGCTGATTGTAGGCTTCTGAGTGCCCAGCATAAATCCCATCTCCAAGAGGACAGAAAATAGCAGATACTTTCTTTTTAAGCTGAAGTGGATCTTACTGCACCTCTCTTACTGTGTTTAGCTCACTGGCACTACAGTGCAAACTGCAGTGTATGCTCTTATAAAACGGACACAAAAAACTGCCAGTACAAAAGGATTAATAAAGCACATCTACCATCTATGGAGTAAACAAAATGGTGAACGAACAGTAAGGCAGCACACGGTTAATTGGAGCGGTGTGTGAAACTAATGACCCAAAGGCAATCAAGTCATACGTTAGGTATGTCTCCACAGATTTAAACCAGCATTATTCATACATCAGTGTCACTGCTTTGAAATATTTCCTACCAAGGGCAGTCCGAGGGGTAGTTTTTCTGGATGTTGGTCTCCACTTTTAAGCAACAGACTATCAGCCTTGGCACCAGGGCTATTTGGTCAGCCATTTCCATTATAATGTGCCGATGCATGCATCAATATAGGGAACCCTAAAATAAGTTGGAACGTTAATTCTCCCATTCTAACGGGGGATGGCCCTTGTGTGAACTAATGATTTTATGCTTAAATGCTCAGTAGTAAACTGGGTTTCTTTTCCCCCAGTGTTGATGACTTCACTGTCTGCTGTTAAGTAACCCAAAAAAGGTTTGATGCTCATTGGTTGATCTCAGTTGTGGCAGGAAATGGAGGTGTTACACTTGACTCAAGAACCCAAGGGACCAGGGTTGGTTGGGAGCCCAGGGCACAAAGGTGGACGAGCGAGGAGAGGTTCGCAGGTCCGAGGGAAGGTGACGGCTGGAGGCCCGCAGCAGCCTGGGGCTCGCCTGGAACGGGCAGCGCTCATAATACCCAGAGCATGGATTGGGAATGGCGTTAAAACATGGCGCCTCTTTGCATGTGGGATCAGTAGACTTTTTCTGTACAATTTGCTAAATCGGGGATGTGCTTAGATAGGGCAATACTCTACTGGACTGTTTGTAAGACATTGTGCGTTTGCACTTCGCACGTGGCAATCCAAGCACCATTCAACCATTAAGTGATCGCTGGAGGTAGGAGATCCCCCAATATTTAAGAAACAGGTAGACAGGTACATGGATAGGACAGATTTAAGAGGGATATGGACCAAACGCAGGCAGGTGGAACATGTTGGCTGGTGTGGGCAAGTTGGGCCATAAGGGCCTGCATCCACACTGTATCACTCTATGATTCTATAACTCTACATAGGGGGAAACTTAAACTTTGGGGAATGCCATATAATAGGCATGTCCTTAAGAATCCCAGCTAAAGTTAGTAATTTATTATTGCATACGGACGAACAACAGCAGAGTCAATGGAGTTGCCCTTTTGACAAAAACATCTGTAGAAACACGGGTACACAAAAGGCTGGAGAAACTCAGCGGGTGCAGCAGCATCTAAGGAGCGAAGGAGATAGGCGACGTTTCAGGTCGAGACCCTTCTTCAGACTGGTTAGGGCTCAAGGAAACGAGAGATATAGACGGTGATGTGGAGAGATAAAGAACAATGAATGAAAGATATGCAAAAAAGTATCGATGATAAAGGAAACAGGCCATTGTAAGCTGTTTGTAGTGTGAAAATGAGAAGCTAGTGCGACTTGGGTGGGGGAGAGATAGAGAGAGAAGGAATGCCAGGGCCCAAGGGCTGAGGGAGAGGTGGGAAGGGGAGGAGACAGCCAGGGTTAACAGAATTGAGAAAATTCAATGTTTAAGCCCAGAGGATGCAGACTCCCCAAGCGGAATATGAGGTGCTGTTCCTCCAACTTGCGGTGTTGCTCACTCTGGCCGTGGAGGAGGCCCAGGACCGAGAGGTCGGATACGGAATGGGAGGGGGAGTTGAAGTGCTGAGCCACCGGGAGGTCGGGTTGGTTATTGCGGACAGAGCGGAGGTAATCGGCAAAACGATCGCCAAGCCTCCGCTTGGTCTCACCGATATAGATCAGCTGGCATCTGGAGCAACGGATGCAGTAGATGAGGTTGGAGGAGGTGCAGGTGAACCTCTGTCGGACCTGGAAGGACTGCTTGGGTCCCTGAAAGGAGTGGATGGGGGAGGTGAAGGGACAAGTGTAGCATCTCTTGTGGTTGCAAGGGAAAGTGCCCGGGGAAGGGGTGGAGCGGGAGGGAAGGGAAGAATTGACAAGGGATCAATGGCCGGCTGCCAATGGTTCCAGCTAGTGATGCTGATATATCATCAATACTGTTATGACTTTGGCATGTCTACCATTTATGTTGGTAAGACCGATACAGAACACATATGGAGGCTTTTTGTCCCCTGGCAATAATACTCAGAATTTTTACTTTAGATTCTCTATATATTAGTCAGAGGGTGGTGATCTGTATGATTGCTACTTAATTCTGCAATGTTTTAAAATCGTTTCATTATCCGCGACCAAGAGGCTGAAAAGATTATCTTTTGTAAAACATTATCTACATGTTTCCTACACCACAGCGATGATTACAGTTTCACAGTGCAAGGTCCTGAGTGGAATTGTACCAACGTAAACTATGTTAAGGTTTGCCAATCTTTAGTTTGATGGCACTGCCAAAAGAAAATATGGAATGATTCTTTCCTTTATATGTTGGAGTTTCAGCCGCTTAATGTTTGGATGCCTAGTAGGCCCCCCTCAGTCATGACTGACCATGGGTGATGTGTGGTCGGATGCAAGCCTGGGTGATGTCATTTGGAGGACAGGCTGTTGCCCATGCAGCACGCCCCCCCCCCTCTCCACAACTCTGATCGATCCAAAGGAACAGCAGGGCCGTAACAGTTTGGCACCAACCCATCGCAGGAGCTGTCAGAGCGTGGTTGTAGACAACGACGAACTACCTTAGGGACCCCGACTCCGGATTTTCTTGAGGTCTACTCCAGGAGCCTTTTCCATGACTGGATATGGCCACAAGGCAGCGGAGGTTTTAAATCAGAGTTTTCCCTCTCCTAGATGGACTGCTTTCCCAGGCTGACGAGCCCCATCTGCCCGAGACTCGTAGGGGCGGGAGCATCTACCTTCCCTTGCAGGTCTTAGCATCTGTCCACTGCCCAGTTTGGGTAAATGCAGGAAGAGAACACAAATTAAATGTACCCCCACCTGCCCACCTCGATTTCAACATGATAATCCTCCTGATTCTTCCCTGTCTGCTCTTCTCGATAAACTATCTTGCCTGCTTTACCAGAGGTGATTAATGATAATCACTTGGGTGTCAGTGGGATATATTTCACGATTGCGGGTATTCCAAGTGAGGCTGATCATAATATTTATGTCTAAGCAGGAACTGCAGATGCTGGTTTACACCAAGATAGATACAAAGTGCTGGAGTAACTCAGGGGGGGTCAGGCAGCATCTCTGGAGAAATGGAATAGGTGACATTTCCGGTTGAGACCCTTCTTCATTCTATTCCTTTTCTCCAGATATGTTACCTGACCCGCTGATTGTCTCCAGCATTTTGTGTGTATGTAAGATTTTTATGTACACATTTTTCAACATAGGCGCCAGAGATCTAAACAAAAGATTGTTCAATGTATTTATCATCATCTTAGTCAAATTATATTGGCGACACATGCATGTCTGTATATAAATGTTCATGTGTCTGATAATGTAAGGGATATAATGTAATGGATGCAAGCATAACACCAATTTTATATTTGCAGATGGAGAATTAAATACCGTTTTAGTTTTAGAGATACAGGCCCTTCGGCCCAACGAGTCCGCACCAACCAGTGATCTCTAAACACTATCCCACACACACTGGGGACAATTTACATTTATACCAAGCCAATTAACCTACAAACCTGTGCATCTTTGGAGTGTGGGAGGAAACCGAAGATCGCGGAGAAAACCCAGTGCACAGGGGAGAACGTACAAACTCCGTACAGACAGCACTCGTAGTCGGGATCAAACCCGGGTCTCTGGTGCGGCAAGCGCTGTAAGGCAGCAACTCTACTGCTGCACCACCGTGCCTGCCTGGCCATTGCAATCTCAGAGCTGCAGTCGGTATTGTACCTCCACAAAGTTGGTATGTTTAGCATCACGAACAGTCACGACAGCGTGAACCTCCTCGATGAGCTTTTGCTTTTCATCGTCATCAAACTGCATGTACCACTTAGCCAAACGGGTTTTGCCAGCACGGTTCTGAATAAGGATGAAACGGATCTGAAAAGAGAAAAGGAAATAAATGAAGAGGCTGCAGCGTTTGTCTGTTTTATTTATGTGTCCCAAAAGAATATTTTGTTGCAATCTCCCTTACTCAATGACACCAAAATGAATTCACTGATTAATATCTTGTCTTTTACAGCTACGATTCGTACATCGTGCAAATTAGCAGCCAGCAGAGGAAATGTTATGAATAGTTTGTGAATTACTTTAGTTTTAGGACTTTATTCCTTGGAGCTCACGAGTCCGAGGGGCGACGTTAAAGAGGTGTGTATAAAATCATGCGGGGAATAGAGAGGGGGAATGCACAGTCTTTTACCCAGGGTAGGGGAATTAAAAACAAGAGGACATATGTATAAGGTAAGAGGGGCAAGATTTAATAGCATCCTGAAAGGCAAAATTTGCTCTTTGAGAGTGGTGGGTGTATGGAACGAGTTGCCAGAGGAGGTAGTTGAGGCAGGACTGACTATTCCAATGTTTAAGAAATATTTAGACAGGTACATGGATAGCTCGAAGGGTACCTCAAAGGGTTTCTGCCCGAAACGTTACCTATTTCCTTCGCTCCATAGGTGCTGCTGCATCCGCTGAGTTTCTCCAGCACTTTTGTCTACCCAGGTACATGGATAGGACAGGTTTAGAGAGATATGGGCTAAATGCAGGCAGGTGCAGGTAGTGTTGATGGACATGTTGGCTGGTGTGGTCAAGTTGGGCCGAAGGACCTGTTCCCACGCTGTAAGACCTTAGGGGACATTTTGGGTCAGGGCACTTCTTCAGACTGAAGGTTGTGCAGTGTTCCTCTAAGAGATCTAAATGACAATATCTTCAAGTATCAATTTGGACAGCAAACATTTCCACCACAAACAAGACTATTCTTGCTTTTTGCTGAGTTCCTCCACCAATTAGTTTTTTCAGCGTCTAGTCTCTTTTGTCTCCACTCCTGTTCCCTCCCCACCCCCCTTCCCCCAATATCTACACATGTGCACTTTCCAATAAGTACGCAAGTTTATTGGCCAAGTATTCACATACAAGGAATTTGCCTTGGTGCTCCGCCCACAAGTAACAACATGACATACAGTGACAGTTACGAATGACTCAGAAAACACTAAACATTAATAATAATAAAACATTAATGATAAAACACCATTGATTAAGCATGTGAACCAACAAAATACCAGATCAAAGGGAGGCTACAGATTTTTGGCTGTTGAGTAGAGCAACTACTCGTGGATAAAGACTGTTTTTATGTCTGGCTGTGGCAGCTTTGACATTCCGGAGTCGCCTTCCAGAGGGAAGTGATTAAAAGTGTTTGTGGCCAGGGTGAGAGGGGTCAGAGATGATCTTGCCCGCTCGCTTCCTGGCCTTTGCAGTGTACAGTTCATCAATGGAGTCACTGGATGGTGATCAGAACCTATAATCTGGAATGACCTTTCTTCTTGGTGAGACCACAATGATCTCAGCTAACTTGATGGCCCGTTGCAGTGACTGCTGCATTCCGTGGTTACCTTTGGATGCTTTCTTTAGAACACTTTCTAAGACGGTGGGGTGCACCCTACCTTTGACATGTTGCTATGAAAAGGTCTGTGGTTTCCTGATGGAAGTGGGGGGAGGACATCTGACTCAGTGATCACAGGCTTACAAAGGATACACCCAACCTTCCTTTCCTCACGCAATAGAAGATTTTAGTTTAATTACCCCGTACAATTAAATAACAGTTTATAGACCAAAAAAAACATTTCCGTATTAAAAACATTCCAAAATATCACAGCCACCTATATTCTCCCCTTCACTCAAATGCATCTTGGCGCCTAACCAAGTGTACTGCTGCTAAAAAAAAGGTTCATTTGCCAAGCTATTTGTGTCTTTACTCTTAAATGCACTCCACCGTTATAAGTGTGGGAATAACAAGTTGAGCTGGAACGTGGGTATCTGGAAACCATTTTGAGACAGAGGGTCAACAACAGGGAATTAATTCAAAGCTTTAACAATATGGAGGCGCAGGTGGTTTGGAAGGGTCTCGACCCAAAGCATCACCCATTCCTTCTCTCCAGAGATGAGATGCTGCTGGACCAGTTGAGTTGCTCCAGCTTTTTGTGCCTATTTTCGGTTTCAACCAGCACCTGCAGTTCCTTCGTACACATATCTCAACCACTTTTTTGTCCATTTTTGCCCCATGTCTCTCTAAATCTTTCCTATTCATGTACCTGTCCAAATAAAGATTTCCTTTTAAAAGGTACCTCAGCTACCTCCTCTGCAGCTTATTCCATATACCCTCTGTGTGAAAAGGTTGCCCCTCAGGTTCTTATTAAATCTTTCCTATTAAATGAGGCAGAGGAAGGGTCCTGAACTGAAACGTAACCGATCCATGTTCTCCAGAGATGCTGCCTGATCTGCTGCATTACTCCAGCATTTTGTGTCTTTATTCGTTGTAAACCAGCACTTGCAGTTCCTTGTATCCTAATATTTCTACTAGTCTTTTAAATGCCATCCTTATATGGTGGAACTCTAATTTAAAGAAACGCTGGAAATACTTCACAGCATCTGCAGAGGGAGCGAGAATTTAGAGTTCACGTTTCAGGTTGATATCTTGGAAAAGTTAGAAATAGAACAAATTTTCCATTCCAGAGAAATGGGGAAGGAGCAGAGAACAAGGAGAAGATGTTGAGGTGAGAATAAATGACACAGCCTATTCTTATTTTTTGCTGAGTTCCTCCACCACTTTGTTTTTTTCAGCATCTCGTCTCTTTTGACTTCCACTCCCGTTGATATGGCAGGAGAATTGAGAGAAAGAGGAGTGAATGAAAGCTGAATTACAGGAAGGGAGACAAAAATAAATCTGCAGAAAAAGATTGGAACATGTTTGCATCCTGTTACTTTTTGGCACTTTCCTGCCACAGTATCCCACCAAATGACAATGAAAGATCATCCATCCAACACATGAACTCGGTTTCCCTCATCATGGATGCTGCTTGACTTGCTGAGTAATTACAGCATTTTCCATTCTTATCCCAACGTGAGATTCTCTGGGGTTAACTGGAAGTACAGTGGCACGCTGGCTCAGCGATAGATCTACTGCCTTATAGCACCAGGGGCCCGGGTTCCATCCTGACTACGGGTGCTGTCTGTATGGAGTTTGTACGTTCTCCCCGTGGCCTGCGTGAGTTTTCTCCGAGATCTTCGGTTTCCTCCCACACTCCAGAGACGTACAGGTTTGTAGGTTAATTGGCTCGGTATAAAATGTAAAATTGTCCCTAGTGTGTGCAGGGTAGTGTTAATGTGCAAATGATAAACTATAGAATAGAAGTCATTCAAAATGTAAATACTTGTAACAATAGAAGTAGAGGTTGTCATTTTCTCTCCCGAACCAAAGAGAGGAAGAGTTGGCCACATTTTTGTTCAGTTTAGAGTTACAGCGCGGAAACAGGCCCTTCGGCCCACAGAGTCCCTGCACATTTATCCTTTGAGAAAGATTTGCAAATTTCGAGCCATTAATAACAAGTTAGGGAGGAAAGATTTCAACATTTCAACTCCATTCAATGTACTAAGGTTGAATTGCACCCAAACAAACTTTGTGGGAGTCCAGATTAATGTAACGGATACAGATAATACATGTCTGAACACTATCATTACTTATTTTCTCAAATGGAATTAGGTTTCTCTTTATTTAAGATGTCACTTTGTTTGAGCTCAACTGCACCTAATTTGCATATCTGTAATTAGAATAATTAGACTGGGTGGTTTAGGCACAATGCAAGAAAAGTTCAATTCAAATAAAAACAATACGCTTTCTTTCATCAGCGATAATATCAAATGTATAATAGCAGTCTTAGCTAGAAGCATCATTTAACAGTATTCCATTCCAGCTTGTACACCAAGAGTCTTACAGCAATTGAACAGGCCCTTCAGCCCAACTTGCCCACACCGACCAACGTGTCCCAGCTCCACTAGTCACACCTGCCTGCGTTTGACCTATATACCTCCAAACGTGTCCTATCCATGTACCTGTCTAAATGTTTCTGAGATGTTACAAAAGTACCTGCCTCAACTATCTCCTCCAGCAGCTCGTTCCATACACCCACCACCCTTTGTGAGAAAAAATTACCCCTCAAATTCCTATTAAATCCTTTCCCCTTTACCTTGAGCCTATGAATCTGGTCCTTGATGCACCTACTCTGTAAGAGACTCTGTGCATCTACCTGATCTATTCCTCTCAAGATTTTAAACACCTGTATAAGATCACCCCTCATCCTCCTGCGCTCCAAGGAATAGAGACCCAACCTACTCAACCTCTCCCCATAGCTCACACCCTCTAGTCCTGGCAACAACCTTGTAAATCTTTGCTGAGCTTGACAATATCCTAGAACATGGTGCCCAGAACTGAACACAATATTCTAAATGCGTTCTCACCAACGTCTTATACAACTGCTCAACGACCTCCCAACTTCTATACTCAATACTCTGACTGATGAAGGTAATTATGCCAAAAGCCTTTTTGACCACCTCATCTACCTACAACTCGACCTTCAAGGAACCATGCACCTGCACTTCTAGATCTCTCTGCTCTGCAACACTCCCCAGAGGCCTACCATTCACTGTGTAGGTCCGGCCCTTGTTAGACATCCCAAAATTCAACACTTCAACACCTGGTGTAAGATAGAAGTAGTGTAGGGGTGTTCGTTGGTCGGCACAGGCATGTTGGGCCGAAGGGCCAGTTTCCACTCTGTATCTTTATAATAACCCAAACTATTTATTTCAGATTTCAACTGTTCATATTATTGCCAAATATATTGGACTTGGCAAATCATGAATCGTTCATTTGGATCTCGTGTAACTCAACGCCTATGGCATCCAATAAAGCATAATTGGGTTATTGTCATCAACTAATATACTTTATTATCGTGAATTTGTTTAGAGATACCGCGCGCAAACAGGCCCTTTGGCGTGCCAAGTCCGCAACGACCAGCGATCCACGCACACTTACACTATCCTACACACACTGGGGACAATTTTACATTCATACCAAGCCAATTAACCTACAAATCTGTGCGCCTTTGTGTGGTGGGAAGTGTGGGAGGAAACCGGAGATCTCGGAGAAATCCCACACAGGTCACGGGGAGAATGTACAAACTCTGTACAGACAAGCACCCGTAGTCAGGAACATACCTGAATCTGGTGCACTGTAAGGCAGTAGCTCTACCTTTGTGCAAATGTAAATTCAACACCGATTGAGATGGATTTTAATGTTAGTTTGCAAAAATGGCTGCATATTTAAATTAAAACAGATTCTATTTTTGTTTGTAAAGAAAGTCTTCTCTCCATGCAGGAGGCCCCATGAAATGTTGGCATTGGTCAGGAAGTCCTGTCTGCTTACTCAGGGGCACAGGACACAATACTGATTGAGGCTCTAATGAGGCTGGTGCTTGGTAATGCTGGGTGGGAAAATTATTTCAAGTTAGGAAATCCTCAGGAAAAAGCAACTATATCCGAAAGCAACCCTGGGACAGATCAGACCATTCATGATACTGAAATTATTATTTTTTTTTAAATATTCTGACACCCATAATTGCCAAAATAAAGTATTATTCCTAAAGTAGAATGGTGAATTTAACACCATTTAACACTTAGAATTTGGGGTTCATAACACATCTGCCCAGATCTTCCTTGCACCATTACTGACCTAAGTTGGAGACCTTCACAACATCCTCTTTGCGATGCAGACCCCAACTAAATTAATAGTAATGACGGGACTGCATCAACTGAGACAATAAGCTGGCAACTATGGAGGAATGATTTCCAGAGGAAATTAGGTCAATATTTGGAGACACCAGAAACTGCAGATGCTGGAATCTTGAATAAAACACAAAGTGCTGGAGGAGCACTTTGGTCACTCCATTGATGATGCCTCAGAGGGCGGTGGAGGCCAGTTCTGTGGATGCTTTCAAGAGAGAGCTAGATAGGGCTCTTAAAAATAGCAGAGTCAGGGTATATGGGGAGAAGGCAGGAACGGGGTACTGATTGGGGATGATCAGCCATGATCACATTGAAGGGCCGAATGGCCTACTCCTGCACCTATTGTCTATTGTCATGCCTGATCTGCTGAATTCCTCCTGCTCCTTGTTTTTTAGGTCAATTCCTATCTAGCCTAATATTCAATGGCGAGATGTGCTTTGTAGAATTGCTTTATGAAATTGATCAAATTTAGATTGTCATTGAGGACAAGCCATCCATTGCAAAAATTAAAATGTAATCATAGTAAATTTCAAATGAGGTTGAAGTAGATCAAGTACAACAAACTGATTTGAAATGATTCCATCTGCAATAATTAAACCTATCAACACTACATTAAAACACACCTAATGTTATTATAGAAAATAACATTGTTCTGTTAGAGACAGCTTTAACTAACTATTTACTATACACAAGGAGGAAAACAGTTTGATACAGTAAAGAATAGCAAGTTGAGTGTGCGATGAAGGAGTCGGAATAGAGTTGGGTGCAAGTTGGGGGATAAATGAGATTTTTTTTAAATAGGGTTCAGTGAAACTATAATGGATCTTTCTGATAATCCAAGATTATCCATAATCATATGTATGAATGGGACTACAAATAACTAAAACACAACAGTACTGCACAGGAACAGACATTTCAGCTCACGATATTTGCGCTGAATATTATGTCAAATTAAATGAATCTCTTCTCCCTAAATGTGATCCATATTCCTCCGTTCCCTGCATATCCATGGGTCTAACTAAAAGCGTGTTAAACATCAGCAGCGTATCTGTCTCTACCACCACCCATCCCGGCAGGCACCCACCACTCTTGGTATAACATTTGCTCTGCACATCTCCTTTAACTTTCTTCCTCTGACCATACAGCCACACCCTCTAGTATTTGATATTTCCAAACCGGGAAAAAGGTTCTGAATGTTCACCCTATCTTTGCCTCTTATAACTTTATAAACTTCTAGCAGGTCGCCCCTTAGGCTCCCCTTCACGCTCCAAATAAAAAGCTATAAAGCGCGGTGGAGGCCGGTTCTCTGGATACTTTCAAGAGAGAGCTAGATAGGGCTCTTAAAGATAGCGGAGTCAGGGGATATGGGGAGAAGGCAGGAACGGGGTACTGATTGGGGATGATCAGCCATGATCACATTGAATGACGGTGCTGGCTCGAAGGGCCGAATGGCCTACTCCTGCATCTATTGTCTATTGTCTACAAAACAATGCATGTTTGTTTAACCTCTCCTTATAGCTAACACCCTCTAATCCTGGCAGCATCCTGCTAAACTTCTTCTGCACCCTCTGCAAAGCCTCTATATCCTTCCTGTAATGCGGCAACCAGAACTGCACACAATACTCCATCCGAGGCCCAAAAATGTTTTAATAAGGCCGCAACATGACTTCCTGAACCTTTATGCCCTGGCCGATGAAGGTAAGAATACCAAGTGCCTTCTGTAAAAATCTATCTGCTTGTGTTGCCACTTCTAAGTAGCATTGGACTTGGACCCCAAGATAATAATAAGGAGGAAACTGTTCTGCCCTTCATGCTCTGCCTCGTTGAAAACCAATTTAATTGGTCCCATGGTACTGCTTCGATCTCTGTACCTTTGAAAAAGGATGCATTTTCAACTGAATATACAACTCCGTGGAGAAAGTGACAATTCAATTTTCTGTTTTTAATTCACTATGAAAAATAGTGGAATATACATTTTTCTGGAAGGGTCAGCCGTTCTTGCTACTATCTAATCACCCTTGAGAGGGTGGTGGAGGAGAACTGCATCTACATCGGTGAGACCAAGTGTAGGCTTGGCGATCGTTTCGCCGAACGCCTCCGCTCGGTCCGCATTAACCAACCTGATCTCCCTGTGGCTCAGCACTTCAACTCCCCCTCCCATTCCGAATCCAACCTTTCTGTCCTGGGCCTCCTCCATTGCCAGAGATTGGTGGAGCAGCACCTCGTATTCTGCTTGGGCAGTCTGCACCCCAGCGGCCTGAACATTGACTTCTCCAATTTCCGGTAGCCCTTGCTGTCTCCTCCCCATCTCAGCTCTCCCTCAGGCCTCTGGCTCCTCCTCTTCCTTTCTTCTTCCCGCCCCCCCACCCTGCATCAGTCTGAAGAAGGGTTTCGGCTCGAAACGTTTCCCATTTCCTTCGCTCCATAGATGCTGCCGCACCCGCTAAGTTTCTCCAGCATTTTTGTCTGCCTTTTTTAACTACTGCAACCCTTGTGCTCCCACAGCGGTCCTACAGTTGGGTCGCGAGTTCCAGGAATTTGACTAGGCAATAATGAAAGAACAGCAACATTTCAAAGTAAAGCTGGTGTCTGACACAGAAACATCCGTGCTCCCATCTGCCTCTGCATTGTCCTGGACATTATGAATCTTGTGAGGGAGGTGCTGTTAAAGGAATGAGCTAAAGGCCCACATTGCATCTTGTATATGTCGCATAATATGGCTGTGGTGCTCTGGTGGACATGGATGAACATTTAGGACAAGCATGGATGTTTGTCAAGCAAATGGACAAATGGTTGGTTTCTTGAATGTAGTTGGGAATATTCAATTCCAGGTAATTGAATAGTATCCATCCCATTGCTGACTTGTGCTTGGTACGTGATTTTCCGGCTCCCTTGGTTCCAAAGGCTTGCTGGATTATCCGTTTTGCCAGACCATCATAGGTCACGCCTCCAAGAGGAGTCTTTCTTGCTAGTTTATGTTCTCTGGTTCGTTTTATGTGAGGGGTGGGGGAGGGGGTCGGGGAAAACCTTTTCCGATTGGATCTCTTACCTTGCTGAAGATGCAATTGTATTCCGGATCGTTTCTCCGGTCGGTCTGCAGCCTAACATCATGGAGCTGGCGGCCTTGCTCGAGACTGACTTTGAGCCCCACCGCGGGACTGTGGACTTACCATTGGAGCCAGCGATCCCTTGCCTGTGATCGACGCTCCAACTGCGCCCTGCGGATTTCAACATTGAGGCGCTCGCAGTATCGGGTAGAGACTGATGTCGGGAAGCTCCAAAGTCACAGAAGGTTCGACTAGCCCCGACCCAAGGATCTGAGATCCCCCCCCACCGATGCAGGAGCTTGATTGCAATACTCATAGTATCTGTAATGACCAGCAGTCAACCTTTCCAACATATTGTTGAAGATGGGAAGTCTGGAAAATCCGCAGACTCCTGACTTTAGATAATTCTGTGTTTTTTCCCCTAATGGATGGTAGAGAGGCACATATTTCATCGTCCATCAGAGCTACAAACATATTTTCAGATGCAGCAGAGGGAGATGCACGTTGCCTTTTTGCTGCATTAATTTGTAGCTCAAGATTGAAAAGAACACATTCTTAACGCAGGCTTATATAGAGTGGACGTGGAGAGGATGTTTCCACTAGTGGGAGTGTCTAGGACTAGAGATCATAGCCTCAGAATTAAAAGACATTTCTTTAAGAAGGAGATGAGGAGGAATAGCTTTAGTCAGAGGGTGGTGAATCTGTGGATGTTTTTAAGGCAGAGAGACAGATTCTTGATTGGTACGGGTGTCAAGAGTTGTGGGGAGAAGGCAGGAGAATGGGATTAGGAGGGAGAGATGGATCAGCCATGATTGAATGGCAGAGTAGACTTGATGGGCCGAATGGGCTACTTCTGCTCCTATCACTTATGACTTTACGAGCTCAACAGTTTCAGATTTTAAAGAAAAGGAACAAATCACAATGTCACTCCAGAGAAATTGCTCCACATCTAAACAATATCACGCAACCATCCAACCTATTCAGTAGATTGTCCATCTAAAGTAACACAAGTGAAAATGGTACCAGCGATTGCTTTGCTGTGGTTAAATGGGGCATGATCATTCTTACATTGACTGGTGTAAGGTTTGCGCTAAAATGTTGCAACTTGCTAAGTTCCTGTTGTGTCTACTCTATGGTTGGTTAAGAAATACAGACTAGTATAGCATCATATTTTGTCTACAGTCTTTGCTGAGTTAGCTTATTTTGGGTGTTCTGGCAAAACAAGTATTAAATTTAGCTTCTGCAGTCTGGAGAGGGATGGGGAGTTCATGTGCGGGGAGCCCTTATGCAAGTGGACATCCTAAATAGCTCAAAGGAAAGGATAGACTGAGCTAAGAATTATTCCTACTTAACATGGCCAAAATGACTCGCTGACAAAGGCAGGGCAATAGCTTCTTGAAGCTGATACAATGTGAATACAAGCTTGTGGAATCAAACCATTCACCACCAAGGGCAGGTTTTAGTTTTAGGGATGCAGCATAGAAACAGGGACTTTGGCCAACCGAGTCCAAGTCGACCAGTGATCCCTGTGCACTAGTTCTATCCCACAGATTAGAGACAATTTTACAGAAGCCAATTAATCTACAAACTTGAACATCTTTAGAATGAGTGTGGAACCTGGGGTGCCTGGAGAAAACCCACGCGGTCACAAGGAGAAAGTCCAAACTACGTACAGATAAGCATTTGTAGTTCAGATCTGCCCTGTGTCTCTGGCGCTGTAAGGCAGCAACTCTACCGCTGCGTTACTGTGCTGCCCCTGTGTCTGGAAGTATGGTCAGCACATTGGCACAGAAGGAATGGGTGACGCTTCAGGTTGAAAACTAGTCTGAAGATGGGTCTCGATCCGAAACCTCACCCATTCCTTCTCTCCAGAGTTACGACCGAGTTACTCCAGCATTTGTGTCTATATTGGATGGGAGGAATAAAATAGTTTGGGCAGATTAGTGTGAAAATGGCTGCTAGATGCTCTGCACCGACTTGATGGGTAGAAGCGTCTGTTTCAATGCTGTAACTTATTCCGAGCATTTCTAACAGCCTGTCAACCCTTAGAGACTTGCCACTTACTATAAGGCTATTACAGCCTTGCTCGGATAATATTTCCAGGTACTTTAAGGTTATGTTACAGTATATTAATTGCATATTAATGAATTTCTGAACAATGTAACCTCCATCCATACCTTTGTTAAATGCATTCTGGAGCTAGAATGCTCTATCATTGTTGTTTACACTGACTGTGATATTGTTCATCTCATACTAAACCGGGGGCAAGAGATTTACATAATATACAGTATAGGAAGCAACTGCAGATGCTGGTTTACACCAAAGATAGACACAAAATGCTGGAGTAACTCAGCAGGACAGGCAGCATCTCTGAATAGAAGGAATGGGTCGAGACCCTTCTTCCCAATGGGAGAATCAGACTTAATGTGGATGTGTGAGAAAATAAGATTACAATTAAAGAAATGGGATTTCTCTTTCAACCCACAGATTCCATACTATGAAATACGAAATGAAAATCTCCTTGTGGCTACACTTAGACTCCACATGCATTCAATGACCTTGACATTTTTGGCCTATAACCAGATTCACTTCATGCTTATATCCACATTCATTTGACAAGGAATACTTCAGGCCTCTTGCTTCATTAATTACAGATCTTCGCAAGTGATGCGAGCAGAATTAGGCGATTCAACCCTTCAAGGAACCAGGCACTTTTGCTCTTGGAAACTGCACAGACCAGAAGCGAAGACAAAAAATGCTGGAGGAACTCAGGCAGGGTCGGGCAGCATCTCCATGTCCATGTTTTCCAGGGATGCTGCCTGACCCACTGATTTACTCCAGCATTTTGTGTCTTTCTTTGGTAAACCAGCTTCCGCAGTTCCTTGTTTCTACAGACCATCAAGCACGCACCTCTCTATTCCCTCCTTATCCTCCTCATGTTCCCATCAAGTTCTGCCAAATTCTACCACTCATCTACACACTGGGGCCTAAGTACAGTAGCCAAATTTACTTCCAACCAAGATATCTTTGGGATGTGGGAGGAAATTGGAGCAGCCAGAAGAATCCCATGCTGTCACTGGGAGACCAGGTAAACTCTGCTGGAGAGCACTGAAGGTCAGGATTGAATCCGGATCCAGCTCTGAATTGAATCCAGGCACTTTACCAGCTTCAACATTGTGCTGTCCTGTTCTGATATTTCTGCACATCTGTATTTACAATATTTTACATTAAAAGGTTATGGCACTGTCCCCATCTGCTTCATTATGATCCTAATGCTCCACAGGATTTTTCTCCCAGCTATATTCATCCACCATCACATCAACATATCCTTCTATTCCTACTATGTTGTTCCTTGTAGTATTGTATTGACTTGCCGTATGCAAGCCAAATATTTATCCTTTACCCAGTATCTCAAAAGGACTTAAATGCAAAGCATGGCCCTTTGTGCCTTCTCTGATTTGATAAATAAAGATTGATTAGGTCTTTGGATTCGCCAGCTTGTGGCTGATCCTCATAATTGTTGATTGCCACATTGTCCAAACATCTTTCCATGTCGGCCTTAAAAATATTTGACTACAGCATTGGAACAGAAATTGACAAACAAGTCACAATGCTCTTCATTTAATTTACAAGTGACACATAATGAAATCATGCTCGCATTTCTTAACTCACTTAACCAGGACAACATTTTCTTTTGGCATCTAACCTGGTAAACTGCCCCAAAATGTTTATACTTGTTTTACTCTTTCAAGCACCAACTGGTTTGAACACATTCAGCTCAGCCCTTCCTTGTAAGGCAACCCTCTCTGCCCAGTAGTGAATCCTATGAATTTATATCAAGTAAAACAGAATAGATATTATGTCATTATCACACTGTTCTTGCTGTGTGCAAATTGGTTGCCATGCTTTCTACCAAAGTGCTAACGCCTCAAAAGTACTTGGGGGTTACACAAAAAGCTGGAGAAACTCAGCGGGTGCAGCAGCATCTAAGGAGCGAAGGAGATAGGCGACGTTTCGGGTCGAGACCCTTCTTCAGACCCTCAAAAGTACTTCATTGGCTGTAAAACACTTTGAGGTGATCTGATACCTCAAGAGTAATAAAAATCGAAGTTTATTTTATTGTTAGGAAGCATTATTCTTCAAGCATTCAAGAAATTTGTCCTGAAAATTCACTGGACAATTTATGGGTCACTTTTATTCCTGGTTCTCATCTCACCCACATGGAGCTATAATCTCTTGAAAGCATCTATCAAGTCACCCTGCAACCTTCTCGCTGTCAAATAATACATTAGCCTGTTCAATAATTCCCGATAGTTCTGTTATCGATCCCAATGCACGGACGGTGACAGTTATCTACACAAATATGGTGCATAAAACATCCATTGAAAACACTATTAAGGATGATTTTAGATTGATAAAGTGACAAGGCCTCAAGCATATTAATCTGCATTGATGCAAAACACAGTTGTATAAAAGACGTTACTTCTTCTTGAAGGATAGAGTAGATTTTCGTGATGTTTTACATAATTTTTTACATAAATAACCTCACTGCAGGGCTTGGGCCAGGCCTCATTGTGCAATTTACTTTCTGTCAACATGCAAACGATCACTTACCATGGTTACGCTCCTTTGCGGCTTCTTGCGCGTGATTTTTTTTGTACAAATAGGGTCTATTTTTGTGTTTTGACTCTCTGTGCACTGACAGAATATGATGTTTTATTCTGTGGCGAGGCTCCCTTTCCGTCGCTGACTCGGTCAAAGCCCCGCAGCCCCTGAGAGCGGCTGCGCAACTCCAGCCGTCCCAACACCAAGCTACTCTGGGACTTGTAGTCCAACATGTCCCCTGCCTCTCCAGAGCCAAGAGTGGTTTATTGTCATGTGTCCCAGATGGAACAATGACATTCTTACTGGAAGCAGTAACAGCAGAATATGTAAACATAGTACACTGTAAACAATATAATAAACAAGGAAAAAAAGTTCAGTGTGCGTGTGTAGGACATATATATAAATACATAAATATGTATATATATACACACACACACACATACTGAATATATATATGTGAATACATAAATATGTATATATATATACACACACACACACACTGAATATATATATGTGAATACATAAATATGTATATATATATAAATACATAAATATGTATATATATATAAACACATAAATACGTATATATACATATATATACATAAATACGTATATATATATACATAAATACGTATATATACACATATATAAATACATAAATATGTATATATATATAAACACATAAATACGTATATATACATATATATACATAAATACGTATATATATATACACATAAATACGTATATATACACATATATAAATACATAAATATGTATATATACATATACACACACATATATACACACACATATATACACACACGTGCATATATATACACATATACATAATAGACACACACATATATATACACGCACACATATACATACACACACGCATATATATAATATACACGCACATATATATGCATACACATACATATATATATACACACACACACGCATATATATAATACACACACATATATATATACACACATGCATATATATATATATACACACACACACATATATAATACACACACACACATATATATAATATATATGTATGTGTGAGTGTGTCTGTATGTAGGACACACACACACACATATATATATATATATATATATACACACACATTCCCACATAAAAATACTCAACAAACAATAATAGTGCGATAATAACAATAATAGTCTATGTAGTTCTGAGCTTATTTGGGGATTGCAATACTTAATAGCCTCCAGCAACTCTCCTGCCTCCAGCCAATGCAATGCGCAAATGCTTTATGATCTAGTTCTCTTTGATGCATACGTTAAAAAGACAAATCCCCAGAGATTTTCACTGGAAGAGAAAGCAACAGAAATTAATTCTTGCTGATAATTACATGTCTTCCATTCTTTCAATCTGGATATCAGCAATATCTAAATAAGAAGATACTAAATCCAAATGTTTGGTGAGAAGGAATTAATGACATTTCTTCAGATTGAAGGGTTTCGACCTGAAACTTCACCCATTCCTTCTCTCCAGAGATGCTGCCTGTCCCGCTGAGTTACTCCAGAATTTGTACATAAGTGAATAATGTGTAGTGCTCCACAGAATGGAACATGGACACTTTGGCCACTCAGTCTGAAAAAGCATGTCGACCCGAAACGTCACCCATTCCTTCTCTCCAGAGATGCTGCCTGTCCCGCTGAGTTACTCCAGCATTTTTTGTCGGCCTTCGATTTAAACCAGCATCTTCACTCCTTTCCCAGTAAAATTGCACTACTGATACTGTTTGTACATATATATATTTTACTGTTCATTATTCTATGTTCGCTCGCTGGGTGAGATGCTAACTGCATTTCGTTGTCTCTGTACTGTACACTGCACAATGACAATTAAAGATTGGATTGGATTGGATTGAATTGAATTGAATTCTTCTTCTTCTTCTTGCGTATGGCGTGCACAGCCTAAAGTTGTAGTACAATTTGTTCTATTTGATCTTACTTGATTGTGCACGGCAGGTTGATTGCATTCGTCGAAACAGGACAGACCACGTGAAAGTAGCAATCTCCCACCCAAATGAAATGAAATGAAATTAAATTGAATTGAATTGAATTGAATCTGCAGTTCCTTCCTACACAACTTAAGGTCTGGATTTTTTGTCTGTCTTCGATTTAAACCAGCATCTTCACTCCTTCCCCCAATAAAATTGCACTACTGAAACGGTTTGTACATATATATATTTTACTGTTCATTATTCTATGTTCGCTCGCTGGGTGAGATGCAAACTGCATTTTGTTGTCTCTGTACTGTACACTGCACAATGACAATTAAAGATTGGATTGGATTGGATTGAATTGAATTCTTCTTCTTCTTCTTCTTCTTCTTGCGTCTGGCGTGCACAGCCTAAAGTTGTAGGACAACTTGTTCTATTTGATCTTACTTGATTGTGCACGGCAGGGTGATTGCATTCGTCGAAACAGGACGGACCACATGAAAGTTGCAATCTCCCACCCCAATTAAATTAAATTAAATTGAATTGAATCTGCAGTTCCTTCCTACCAAACTTAAGCTGTGGATAGTCTTGCTCAATGAAGCATGGAACTACAGTTCCCAGCATTCCCTGCCATCGCCCGACCCCCTATATCCGGCTCGGTGCCGACTTCCTGTCGCGCCTCCTCCTTGGAAGCCGCAACCTAAAGTGCTTGGCCAACTCCTCGCTGATGGACGTCCCCGCCGACCAATCAGCGGCCCGGCCCGACGACCCTGGGCCAATGGGGTCGCAGAGAGGGCGGGACGAACGCATCAAGTTCGGTGGACGGGGAGAGCGAGAGAAAAAAATCTCCTTATTGTAGTTTAACGCTAAAAGAAAATGATGCGATAGCGGCTGTCCGTCGACGTTTTTGACTGAAAATCGGGCGCGGCCTGTCGAATGGTGCGTGCTGAGGTGGATTTTGTCTTGATGTTTGTGTGGTAATTTAGGGGGAGACACTGGGAAGTCGTTCCCCCCCTTTTTCTTTTCGCGGAGGGAATCACCTGACGAGTTGCCTCCATGGCGGCGTGAGAAACATCATGGGCGATGCCTGCTGCTGCTGGGGGAGAGGGAAAGAGAAGCAGTAGATGCAGAAGCAGCAGTTGCAGAGGAAAAAGTTGGTGAAAGGGGAAAGAGTGCTGCAGGAATATCCGCCATTTACATACACACACACACACATACTGTGGTAGACTTTCCAAAACCAGGGGGCCGGCCACACAAGGCACACTCGCTGTGTGTGTGTGTGTGTATATATATGTATGTGTGTGTGTGAGAGAGGGAGGTAGAGAGGTGGGTGGGTGTGTGTGTGTGAGAGTGTAAATGAGCAGAGAAAAAAGAAAATCCTCCTGCTTTAATCCACACTCTCACACACTCTCCCTCTCCCCATCTGTGTCCTATGATTCCAGAAGAAAACAAGATGTCTGCTGACCATTAATTTAAAATTCCCCAGGAAAACCCCCCCTCCTCCTTACAATTTTTGTCTTCTTTCACTCCTTTGTGGAAAGAAAAGGTAGGTAGAATTTTTACCCCCCTACCCCATGTTTTTTTGGTAAGCCATTATTTTGTACTCCATGCTGGCTGCTTTTTTTTTAAAGCATATTGTTGTTGAGGCCAACATTATTTTGTTGGCATTGTATTCATATTCTTATTTTTGTGTGTGTTTGATTGAATGCCACGGATTGGGGATAATCTTTTTGGTGCATTTTGTGTTTTGTGTGTCAATGAGCCATGTGTCAAAATACATAGGAGAAATAATTTTCCTTTTAAACAATCCAAGGGCATATTTCTCTTGAGGGTGAATTTTAATAATCTGTGCTTTTTTTCCTATGGGAAGTTTAGATGTGATTTGGCCATTTTTTTTGTAATCCTGGTATAAATTGTTCTTTCTGTAAATATTTTATAACCCTTGTTTAACTCGTGCAGTCTTCTGACACAGCAGGTAAAAGGTTTAGGAACACATTTTATGGAATGCAAACCTTGCAGTTTCAACTCAAATAGGCATTAAGAACTTTTGTAAAATGAGCTTTATACAGAATTTCGGCAAAATGTAGTTATTCTTGAATTTCGTATTCATTATTGTTGTGTGACGTTTCTTGGTAATGGATGGTGCTGTGATTTTTAAAAAAATCAAAAAATATCCCATGGAATCTAGCTTAAAAAATTGAAAGTATTCCCTTGCACAGTCATCTGTTTGTTCCAACATATCACAGTCGTAGATGTAGTGACTATCAGAATTTAATGAGGATGGTGATCACTGTATTTAAGACACAACTTAAAGTCTACAAACTCTCTCTGACCCCTCCTTCGCCCCTTTGACAATATATGGCATATGTCTTGACATGTTTGGTATCCGTTGCATTTAGCACATGGTTCCTAGGCCACTTCCAAAAGCTTGTTTTTCTGGTGTATTGGTGAAGTCTCCTGGGATGGTGGGATGGGCAAAAGTTTGGGCGAGGGGACCTGTTTACGTCTGTCTGATACTGCAAAGTGTTATGGAGGGGGAGGATACTTCAGAATGCATTAATAGATCAAGGGGTCAAGATGATATCATAAATTGAGTTCTGCTCAAATGTGCCTATTTTTCCCAACCCCCTTCAGCATCTGTCATTTTTGTGTGATGCTGATCATCTTGCTTTCTTACTGACCAGTGGAAATGATTTTAGTTCTGTTTTCAGTATCAAAATCCCTCAGTTTTGATCACTTTAAATGTTTTCTCTAGGTACAAGAAAATGGCAAATCCCAAATCTTCTGCATGTCATATGCCAGCATCAAAATGCATACTACAGCAAAATAGCTCTTATTCTGATGTGTAGCGTATGGTGAATTATCTATCCTTGGCTATGACAACAGTTACCCTTCGTCTTTGTTGAGGCAGAGAGGGATTTAGACAGTTTCCAGTTCTTCCACTCCTTATTACTATGCAGTGAAGGGTTTGTCACTGTTGTACAGTTGATTAAAATGGGTCCAAGGTTGAGTCTAGCTAATGTACATCAAGAATTAAGAATGACCGTTGTTCCCAGTTGTCTTGAATGAATCAGCAATTAATTCCAGGTAGAAAATTAACTTTTAAAATAATATTTTTTTTCTTGTAGCTGTTCATCACTTAGTTCCTAATTCTGGTCTTTAAACAATTTGTGCAGTATGATGCAGGCTGCACAGTCTATTTCACTTGCAGCAAGACCTGTTCTATTCTGATATTATAGTTCCTTTGTAATCTTCTAAAATTAACATTTGTTCATGCTAATTTAAAAATGTGCTGGTTTATTTTAAAATGACCATAGTCCAAAAATGTTTTTGCTTTTAGTCTAAAGAATAGTGTTACTAATTAATTAGTGCTAAATTTTAACATCAAGTAATTTTAATCAATGGATTATTTATTTTTAAATTCATGTTCTCGGCTAGTCCACTGTGTTTTGTAGTGCATGTAATTGTCTCAAGTGATTGCTTGATCTTCACTTGTAATCAGGAGGGATTGCTAGCTGAAAGATGGGATATTGCCCATGGGTTCGGAAGGGGTGGGGTGCAAGAATCAGAGGGCCTGTTATTCCCGTGATGTTCTTGTACTCTTCCATCTGCTCAGCATGGATCCCTAGGGATAGGTTGCCTGTCTGCCTTGAAGGTTGTGAGTGACTGTGACTGAACCTTTTGGCATAATATTAACCCTGAGCCTGGATCAGATGCAGGAATAAAAGCCATTACCAGTGCTATTCCACCTACAAAATTGCCTGCATTTGTCTCGCTTTCCTTTCACCCCTATCTGCCTTAACCTAACCTATTACCGCTGCATCCAGCATCCTCTAACCTTGTTTTCAATTCTCTCCAAGACTATTGATTCAAAATGCCGCAGTCCATGTCCCCATTTGTGATTCAGCATGTCTAGCCACATAGCGAGTAATTAAGTGCAATAAGTTTATAAAGGTAAATTCCATAGTGAATTTAGCATTTAGAATGGAAAGCATTGACATATAGAAATTTTACTTGTGTTTCAGGATAAAGCCGTTTCATCTTAATCGAAATATTGTGCTTATGTCTTTATCACAGAAAATCACGTCACAGTATGTGTCATTGGTTCGCGTGTAAATTATTTGAGTTTTTGTAGATATTTTTACATATATCAACACACACACACACACACACACACACACACACACACACACACACACACACACACACACGAAGGGGATACAACCATTTCTTATTCTGTGGATGACATTATTTATATTGATGGCAACGTTTTGTGCTGCATTTAATGTGTAGAATGCATCGGAAGTTTAGTCTGTGCAGCTGTCTGTGTGTTTTCTATCTCAACTGTGGCAGGTGCTCTGACAATGACACGACTATTCGCGTTTCTATAATGTATCTAAAATTTTAAGGTGCGTTGGTTTTACTGAAGCCAAAACTTGATATTGAAGCATGTGGGAAAGACAGGAATATAGCACCAGAAGCTTGGCCCAAGAGCTAGATTTTTAAGGAGCATTTTGAGATCTGTGGAGTGGTTTAAGGAAAGAAGTTCTGAACAGGCCTCCTTGGTATCTAAAGACGTGGCTATGAGTAGTGAAGTGATTGAAATCTCGAGAGCCTTAATTGAGGGAATTGCAAGTGGGTTGCAAGACTGGAAGAGAATAGTAGAACTGCAGATGCTGGTTTACAGACACAAAATGCTGGAGTAACTTAGCAGGTCAGACAGCATTTCTGGAGAAAATTTATTTTTCATCAAAAATAAATGCTGTTCTGAATTTAAAAAAAATCTAAACTTGAACTGCAAAAACTCTTTGGACATTCTCAGCGTCTATACATTCATTATTGTAATACTCAGTAGTGTTTGTACCTATCTTTAAATCAAACAAAACGCCCTTTCCACCAGTGTACTCCAGGGGTGATGTCCTTTCCCATATTTCTGGGCTGTCCCCACCAGCTTCTGACCCTCAATGTTCAGTAGTGGAAGGTCCCTAGACTGTGGTCCTCTCATGCAAATCCTTGACATTGGCAGCACCGAGCTTCAGTGTGTCCCTCAGCGCATGCTCCTGCAGTCTGGAATGGGCAGATGAGCAGATGATATACTGGTGGACATCTTGCGCTGCTGGAAGGCCAACAAGTTTTGGGCTGACTAAAGGGCAATCTTTCATTGAGTTGATGATCTTCCAACAGCACGATGTCTGTCTCTGAATGTGTTCATAGGAACAGCCCATAAATCAGAGTCCTCCATTATGAAGTTGCCCCGGATGAACTGTGACAAGGACCCTTGCATCATTCCCCAGGCCCACATTGCAAATTCACATTCTGCAAAAGGATGGGTGACTATCTCCTCTCCATCGCAGCTGTTCCGAGAACAGCGTGCATTGGTAGTAAAATTCCTGCGGTGTGGGAAGGATCTAACTGGGAGGGCACCTCTCACCACCGCCCAAGTGAGATCTTGCTGCTCGTTAATGAGTTCTGGCAATGAGGTATTTTGCCAGACAAACAGCTTTGGTAACCACGCCACAGGACCCATTGAATTCTCGTCCTGTAGACTCTGTAGGATGTTCTGTGCAGACCACTGCCCGTAGACGCAAAGATGTAAGAAAGAACTGCAGATGCTGGTTTAAATCGAAGGTGGACACAAAATGCTGCAGTAACTCAGCGGGTGAGGCAGCATCTCTGGAGAGAAGGAATAGGTGACGTTTCGGGTCGAGATCCTCCTTCAGTCTGAAGATGCTGCCTCACCCGATGGACTCAAAGGTGTTGGTCTTCCACAAAGGACAGGTGGTGCAGCAATGTCCAGCTGACTCGCACATTGTACAGCAAGCATGCCACGCCCATCCTTTGCAACACCAGAGATGGGTAGAAATTAATCAGGGGATGGCACGGTCCACATGCCTTGATTCTACGTACAGCTGGATGCAGCAACACTCAAAGGTGGCAATTGGGATGAGGGCAACTTTGGGCATACTTTTTCCCTTGTTGTTTGTCAACTTGCGTCGTGACCCATTGGCCCCCTCTCCTTCTTTGATCCTCAAACTGGAAGAAAGCCTGGCAATCTCTGGCCTTTGCCCAACTATCAGCCAATGAACCCCCCCCCCCCCCCCCCTCACTGGTAGTCACCTATCACTTGCCAGGCTCTGTCCTTCCCCCAACTCTTCCAGCTTTCTCTATCACCTGCCCCCCCCCCCCCCCCCCAACCACCACTACTACAATCACTCTGAAGTTCCAACCTGAAAAAAAAAAATCACCTGTCCATGTTCTTCAGAGATGCTGCCTGACCTGCTGAGATACTGCAGCACTTTGTCTACTTTAGAATAAATTATTGATGGGATTTGAAAACTAACAATAAGAATCTTAAATTTTTGAATACCAGTACACTGCCCTACTTTGACAAAAGGAAGCAACTGACAAGGCGTTTTTTTGTAAACGAGGAAAACGTGTTTTTCTTTCAGCTCTCTGTGATGGAATTTCTTACTTCTCTGGTATAAATATTTTCAAATTGTACTGGGAGAAGACTTATTTTGTTCACCATTGTGTAGAGCACATCTCAAATACCCTAAAACAAGCAATAACTCAATTTTGACAAAATTGTCAGTTGCTTCCTTTTGTCAAATTAGGGCAGTGTTGTTCAGCAAGGAAAAGGGTGGTGTGACTAGGACTAATAACTCAGCGGGACATGCAGCATCTCTGGAGAAAAGGAATAGGCGACGTTTTGGGTCGAGAAGGGTCTTCTAAAGGATCTTTAGTCTGAAGAAGAGTCTCGACCCGAAACATCACCCATTCTCTCCAGAGATGCTGCCTGTCCCACTGAGTTACTCCAGCATTTTGTGTCTATATTCAGTTTAAGCCAGCATCTGCAGTTCCTTCCTAGACATTGGGCTAAGCATTTCTACAGACCTGCTGTGGAGAGAGATTTTGACAGTAGATGTACTACAGCAGGTAATTAAATGGAGGAGCAGCTAGAAAGTTGTATTCAGAAGAAGGTTTTACGTGACAGACAAGACAATGACTTCACTAGCAGTATTTGGTTGGAGTAAATTTCTTCTCCAAAACAGCAGTTAACAAATTAACAATGAGGGTAGGAATAGACAGTGATGATGAATTTGAATTAGTTATCAGCATGACATAAATGATTTGTTTCTCGATTATTGGTGACGATGGGGTAGAGTTGTTGGCAGCATGTAGTTGATAACTAGGATAGACTTGAGCGGGGGAGGGTGGTGCATGGTAATAGGGATCCCGGGAAGATAAATATGCAGAAAAATTTCCGGCTGCATTTAAAAGTATAAGAATAAGCAAACTATTACAACCAATGGAAAATATAGGAAAAGGCAACTGTGTCAAAGGCAATAGGGAGATAAAAGAAAGAATGGCTGGTTTTCCTTGGTTAGAATTGCATGTGTCATTTATTTGGGAAGGGGGTGTGTGTGCTTGTGATAGAAATGGACATCTGATGTGAAGTTTCCAGTATGAAGTGCAGGCACTTCATGTTTTACTTGTGCTTGTTTTCCGAGTTTTTAAAATAACGTGATTGTCTAATAACTATTGAAGTTTGGCAAAAATGCCGGAGAAACACAGCGGGTGCGGCAGCATCTATGGAGCGAAGGAAATAGGCAACGTTTCGGGCCAAACCCCTTCTTCAGACAGTAAAGTCTGAAGTAGGGTTTCAGCCCGAGACGTTGCCTATTTCTTTCGCTCCATAGATGCTGCCGCACCCGCTGAGTTTCTCCGGCATTTTTGTCAACCTTCGATTTTCCAGCATCTGCAGTTCCTTCTTGAACTATTGAAGTTTAACTTACAGTATCCTCCATAATGTCTGGAATAAAGACCATTGTTTATTTATTTCCCTCTGTACTCCACAATTTGAGATTTTTAATAGAAAAAATCACATGTGGATAAAGTGCACATTGTCAGATTTTATTAAAGGGTATTTTTATTCATTTTGGTTTCGCCATGTAGAAATTACAGCAGTGTTTATACGTAATCCCCCAATTTCAGGGCACCATAATGTTTGGGACACAGCAATGAAAGTGGTCATGCTTAATTTTTTTTTGCATATCCATTCCATGCAATGACTGCTTGAAGTCTGCGATTCATGGACATCACCAGTTGCTGGGGGTCTTCTCTGGTGATGCAATGCCAGGCCTGTATTACAGCCATCTTTAACTTATGCTTGTTTTGGGGGCTAGTCCCCTTCAGTTTTCTCTTCAGCATATAGAAGTCATGCCCAATTGGGTTCAGATTGGATGATTGACTTGGCCACTCAAGAATTGACCATTTTTTAGCTTTGAAAAACTCCTTTGTTGTTTTAGCAGTATGTTTGGGATCATTGTCTTGCTGTAGAATGAACCGCCGGCCAATGAGTTTTTAGACATTTGTTTGAATTTGAGCAGATAGGATGTGTCTACGCACTTTAGAATTCATTATGCTACTGCCATCAGCAGTCGTATCATCAATGAAGATAAGTGAGCCAGTACCTTCAGTAGCCATACATGCCCAGCCCATAACACCCCCACCACCGTGTTTCACAGATGAGGTGGTATGCTTTGGATATTGGGCAGTTCCTTCTCTCCTCCATACTTGTCATCACTCTGATCTAAGTTAATCTTCGTCTCATCTGTCCACAAGACCTTTTTCCGGAACTATGGTTGCTCTTTTAAGCACTTTTTGGCAAACTGTAACCTGGCCATCCTATTTTTGCGGCTAACCAGTGATTTGTATCTTGCTGTGTAACCTCTGTATTTCTGTTCACAAAGTCTTCTGCGGACAGTGGTCATTGAGAAATCCACATTTGACTCCTGAAGAGTGTTTCTGATCAGTCGGACAGGTGTTTAGGGTTTTTTCTTTATTGTAGAGCGAATTCTGTCAGATGTGGAGGTCTTCCTTGGCCTGCCAGTCTCTTTGCGATTAGTAAGCTCACCAGTGCTATCTTTCTTCTTAATGATGTTACAAACAGTTGATTTTGGTAAGCCTAAGGTTTGGCTGATGTCTCTCATTCTATTCTCGTCTCTCAGTCTCATAATGGTTTATTTGACTTTCATTGGCACAACTTTGGTCCTCATGTTAATAAACAGCAATAAAAGTTTCCAAAGGTGATGGAAAGACTGGGTGCTGAGAGCTCTCTTGTATCTGCACTAAGGAGGAATTAAACACCTGAGCAATTACAAATGCCAGTGAAGCCATGTGTTCCAAACATTATGGTGCCCTGAATTTGGGGGGGGGGGGGGGGGTGACTATGTATAAACACAGCTGTAATTTCAACATGGTGAAACTAAAATGTATAAAAATACCCTTTAATATAACCTGACAATGTGCACTTTAACCAAATGTGATTTTTTTTAAAGATTACTAATCTCAAATTGCGGAGTACTGTGGAAAATAAATAAATAATGGATCTTTGTCCAAAACATTATGGAGGGCACTGTATGTGCTCTTGTTTTCAAAATAATGAGCTCAAATTTAAGCCTGGCAGCATAGTTGCCTGCAGTGCCTGGCATTTGTTTGATTGCACGAGATACCTGTACCTGGAACGTTGATCACATTCAGTGTCTTTGACAAGGAAAGTGTGATTGAAGGTGGGGTTGCAAGTTGACAGGAGAAATGGAGGGTTATTTTGGAGAGGGTTACTGGAAACTACAGGTTGAAAGGAATTGGGTGATTTTGTATCGAAGGACAGAGAACTATAAATATCTTGCATGGGAGAGGTTATGAAGGGACATTGGGTCGTCAGGAACTTTGGTTGGATAGGATTATAAATTCTTGTGGATGAAATGGGCTCTGAGAAGATATGAGAGGAAGATGGGATAGAGATGCACGTTCAATGTGGAGGCTGGTGGCTGGAAGGAATTTAACCTTATACGTTGGGAATGGAAGAAAGCAGCAGAGAAATCTGATTAAGGAATCTTAATTTTAGTGAGAGTAATTCATCATGAGCTCCTTACCATTGCTGAATAGAAGGGATGGGTGAGGTTTGATGGGAGTACTGAATACTGTAATGGAAATAAGAAGCCAATGGTTATGTTTTCATTCAGGGATGAGCCTGGAATCATGAGGAGCTCTAGCAAATGAGATAAAGACCCAATGTTTAATAAGGTCTGTGCAGATCTGTGAATGGATGAACAATTTGTCATCTGAACCTAGCAGTCTGCATTCTTTGAAGATGAGGGTTGTGCCAGGGTGTATTGCGTGGTTTAATGTGTACTATGGCATTAAAGGTGGGGATGAGGGTGTGGCCAGCAGATCATAGGCTGAATACATTTGATAGACAGCCAAAAGATTGTTGGGATTTAAAAAAAAATAAAACTATGGATTATTTATGGATCCAAAAATAACTAGAGCTGGAAAAATAAGTTGAAAGGAATAATATCTCAATCACATAAAGGCAACTACTCAACGGATGCAATATGACCACATCAGAAGTAGAAGTTGTGTTGTACAGATGCTGAAGGTGGAAGGCATGCAAGATATTTTTCATGAGAAAACTCACTTGGTTTTTTGGTTGTACGGATGCAATTGGATTTTTGGGATGAATCTGAATTAACCTGATGAATAGTGATCCTCAAAATGGGCACTGGATGGAAGGAGGCCATTGTAGCTGTGTTGTCCATACCATCTTCGCCTGAGGAATCCACTGGACCCACCCTTTCCACAGAAGGGTGTGGAGGCTGTCAATGGCTATTTTTAAGGCATAGATAGATTCTTGATTAATATGGGTGTCAGTGGTTATGGGGAGAATGAGGTTAGGAGGGAGAGATAGATTAGCCATAATTGAATGGCGGAGTAGACATGATGGGCCGAATGGCCTAATTCTACTCCTACCACTTATGAACTCAATATAAAAATGTATTTAATATATGCTTTAAATACACTGCCTTTTATTGCTACGGTTGCATCTGCCTCTATTACTACCTCCGGCAGTGTAATCTAGACTTGTACTTTCCTTGTGATTCACTATCAATTAATGTCTTCTAGGTCACAACCTATCTGCTAGTGGAAGCAGTGTCTCCCTGTTAACTGTCAGTGCCATTTATGATCCTGAATACATCAATTAGACCTTGCAACCACCTCCACTCCAGCTTCTTCAGTACACATAAATAGCTAAAATCTCCTGCCTCTGGAGTCATTTGGGAATCACTATCCCATTCATTTCCCTTGGTGTGGAGCCTGAAACTGAATGTCATAATCTACTTGTGGCACAATCATTATTTTGTGTAAAAGGGCACAAAATGCTGGAGTAACAGCAGGTCAGCAGCATCTCTAGAGAACATGGATTTGTGACGTTTTGGGTTGGGACCCATCTTCAGACCAGTTTAGTCTGAAACATCACCTTTCCGCATTCTGCAGAGATGTTGCCTGACCCACTGAGTTACCCCAGCATTTTGTGTCCTTTTTTGTAAACCATCATCTGCGGTTCCTTGTTTCTACTATTTTGTAAAGTTTCACTACTCGTATACTTGATGCAACTGTTCATGAAGACCAGTGTCAGGTTTGCTTTTTGTTTACATTACTATTTTTTTTTTACTCTGCTTTGCTGCCTTTAAAGCATTAGGGGCATATACTCCCAGATCTGTTCTGATACCCATTTAAAATGTTTTCTCTATAAATTATATTGGCCTATGTTCTTCCTACATAAATGTAAATTTCACATTTCTCTCAATTAAATTCCCATATGCCACTGCTTTGCCAATTCTACAGCCCATTTATATCTGCTATTACGAACCTCGCAGTTCACTGCACCTCCGTGTTTCATCAGCTGCAAATTTGGAGCTTGTTCCGTTTGGACGCAGACCCCCATTATTAAAATGTATAAAGAAAATCAATGTTCGCAGGACTGTTCCTTGGGGAACTCCACTGTACACTCTAGTTTGAAAAACAACCTTTCACCAATTGCTCAGCTGATAATCTAATCATACTGTTGGAGCCTCTCTTCAATCCACGACTTTCAATCTTGATGACACATTCATTGTGGTACTTTTTGAAGTCCTTGCACAGCACAACAATTTATTTTAAAACATTTTTTATCCCTCATCAATCCTCTTTGTTGCTTGATCAGAAATTTCTATTGTTGGTTAGACACAAAGTCCATAACAAATCCAAACTGGCTCCTGCTAATTAATCCTCAGATGTCCAAAAAACTGATGGTCCTGTCCTTAATTATTTCCTTAACCATTATTTTTCCCCCGTACTGTGGTTGTACTAACAGCTCTGTAAGTAGAGTTCATAACTGTACCTTTCTGTGTGATTAGTGTGTAACATTTACAGTCTTTCAGTTCTCCCTCTACGCACACACGTCTTCTATATGTTTGTGAGATTGTGGAAGGGCATCTGCAATTTATTTATTTAGTTTGTTGTCAACAGCCCGAGATGCATTCCATATGGGCCTGACAATTTATTCACTTTCAGCGCAGCTAGCCGTTTGGTTCTTTTGTCAATTGTAACCGGATCCCATCCAATATATGTTTATCTCCCTTTGATACTCCAACATTTTTATTGGTAAAGACTGATATCAAGTTCTCAGTTAGCATTTCACCCATGCTCAGTACATTTTGCTTAGTCGTTTTCTGATCAATATATCGTTCAGCCCTTTTATCATATTTTTGAATCCCTTTATTTTTTGCTGAATCAGGTTATGTTATGAATGAAATTTGATACCAGCAATGGACATTTGGGTGTGTCTCTGGAGAATTCGTCTCGATGGGAAAGCAGTGGAACTAACAAGAATGGTGTGGTTATTGAGAAAGAATGTTACACTGGTTGTTATGGAACTTAATCCTGAGGGTGGAGAACAGTGAAGATATTTTCAGGCTGATTTTCCTGTTCTATGTTTGGAAAGGTAAAAAACTATTGATTGTTGAAAGCAAAATTCTCAAAAGTATTAACCAACATTGCTGTCACTTGGAAACCATAGTGCAACAAGTGTGTCATGGAGTGAGTGAGTTTTATTTGCATATGATGCGATTACATTTTTAAACCCCACAGTGGGGAACCACAGGAAGAAATGTATCTCCCTTGGAAGTCAGGCACAATCTCTGGAGAAAAAGAATGGGTGACGTTTTGGGTTGTGACCCTTCTTCAGATTCAGTTCAGTTTTATCTTTCGTGTTCAGGTGATTTTCTGTAGGTCTCTTTTAAAAATGAAAATGAAAGCTAAAGGCCCTCGAGGGTTTTGTTCAAATCGTTTACTCTATAGTGTTATACATCAGTTCATAGAAAGTAATGCCAAGTTTGTTTACATGCACATATTAGCATAGAAATGTTTAACTCAATCGCTAATTTTCTTCCAGCATCTCCCGTAAGATGTATGGCCTTTCAAAACCTGAGCTTGTTGCCTCTAGTATGTCGATCATTTATTTTATTTTGGATCTTTTTCTCTTGTTCAGGTGGAGTGGCTTGGATCCATAAATTGTCTTGTTATTGGCCCTTATCCAAAGATATGGGTTGCTTTTGGGAATTCAGGAGGAAGAAGCCATTTATGCCCTCGGGCAATGATTTCCAGCCTCTTTTGAATGAAATCCCCGCTTGTTTACACACATACCTGCTGCTGTTTCTTACCCTCTCCCAACAAAATAAATTCCAGATGCCTTTACAATAACGTCATTACGGTTTAAAAGTTGGGGCTGTTTTGTAGATTGCTGGCAGTCAAGTAGCCAAAACAGTTTGTGTGCTGAATAGGGTTTTGTGTATTTCTACTTGGCACATACTGGCAAAATGTCTGCAATCTTAAAGTTTCGTGGCACCAGTGTAATCCATGTCAACCGAAGGGTTCACAAACCCTACGTTGGGGGCTGATTCTGGCATTCGACTGTAGTAGATACCTTTTGATGACTTTGATCTCTGGGAGCTATAATTCATACAAGAAGTAAGTTACTAATTTCACTATCATTTGACAATTTTTCTACTTGAAATAAAAATCCCTCTGGATTTTCTCTACCACAAGATTACTTGATATATCTACTTTATTTTGTCCATGATCATCTTAGAGCCCCAATGAATTTATCCTACAACTAGAGGGTGTAATAATGTATGTACGTTGTCATCAGGCAGTAAACCTTAAAGCCCTTGTATCATTCTATGGAATTCATACCGAACCCCTCCAAGGCCGGTATATCTCACCCCCCCCCCCCCCCGATGTGCATTGCATAAAACCCCAGCTGGTGTCTGACCAAGATGTACAAATAAAGCATAACTTCCTCTCTTTCTGTATTCTTGTACCCTTGAGAAGGCTAACATGCTCTTAGACATTTGATTATTTTTTCACACCTGCTTTTAAATGATTAATACACCTGGGAACCCAAATCATTTTCTTTCTTGTGTCTGAATGGAATGCATTTCAATTTAATTTTTTTCTTTTTGGTTCCAATGTGGGTGACCTTCAGCATCCCTGTGCAAAACTCCATCTGGTGCAGTTTCACCTATTTATTTAATAATGTTCCTTTGCAACTTCCTGTTCTCCAGCTAGCCAGCTGACTGTGCCTTCTAACTTAGTGCAACATTTTGAAGATAGACCTAACTCTGTTGAACACACCAAGAACTGCAGAATGACATAAAGCTGGAGTAACTCAGTGGCTCAGAGAAGGTCTCAGTTACTCCAGCTTTATGTGTCTATCTTCGTTTTAAACCAGCACCTGCAGTTCCTTCCTACCAGGAACTGCAGATGCTGGTTTATTTAAAGAACGACAAAAGCTGGAGTAACTTAGCAAGCCAGGCAGCATTTCTAGAGAACGGGTGACATTTTGCTTCGGGACCCTTCGTCAGACTTGATTGATTAAAGGGGGGGCGAGAAAGCTAGAAGAGAGGTGGGGGTGGGATAAAGCCTGGGAAGCCCTTTTCAGTACTTGCAATTCTATTGTTTCATTCAAAGTGATGATACGTGTGGTGAATAGTTGAATTACTAGTAGATCTCTCCTTATAATCTACCAATTAGAGTAATTTTCTCTCCCCGTCCCCTTTAGCATTCTTAATATATTTATGGAAGCTTATACAATTTGATTTGATTTCCTTACAAGATTTTAAAAGTCTGTTTTAGTTTTACTGCTAATTTATTCCTAGCTTTCCCAGTCATTTTTTTGTCAAAGCATTATTTGTTTTATTCTGTCTTTGCCTCATTTTTGTTCCTGTGGCTGCTCAGCTCTTAAAATGGATCATTTACATTTTGTGGAATGTATTGGTTTAGTGTTGTACTTCTTTGCTACTTTGAATTTATCCTACAGTTTGCAGCTGTGAATGGTGATGTCCAGTTGATGGGTCAATTTATTGCTTCTACTTAGTTTAATACCTTGATTTATGGCACATGTCCCTCAAATCCAAATTCTTTAATGAAAAACTTCCATTTAAACTGACTTTTGGATTTTTTTCCTTCTCAAATACCTTGTGTAAATTTAACATTGAGACTCCATGCTGAATTCTCCAACGGGGAAAATGTATTTTTTTGCACTCCCTCCAGGACCACTCTAAACATTGCATTATTTTGCCTATTTTCTTTCAAATTCCGAGCACATTTGGTTTATGCCCTGTCCAAATCACAGCTCTAATGAGACTTGGTATCATTTTGAAGAATCTGTGTTGCTCATTTTTCACGGTCAGTATATCCTTCCAAAACTAAATATGCAATTCTAGATAAAATCTGATCAAAAAACCATGTACCTGAACACTTAATGTTTATCTTTTCCTATTAGGAACATAGTTGCATTTGTTTTTCTTGGATCTGAAATGGATGATCTTTCACTGAAGTCCACCTGCTGCCGTTTGATTCAATTAGTTAGTTTGTCCCCTTATAACTTAATGCTTCCATTATGTTGCGATTCTTAACTTGGGTTCATCTGAAAATGTGAATACGCATCTGTTCCTTTTCATGAAAAGTTGAGATACCAGGGCAAATCCCAAAGGAATGCATTTATAATCTTCTCAGATTTTTCTTCCCCTCTTCCTCCACTGCCTTAGATTCAACCGCTCCAAATGCCAATCAGAATCCATTCTAATTATCCTTTGAATCTCCTGGCTATTCGCTATTAATCTTCTAATATTATGTAGTATTTCTGAGAATCCAAGTGAATGACATACACTGTCCACCATTTCCATGATCTCAAAATATATAACTAGCCCGTTGAGATTAAATCTGTATTTTATCTTCTACATTTCAATGAAATCACTATCTATGCTAAAGCATTAAGATTACTTGGGGATTTGGTGTCTATGGAAACATATCCAAGAGACAAATATTGGCATGTTTAATATTTTCATTTCTGACCTTATTGTCTCACTGAGCACCCCTCAAAGGCCATCTCTCTTTCTTAATAGAGGGATATATTGGTCTTGGAGGGATTTAGTCCTAAATTCAGTGGAATTCCAAGGTTAAATTACGAATAACAGTTGTAGGGTATGTGGTCCTAAAAAATAGATCCAGGTTCCTCAAGAGTGAAGTTGGAAACAATTCTTGGCAGAAGAATATTGATGCAAGGTCAATAGTTGATATTAAATTTAAGATGGGTAGATGTTTAAGCAACAATGATATGGGGTATACAGGCGGTGGAGGTAGGCCACAAATTAACCATTAATAAATTAAAGTGTAGGCTTGTGAACATAAATCTACCCTGATCTGATGTTCTTAGGAAATTCATTCATTTTTAATGTCTGAATGCCTATGGTTGAGTTGGTGGTTTGTGGTCTACTGAAATGAATGTTCATTCCCTTTATTCTCCATTCCAAAGTTAACATCTTTCTATTAGGATGGAACCACTGATGTTAAAACATTTCAGTGGGATTCTATCAAAACCATCAAATTCTCATTTATTGTGCTCAATCCATTCTGCAGCAATTATTCCTACTAATTTTATTATTCTTCACTTTTGAACCCGAATACCGTCATTCAATAATTCTTCTTTTGGCATCATTAACTGTATTGCTTCCAAGTTGATCCATGTGTGATTCTCTTCAGAGTTCTCAGTAGAGGAAGAGAAATATGATGTCAAAGATTGAACCTTTGTGTGGAGAAATGGATAGAAGAACCTTTAATATTTATATATTTAAAAAAAACATATATAAGCTCAGAAATCTGCTCCTACCTGGTTTTCAATCCATGAACTTGAGCTATCACTCAATGCAGAGGTGAAAAGGCCTTGTTGTGCACCTGAAAGGGTTGGCTGAAACTTCTACATGATGTCTGCTGTACTGCATTTCGATTTCATGTGATTTTGTTATTTAGTACCCCTTCCCATGTGCATGTCAGGCAGCAACTCAAAACTCTCACTCCGTCAAACCTACTTGTTCATAAAGCATTTTGGGGCGTTGAATTTGTGAATGGGTGTAGGTAATTGCATGTTTTTTGTTTGCGGTTGCGTAAAATGTGCCTGCAAAGGTCACTAGAACGTTCAGCCCACGTATTATGGAAATAAATGCATAATTGCACAGCATAATGGATGAATCCACATTTTCATTCTCAATATTTGGTTGAATGGAGGCCTTGCTTTTGACTGTTTTGGGAAGCAAAGTGTGAGAAAGTGCATATGCCAAGGAGGAAATATTAAATGAGAAATGGTCAAGAGCCAGAGCAGAGTATGGCAATGACTTGTACAGCATTTGTCACATTTAGTCTGCAAAAGCTGGGAGCACTAAATATAGGACCACCTATTCCAAGAACTACAACCATTTTGAAAGGATTCCTATATTACTATGGATCTGGATCACCTTAACTGAGGAGTCTATTGTAGTAGATAGTGTACTGACTTGGTGAGACAAATTCATAAAAGATAATTGGTCTGATGGAAAATAAAATGATAATTGGAAAGTAACTCTTTCAAAGCGAATGTTATTATTTACATTGAACAGTATAGGTACAGGTCCTTCAGCCCATTTTCAAGTTGCATTTATTGTCACATGCACCAATTGGTACAGTGAGATTTGAGTTACCACACAGCCATATGAATAAAATTAACACAATACACGATAGAACTTAACATGAACATCCCCACACAGCGGAATCAACGTTTCCCACTGAGGGAAGGCAATAAAGTGCAGCCATCTGTGTGTGCTGACCATGATTCCCCTATTCTTGGCCTATTCCTGTCTGTCTAATGGCTCTTAAATTGCTGTCTACTTCCACCACTTGCCCCAACAGGGTCTTCCTGTATCTATCACTCTGCTTTTTAAAAAAAAAAAAAAAGTTCCTTTTAAACTTTACCCCTCTCACCTTAAATTTATGCCATCCTGTATTTGGCTGTTTCAACGTGTAAAAGATTCTCACTAGGTAAAGAAGGGTCTCGACCTGAAACGTTGCATATTTCCTTTGCTCCATAGATGCTGAGTTTCTCCAGCATTTTTGTCTACCCTCACTAGGTACTATATCAATGCCTCTCATAATTTTATAATATTCTGTCAGGTCACTCAAAGCTCCAGAGAAAGCAATCTACGTTTGTGCGACCTCTTGTAGCTAATGCTCCCTAATCTAGGCCATATCCCGATGAAGCTCTTTTGCACCCCTTCCAAAGCCTTCCATCCTTCCTGTAGCAACCAAAACTGTATATAACACTCCAAATGTGGTTTTGCAAAGCTCCATACAACTGCAAAGGTTTTTGAGTACAGGAACAAAGGTGTCCTATGTAAGTGCAACAGGGCACTTGCGAGATCTCGACTGGGAACAAGTAGCAATGCACCATCTCCCAAGTTCCTCATACTCTTGTGGCAAATCTTCTTGGATGCCTTGGAAAGTAAATACACTGATCAGGGCACTCACTTAACCTTTTTTCTCTGTTTCCAGCCGGGCAACCTAGGCAGCTTTTTTGCTTGCCAAATTACAGTTTAGGTGGTCGTTTAAGACGGTTTGCATGACGCATGCGATAATGTACTCGGACGAAGTACGTAGTTGCCAGTTGGAATTATTTTCAATGAAGCATTCACATATTGTTTCTGCTTCAAATAGACATAAACTAAACATATTCACCAATCAAGACATGATATATACCACAATAACATGCAGAAAAATTATAATACAGTATATACAGTATCTCAACTCTTTTTACACATTGCAATGAATGCAATTTCTATTTCTTTCCACTTCCCAACAAAAATGTGTTTGGATTATTCAGCGTATGATTAACCTCGGTGAGACCAAGCACAGGCTTGCCGATCGCTTCCCACAACACCTCCACTCAGTTCGCAATAACCAACCTGATCTCCCGGTGGCTCCGCACTTCAACTCCCCCTCCCATTCCGAATCCGACCTTTCTGTCCTGGGCCTTCTCCAAGGCCAGAGTGAGCAACACCGCAAATTGGAGGAACAGCACCTCCTATTTCGGGTAGTTTACACCCCAGCGGTATGAACATTGGCTTCACCAATTTCAGGTAGTCCTTGCTTTCTCCCTCTTTCCCCTCCCATTCCCAGCTCTCCCACAGCCCACTGTCTCTGCCTCTTCCTTTCCCTTTCCTGCCCCCACCCCCGGACATCAGTCTGAAGAAGGGTCGCAACCCGAATCGTCGCCTATTCCTTCGCTCCATAGATGTTGCCTCACCTGCTGATTTTCTCCACCCATTCACACAAATTCTGTTATCCTACTTTCCTCACCACCTCTCTATACATTAGGGCCAATTTTACTGAGATGGGTAAACCTACAAAGCCATTGTGTCTTTGGGATGTGGGAGGAAACCCACACACTTGCAGGGAAAATGTGCAAATTCAACACAGGCAATGCCCGAGGACAGGATCGAACACAGATCTCTGCCGTGTGAGGCAGCAAGTCTACCAGCTGTGCCTCTATGTTTGTTTTCCAACACACAAACAATTATACATTGACAACTTTGGTTACTAAAAAAAAGAAACTATCCATTTTCAGTCTTAAGTGACGCTATGTCCCCCTTTACAGCTACTGTATGTTTTAATTCAGTTCAAGACTATGGGGCAGTACATTGGCCATAAAGTTGCTGCCTAAAAGTGCCAGAGACCCGTAATTAATCATGAATATGGGTGCTGTCTGTATGGAGTTTGCTCCTTTTCCCTCTGATCGCATAGGTTTTCTCCGGGTGCTCTTGTTTCCTCCCACATTCCAAAGGTGTGCAGGAACCTTTTTCAGACCCAACCCAAAACGTAATCTTTTCCTTTTGTCCAGAGATTCTGCCTGACCTGTTGAGTTACTCCAGCTTTTTGTGTCCATCTTCAGTTTAAACCAGCATCTGCAGCGCGCGCACACACACACTCGCACACTCGTTTATAACATTGTTTACGGAGTACTATGTTTACATATTCTGTTGTGCTGCTGCAAGTAAGGATTTCATTGTTCTAACTGGAACGTGAGAGGATAAAACACTCATGACTCGCGTCGCTAATGTGTGGGATAGAACTAGTGTACGGGTGATTGGTGGTCGGTATGGGCCGAAGGGCCTGTTTCCATGCTGTATCTTGAAATTAAATTTAAAAACACTAAACCCAGAGGGAGTCTAAGAAGGGTCTCTACTCAAAACGTCACCCAATTTCTTCTTTCCAGAGATGCTGGCTGCTCCGTGGAGTTCCCCCGCACAATTAAAGCATGGAATAGTCTTCACCCTACCATAGTTGCCCAACCAGATACAACTAAATTCAAGGCAGCTCTTTTTTCCCAAATAACCCTTTTTTGCTTTAGTCCAAGTCAAGAGTCAACAGTTTTATTGTCATGTGTCCCAGATAGGACAATGAAATTCTTGCTTGCTGCAGCACACCAGAATATGTAAACATAATACAGAACGGGAGATAAAAGTTCAGTGTGACTATATACCATAGACCATATATATACACCATAAATAAACAGATAAAGCGCAATAGGCTGTTATTATTCAGAGTTTGGTGGTGGACCCTCCAACACCTCCAGTTTAAATTCCATTTGGAATATTTTTGGAGGGCCAGGAAACCAAGAAGCAAGAGTTACTCCAGCTCCAGGGAGTGATTCTGCCTTGGTTTTCAGCGGTCGCAGCGAGGTGGCGACTGGACAGCAATGGCGGCCAGAACTCCCACAATTCAAAGGGAGGGAGAAAGTGCCCTGCACCGACCAGTTGCCGTGGCAGTGCCCATGTGCAGGGCGATCGATGATGTGCTGGCGTTGGTTGTGCGCATGTGCAAGCCGTGGCAGTGCCCAAGCTAAAGAGGGGGGCCCCGCTCAGAGTTGAATGGCAGGTGTCCCGGGCGCTTGCCAAGCCGGGCAAAATGGCACGGCTTTTAGGTTGCCCGGCGGGACTTTAGATGGTTTTTGGCACCCGGGCAACTGTTAATTTTGAGCCCTGCTGATGCACTTTCTGATCGCAGCATCAGTGTGAAAGGACCAGGTTCGGATGCTGATGATACAGATTTCTAGGAACAAAGTAAATCCATCTCTACTGTAGCTGTGTTGATAAGTACCTGGCGTTATGTTCGCCCCCTGCACTCCCCGTTGCCTCCTTGTGTCAATAACCACCTCTTCCATCTTACTAACATTAAAGGCCAGGTGGTTGTTCTTGTACGGTGACACAATGTTCCCGATCTCTTTCCTATACTCTGTCTTATTGTTGGTAGTGATCCAGCTGATAAGTGATCCTATACTTGGTCACAATCATCAGAGGTGAACCTATACTTGGTCACAATCATCAATGTACAGGGAGCAGAGCAAAGGACTGAGCGCACAACCGTGAAGAGAACCAGTGTTGATGGTCTTGGTGGAAGAAATGTTAAGATCAATCCTAACCAATTGAGTCTGCTGGGCAGGAAATCCAGAAGCTAGTTGCAGATGGAAATTCCAAGGCCTAGAGAGATAAGCTTAATTGGTATTATAGAGTTGAAGATTGTTTAAAAATGTATACATTTCCCTATTTTAAGAAATATTTTAATCCACCACCCACTTGATGACTGGGAAGTTCATGAACTCGTTTATTTATTTCCTTTATTCCTGAATGTTAACTTCAATAACTGGTTTATAGAATACTCGTTAGGCAGATATGTTTTGAAAGAAACACCATTTTCATTGTCACACAAGCAATGAATGAAAGATTGGCTTTTGGTAAATTTCTTCAAGAATGAATAGTACTGGAGTTGAAAATACTATGGACTAATTTGGACTATAAAATACATTTCTCTATGGTGTATGTGCAATACAGTTTTTTCTCTAAAGTTTCATGATTGAGTTTTGGCTCCTGTTTGTGTCAAAGTGACTCTCAGTCGATGGCTTTTGGGATATAAGGTGTGGCATTGCTCCTTGGCTTACTGTAGCCTATGGAGGGCTAGCAGCGTTGATTCCTATTTCCTGTTGATTGTTAGCTATGCTGATACTGTGCTGAAATTGGCATCTGCACCTTTGAGCTCGAGTGCCAGTTTAGTTGGAGTTCCTATTGGTGTTCATGACCTACAGTGGCTTGCAAAAGCTTTCATACCCCTTGAACCTTTCCACATTTTGACACGTTACAACCACAAACATAAATGTATTTTATTGGGATTTTATGTGATAGACCAACACAAAGTGGTGCATAATTGTGAAGTGGAAGGGAAATGATACATGGTTTCCAAATTTTATTACAAATAAAAAAGCTGAAAAGTGTGGCGTGCAAAAGTATTCTGCCCCCCCGAGTCAATACTTTGTAGAACCACCTTTCGCTGCAATTACAGCTGCAAGTCTTTTGGGGTATGTCTCTACCAGCTTTGCACATTTAGAGACTGAAATTTTTGCCCCTTCTTCTTTGCAAAATAGCTCAAGCTCAGTCAGATTGGATGGAGAGCGTCTGTGAACAGCAATTTTCAAGTCTTGCCTGAGATTCTCAATTGGATTTAGGTCTGGACTTTGACTGGGCCATTCTAACACATGAATATGCTTTGATCTAAACCATTCCATTGTAGCTCTGGCTGTATGTTTAGGGTCGTTGTCCTGCTGGAAGGTGAACCTCTGCCCCAGTCTCGAGTCTTTTGCAGGTTTTCTTCCAAGATTGCCTTGTATTTGGCTCCATCCATCTTCCCATCAACTCTGACCAGCTTCCCTGTCTGTGCTGAAGAAAAGCATCCCCACAGCATGATGCTGCCACCACCATGTTTCACAGTGGGGATGGTGTGTTCAGGGTGATGTGCAGTGTTAGTTTTCCGCCACACATGGTGTTTTGCATTTAGGCCAAAAACTTCAATTTTGGTCTCATCAGACCAGAGCACCTTCCTCCACATGTTTACTGTGTCCCCCACATGGCTTGTGGCAAACTGCAAACGGGACTTCTTATGGCTTTGTTTCAACAATGGCTTTCTACTTGCCACTCTTCCATAAAGGCCCGATTTGTGGAGTGCACAACTAATAGTTGTCCTGTGGACAGATTCTCCCACCTGAGCTGTGGATCTCTGCAGCTCCTCCAGAGTTACCATGGGCCTCTTGGCTGCTTCTCTGATCAATGCTCTCCTTGCTCGGCCTGTCAGTTTAGGTGGACGGCCATGTCTTGGTAGGTTTGCAGTTGTGCCATACTCTTTCCATTTTCGGATGATGGATTGAACAGTGCTCTGTAAGATGTTCATCGCTTGGGATATTTTTTTTATAACCTAACCCTGCTTTAAACTTCTCCACAACTTTATCCCTGACCTGTCTGGTGTGTTCCTTGGGCTTCATGATGCTGTTTGTTCACTAATGTTCTCTAACAAACCTCCGAGGCCTTCACAGAACAGCTGTATTTATACTGAGATTAGATTACACACAAGTGGACTCTATTTACTAATTAGGTGACTTCTGAAGGCAATTGGTTGCACTGGATTTTATTTAGGGGTATCAGAGTAAAGGGGACTGAATATTTTTTCCGTTTTTTATTTGTAAAAGAATTTGAGTACCATGTATCATTTTCCTTCCACTTCACAATTATGCGCCACTTTGTGTTGGTCTATCACATAAAATCCCAATAAAATACATTTACGTTTGTGGTTGTAACGTGACAACATGTGGAAAAGTTTAAGGGGTATGAAAACTTGCAAGCCACTGTATTTATTGGCATGGATTTAAGATATTGAAGTTTCGGTTTGACTGTTGTGCCTTCCACTTTGAGACTTGGCTGAGGCTTTTTTTAAATCTGAGCCAGGTACCAGGAATGTTAGTCTTCTGACACTAGTCATATTTTTAGAAGCCGAGTAAAAATTAAGTGTCCTCTATTTCAAGCATAATTGTACTAAAATAATAATTATTGAATAGCTCTTGTTAACTAAAACTATGTAGTGAAGTTTTAAATGTTATGCCTAAAGGTCCTGCCCCACTGTACGAGGTAATTCAGGAGTTCTCCCGAGTTCTTCACTGATTCGAGCTCGTGTAATGTACGTAGGGGCTCGTACAAGTAAAAAGTAACAATTTTTTTTCACCACGAGTATTTTTTTACTCGTGGACGTTTTTCACAGTGTTGGAAAAACGTCACCAGTTTGCCGGATTTCCCGATTACCTACCGTTACTCGTACGAGCCGCTACGTGACATCCACGAACTCCTAAATACCCGCTACGTACATTACACGAGCTCCAATCGGGGAGAACTCTTGAATTACCTCGTACAGTGGGACAGGCCCTTAACTAGAGGACATCTCGGATGTCTTAGAGTGGAAAGCCTTATCTTGGGAGCAGATGCAGCTGAGATAGAGAAATTGAAAGTAGGGTATAGTGTCTTTGCAAGAGGCCGGGTGTGAGCTCACAAACTGCCTTGTATAATCATTCAAATCTTTTAAACAAATGACGAACAGCAATGGGCCCAGCACCAATCCTGTGGCACACCACCAGTAACAGGCCTGCAGTCTGAACCACAATCTTCCATCATTCTCTGTTTCCTACCAGTGGAATGGAACATTGTTCAAGCATCAGTGAACTTTAAGATGACAAAGCGTAAATTGTTTGGCAATCGGATACTATCCTGGGAAACTCCCACGGTGATGTTGTGGTTTTGGAATAATTGACCTCCCTCAACCATTGTCCTTGAAGTTGCAACTTCAACAATTGGGATGGTTTTCCCATAGCCTATTTATTGATTTTGCTTTTGCCAGGGTACTCTGACGTCACATTCAGTCAGATGCTCTATCAATATCAAAGGCAGTCACATTTCCTATCTCTGGAATTCATGTGTTTGATCCATACATGGACCATTGAGGTCTGCAGGCTAGTAGATCTGGTTAGATCCAAACTGACCATCATTATGTTGGTTATTAATTAGTAGTTGCTACTTGACAGCATTGTCGATGAAGCCTGTTATCTCTTTAATGTGAGCAAATGGATTGGATACTAATTAGTCAATTTGACTTTATCTGGCTTTTTGTGTGCACAACATACTTGGTTTTTCATATTGTTGGCCGTTTTGGACTGAAAGACAGCAAAAAAACAATGCTGAAAGATCTGTGTCTTTGTACTATGATTTAAGTAAGTAATTAGATTTACTGAGGCAATTGGGTCAAAGTCACGACAAAATTATATTTGTTGCAGGGACTTTTTTCAACTCTTTATTGCATTAGCTTATCCAATTTTAATAGAACTTTGATGGAGGCAAACTGAGGTGGGGTGGAAAGGGTAACACTCAACCAACAAATTGGTTAAACATGCAAAGCAATGCTCAATGAAAGTCGTTGGCTGGTGGAAGCAGCACAAATTTGCCTTTTTAATGAAATAACTGAAAGAAGTGCAGTTTTGAAATGTTTCCATATGAATGTGTGAAAACGTGTACCTCCAGCACGTGACAATAGTAACCGACACTTAACTTGGAGAAAGACTTTGTATAGAGTCCATTAAATATGAACTTTGTTTATGAGGAGCGATTACAGTGGAATAAACTGTATTTTTTTTATTTCTTTATTAGCATTGGTGATAATGCTTTACTATTATACTGCCGATTGAATAATGCAGATTGAATCTTTGTGTCTGCTGATGTTAATTGGTGTCTTCAGTTGTGGAAGTAAAACATGATTTAAATCAACATGTTCTCAAGGTGTATGTAATGTGCTTCTGGGAATGTTCTGTTTTATTTGTTCTCTCTGGGGAATCGTTTTGTGGGGAGCGAATGCCCTGCACCACATCCAAATGGCCATAATTTATGTATTGATCTCTACAGCAAATGTTTAAATGTGCTACCCTTGTATTCTTCCTTTCCTTGTATGTTATTTTCATATAGTTGCATTACTACAGGGTATTAGATGGGCCTCTCTCTTAGAAACTGTAGAAAATGTTCGAAATGTATCCCAACTGCTGTAACTTTAATGATTTATACATCCTCTGCTGGAAAGTGTGCACAAAGGGATAGGAATGAATGAGTTTGGGTTAGGTTTAAGTTTTTGGAAAAATACGCTTTAATCTTTCATATTACAGAGTAGCCACGGGTATTTTTATGTCTTGCGTTGTGCATAGTCTCTATGTGATCTCTGCTTGATCGGCCTCTAGTATGTTATGGCTGAATTTTGTAAGTTATGGTATAGCTTGCATCTAACATGGTGTTGTTTTCTCCCTGCTTTGTTGATGTCTGTTTTAAAAGGTGGTAAATGTTTCCCTGAAACTTGTGATCTAATCACTTGGATGTGTGAAAATGGGAAAGAATAAGATTGGCAATTTACTTGCATATTGCAGGATGGAAAGATACTTGTGATGCGACCAGTTTTATTCACAGAATGCAATTGGCTTTGTCATTAGGATTTTAAACATTGTTAACTTTTATAGCTGTGCTTTATAAGTTCAAAATTCTTGAAACTGGGGTCCTGGATTTGATGATGTACGTTTCTTGTGTATTGGTACACAAGGGATTTATAGATCTATAGACTTGTAGCTGCTTCCAATCAATGAAACAATCTTTAATAAAATTGAATTCTGGGTGCTAACCTGTGGGTAGAGGCTACGAAATCTTGAGAATTAATCCACAGAGAATGTTTAATGTGGCATTGGGCTTTTGTAGTTGGTATTGAAGAAAATTAGGGGCAGATCAGTTTGCAGGAGCTTTTGAAGGATGGGTGACCTGTGCAAATGTACTTTGATATTTTTTTGAAGCTGAAGCTCTGCTGTGATCATGGAATGTAAAGAGGGACCTGGATTATTTAGCAGGTCAGAGCTTGAAGAGAAGAGGGGGCAGGCAAGTACATTCTATAAAAGAGCTTACAGAGACGGAGCAGACCTTGTCTTAAAGTTTTGAATTTGATACATAAATGGATGCAGAGTTCTTACGATACGCTATATCTAGCGGATAATTTAAGTCCACAAAACGTTAGAATGTGTGGCCAGCAAAGAAGTGGTTGCAATTTTTTTTCAACTTGTGTACACAACCCAAGAAATGGGAGCAGGAGTGGACCACCTCAAAAATCAAAGACCTCCTCTGTGCCAGTTTCACATAGCCTCTAATTCCCTATTCTTTCTTAGGTTTAGCGACCTCTTTAAATGTCTCCAGTGATCCGACCTCCAGGAGAGAGAATTCCAGATATTTGCAGCCTCTGAGTAGAAATTCCAATACAACTTGGTTTTAAATGATGTCGTCTTTATTGTGACTGTTTCCGTATTCGAGACACTCCCACTCATTAAATCATCTCAATTCGCCCTGTCAGTCCCCTTGGTATCTTTCTTTGGTTTGCAGGCTGAGTGATGGAAGTGGCCCTCCACTGGCCTGGGTTATACATGGATCGGGAGATGCTCCAGTACATTGACCACGCGGATCAGACTTTGCCATTTTTTGTAAATGGCTCCAAAATATGGCCAATTGTGCATGTGAGCTATGCAAAAAGAATTTCGCCATGCAGCGCATTCGTGACAATAAAGAACTATTGAACCATGCTTCAGTAAGGTCACCACCATTCTTCTAAACTCATACGGGTTTAACATTTCTAGCTATTTGTGATATTCCAGCATTAGAGGCCGGTATGTCAATTGTCTTCACGTATTTGCTGTACCTGCATTCTACCTTTTTTATTGAATGAATCTATACAACATGATTTTTAATGAATTTTCACAAATTTGTTACACTTGACCTGAATCTGCTTATTGGTTCATTAAATATGGGGAGCCTGTAGATACAGTGCGTTTGGATTTCCAAAAGGCATTTGATAGTCATGCCGTATAAAAGTAAGTTGTAACCTTGATCTGCTGCTCTAGAAAATCAAAAGACTATCTCTCACTTTGTAACATTAAACTCTCTGTCAACTTTTTGCACACTCATTCAACCTACCCATGTCTTGTTGCAGTTCAAATATCCTCATTGCAACATATGCTTGCATCAATGTATGTCATCAACAAACTTCAATAGTTTATGGCATGCCCCTCCTGCAAGCCAATAATATAGATAGTAAATAATTGATGACCGAAAGGTGACACACCACTAGTTACATCTATCCAGCCATCTATCTTTGCCTTCTATATGTGAAGTAGTCTTCAATCCATGTTTGTAAATTGTCCCGCCACCATGAGCCCTTGTATTCTTTATGTCGATCTGTTATAAAATATCTTGGGGGAAATTGAAATACGCTACTTCTATGGGTTTTATTCTACACTTATTGAGTAACACTAGTAAATTTGCCAAATGTGATTTGCCTTTCATAAAACGTGCTTTCTTGTGTTATTTCTGTCTATGACCAACATTTTCTTAGCAACAGATGTTAAGCTAACTGATATTTAGTTTCCTACTTTTTATCAGAAATTATGAGTCGCGTTTGCAGTTTACCAATCTGCAGGTTCCCTTCCAGAACCTTGGGTATACTTTTCAAAACTAATGTCACACGCAAAGAAAAGAATAAGAACAAATATATAAACATGGATCAATGCACCAATTCTGTTTTCATTGTTAAACTTTTAAGCCTCGCAATCTATTTTCAAGATTTTTTAATGCAAGTCATGAATATGCAGCCATGAAAACCACTGGATTTATTTTTGAAATAACAAAGATCTGCCGATGTTTTGGGCTGAAATTACACTGACATGATATCATTTAAAAATTTTGCTACAAGGAAATGTTACAGTTGACTTTTCAATTGCTTCTGTCAGGTTTTTATCCACTACTGGAGTTGCTGGCTTGTGTAATTGTACATTTATACCAATGGTGCCCCCCCCCCCCCCCCCCCCCCACCGCACTAGGTCATTATGTGTTTGTGGGCTATTTCAACAAGAAAAGCATATACACCAGCACAAGGCTGTGGGAGCTTTCAAGAATGCTGTGGGTGCTGCCCCAGCAGACATGAAGTAAGAAATCTGGTACCTTGTGGTTTGCATAATTCAGTATCTCATCCAGCTTTGTTTCATCCATTAAGCCACTGAGGGAGCTCATCCAATGTATTTAGTTATGAATAAGCCTGCCTGATGATGAGATATGTGGCTATTTGATGGGCAATTAATGGAAGCATAAATATATGTATAGTCCAGACTTGAAGCTCCCCAAGTGAAGCATTTTATTTCACATTGAGCCTCTGCAATTAAAATAGTACACCAGACCTTGCACTGTGAATGGTAATTTTGGATGGGTACAGATGTGAATTTGCTGTAACATCTATCTTGAAAATACTAAAAAATATATTAAATTGCTAAAACGGATCAACTCTATGCTTCCACGAAATGTAAAAATTGTATTAAAAATGTACTATGACTTGGCTAGCAGCTGTGGTAAACTGATTGTGGCTGGGTATTTTACTTGCAAGAACTCGATTTGTGCATTTTTCAGAATTTTCCAGCAAAGGTGGTTATTGGATTGGTTGCAAGGAATAATTCTCGCTTAGTCCAACACATTCTGTAAATCCTTGTGCGTCTAATTCCTTGCAGAGAATGATTGCTAAATGTCCCTCGATTATCTTAACAGGTTGTGCTATTCAACTTGTAAATTTCTATCTGTATTAAAACAATTTATAATTTCCTCAGTAGGGCGCAGCGGTAGTTACTGCCTCACTGTGACATGGACCCAGGTGCAATCCTGACTAAGTGGGCTGTCTATACAGAGTTCGAATGTTCTCCCTGCGACCGCGTGGGTTTTCTCCGGTTGCTCTAGTTTCCTCCCACATTCTAAAGACGTGGGTTTGTAGGTTAATTGGCTTCATTAAATTATCCCTAGTGTGTGCTAATGTACGGGTGATCATTAGTCGGCGTAGACACCATCGGAGAAAGGCCTGTTTCCATGTTTTATCTGTAGAACTAAACCTAAACTAAATTTAATCCACTTTTTTAATCATTATCAAATATCTTTTGGTTGCCAACACTTCTCTATCACTCACTCCAATAAATACGCACAGCCATTACAAACCATTTTTTTAACCTTTATTCAAATTTGTTTCTTAATTTATGTTTCAAGAAAAGTAATTACTCCCATAACGGAAACCTGGATCATTATAAGCCCTTCTTATTTGAGTAAATTTAATGCTGGCGCATTGAAGTCAAGAGTGAATTTCTTTATCAGAGACTAAGTCTTCATCAGCTATTATGCCCAACCAGCTCTTGTATGCCATATGAAAAGCCTGTTCACACCCTTTTCTAATTGTTTGTTCTGAGCAACCTGTCATTGTTGGCAGTAATAATGTGTCTAGGCTTGGTATGGCATGAGGAAATAGCAAAAGAAGGATTTAAAAAGATCTGTTGTGGCTGGAAGTCGTCTTGTATCTTGGACATCAGTAAGATTAAAATTCACCGTTTGTTAAACCATATCTGTGTAATGCATTCTAAGTACTTTGTCCTCTCTTTAAGATAAGCACAGGGTCACATTTGTACCCTCCAGTGGGTATACATTTTATTAAATTATTTTAGCATAGTCATAAAGTGTGGAAATAGGCCCTTTGGCCCAACTCGCCCACACCGGCCAACAATATCCCAGCTACACTCATAAAGAAACTAGTAAATTCCTGATGAAACCAAACTCTTAAATCTGCACATCTCTACCTATAAGGTATTCCAACCAATTTAACAACCATTAATTGTCTTCCATAACAGCCCGACATTAAACTAATAGCTTAATTTGGTCTAAGAGCTATTTACTTGTCTGTGCTGGGCTGGGCTGTTTTTTGTTGAGGCTTTTGCTGAGGTGGGACATTTGATTTTTGTCTCATTCCCTCAGGCTGTCCTTTTTGATGTATTGTTATTCCTCAAATTGTAAATTGTACACACTGATGTAAATTGAGTATAGAATTGGTTTTCTTGTGATATGTGTTCCAGTAACCTTTGGCCACTTCAGGTTGCGATGTATACATGAAGCATGGCCATTTAGGTAATTACGATCAGAGGCACTCGTGAAACATAACAAAATTGACAGATGGGAAGGTGGACACAAAATGCTGGAGCAACTCAGCGGGACAGGCAGCATTTCTGGAGAGAAGGAGTGGGTGACGTTTCGGGTCGAGACCCTTCTTCAGATGGGATGTTCAAGAAGGAACTGCAGATGCTGGAAAATTGAAAGTAGACAAAAATGCTGGAGAAACTCGGGGGGAGCGGCAGCATCTATGGAGTGAAGGAAATAGGCAATGTTTCGGGCCGAAACCCCTCTTCATCTTCAGATGGGAACTTGGGCAAGGGAAGAACTGGAGTGGTTTTTAATCTCAAAGGTGGGTTTTAGCTATGATACGCCAAGCACTTGTAGGAGTCAAGGGTTACATAATTCTGAGGTAAAAACTTTGTCTGTAGGTGCACAAAATGGCTTCTGATAAAGTGGAATATGAAGTAATACACATTGGTTTGATCAATGAAGATAGGGTATATACATTAAGTTGCTGTAAAATAATGTTGTTGGAGACGTGCTAGGGGCATTGAAATATCCCACCCAGAGTACATCTATGCCATTTCCAAATATTGAGAAACATGTTGGAACATTCATCAGTTGAGGGAAATAATTAACATAATTCATCAGCTGAGAACCATCAAAGATTGTAATCAACAACATGTTTCCTTGTCCATGTTTAACGTGCACAATGAGACTTCATGGAATCTCGAGTGAACCCTAAGGGCTACTCCTTCCAGCATCATATCAATAAAACAGGGCATACTATGGGATTTTAATGGAGGAGTCTGGTACATTGTTTATAAGCTGTGGCATTGCTATGTGTTCAATATAAAATGTTCTTTAGCGTTTTGAGTCATAAATATTGTTCTAATTTGAAAAAAATGATAAAACAACTACTTGACACTTCGAACAATTGTTTTTATGGTTATTTTAATTGGTTAATTAGTAATTCACTGAAATTTTAAATCTGGTTTTGTGAAATATTTTTAGTCTCCTTTCCTAACAATTCAGTGCACCATCTTGGAGCCACAGCTAAAAATGTTTTAATTTATCAGAGGTACAGAGGATGTTAGTGCCAGTAAAAATCACCTTCACAGAATATAAGTTATTACTGGGGAGAAGGGGAACATCAGGCAATTGTGTCGTTAAGTGAATCATTATTTTTGTTCAATCCATTGGATATGCCTTTACCACTGTTATAGTACATAATCTTTTAATAGGCTTGCAGTGATTTAGAAATAGCTTTATACGAGGGGAAAACCCAGTCTCTTTGACTTGGTTTAATTATTTCGCCACCATTTCCTGCCCTTTGCTTAACTAATGACTTGGAAACAGAGCTATAAATATTTGAAAGAACTTATTTCCTTGATTACAGAAAGTTAAATTGAGCAACCTGTTGGTGCTTAGCATTAAATTCTTCTGTAACGCTGACAGATGATATTAAATAATTTGTAGTAATTACATAATTGAAGCTGCCATGCCTCAGAAAATATCTCTGTTTTTGGCTTTTGTTTGGAACTGTTTTTAACCCCATAAGAGTAAAACCACAATCTTCTAGTGCATGTCATGGTTTCAAGTCTTATTTTGTACAGTGCCCTCCATAATGTTTGGGACAAAGACCCATCATTTATTTGCTTGCCACTGTACTCCACAATTTGAGATTTAAAATAGAAAAAAATCACATGTGGTTAAAGTGCACATTGTCAGATTTTAATAAAGACCGTTTTTATACATTTTGGTTGCACCATGTAGAAATTTCCAGCAGAGTTTATACACAGTATAAACTTTTAGTATTTCAGGGCACCATACTATTTGGGACACAGCAATGTCATGTAAATGAAATTAGTCATGTTTAATATGTGGTTGCATATCCTTTGCATGCAATGACTACTTGAAGTCTGATTCATGGACATCACCAGTTGCTGGGTATCTTCTCTGGTGATGCTCTGCCAGGCCTGTATTGCAGTCATCTTTAGCTTCTGTTTGTTTTGGGGGGCTAGTCCCCTTCAGTTTTCTCTACAGCATATAAAAGGCATACTCAATTGTGTTCAGATCAGCTGATTGATGGCCACTCAAAAATGGACTTTTTTAGCTTTGGAAAAACTCCTTTGTTGCTTTAGTAGTATGTTTGGGATCATCGTCTTGCTGTAGAATGAACCGCCGGCCAATGAGTTTAGAGGAATTTGTTTGAACTTGAGCAGATAGGATGTGTCTATATACTTCAGAATTCATTATGCTATTTCCATCAGCAGTTGTGTCATCAAATAAGATAAGTGAGCCAGTTTCAGCAGGCATACATGCCCAGGCCATAACACCTCCACCACCGTGTTTCACAGATGAGGTGGTATGCTTTGGATCTTGGGCAGTTCCTTCTCTCCTCCATACTTTGCTCTTGCTATCACTCTGATATAAGTTAATCTTCGTTACCAGGTATTTGTACTCCCTGGTAAACTGCGCATCCACACCATTGATGGGGACGGGGTGCTCCTCTCCTTGTAAAGTCAACCACTAACTCCTTAGCCCTGTTGGTGTTGAGCTGCAGGTGATTTAGCCCACACCACTCAACAAAGTCGTTAACTACACCCCTGTATTCAGCTTCCTTCCCCTCACTGATGCAGCCCACATTTGCAGAGTCATCTGAAAACATCTGCAGTTGGCAGGAGTCAGTTATATCTGAAGTCCGAGGTGTAGATGGTGAACAGGAAGGGGGAGAGGACTGTTCTCTGTGGGGGCCCTGTGTTTCTCACTACCTTATCCGAGACACAGTTCTGTATCCTGACGTATTGTGATAGCCAAATCAGGTAGTTGGTGATCCAGGACGCCAATGGAGCATCCATCGCATCTTTGTCAGTTTGCTTCTGAGCAGTGCATGCCGGATGGTGTTAAAAGCACAGGAGAAGTAAAAAAAACATGACACTGACAGTGCTTCCTGGCTTATCCGGGTGAGCATGGGAACAATGGCGCAGGTGGATGATGGCGTCCTTAACCCCCATCTATGTTTGGTAAGCAAACTACAGGGTGTCCAGGTAGAGTTTACCCAGGGGTCACAGGTGAGTGCACCAGCCTCTCTAGGAACTTTGTGATGTGTGAAGTTAGCACCACCATGTCGTCATTGGAGAAGGTGGGGCGCATCCTCTTTGGACAGGAACCAGGCAGGATGTCTTCCATATCACAGGCGCCCTCTCCAGGCTCAGGTTGAAGATATGCTGCCGTACTCTGCACAACTGGCTGGCACAAGCCGTGAGTATCCTTGTGCTGACACCGTCGGGACCCGTGGCTTTGCCTGGGTGGAGTGTGCTCAGCTCTTTCCTCACCTGCTTAGCCTTGATGGTCAGGTGCAACAAAGAAGTAGCAGAGGAAGTGGACTGGGGGGATTGAGGGGGACGGACTGTCGGGGAGCAGGGGGGAGGGTGGACAGATACCCCACCATCAAATCTATTAAAAAAGCAGTTTAGCTAGTTGGGCTGGTCCTGATTGCTTTCCCACCCCAGGCCACTTGTCGTCTTGTAGCCTGTAATGTTCTTCATAACGCTCCACACATCCCTCATGTCGTTCTGAAGTTTCAGCTCCAGCTTCCTCCTGTAGTCGTCCTTGCCCTGTCTTAGTCTCACTTTTAGGTCTTTCTGCACCTGTTTCACCACCTCCCTGTCGCCATTCCTGAAGGCCCTCTTCAGATGAGGGCAGAGCAGCTGCCACACTAGGCTGAGTTGCATACCATCAGAATACCATCTACAGCACATCTATAGAAGTTCAAGAGAATCCTTGTGAAGATGACGAGTCTTTTCTTTTGCTTAAAGTGAATATGCCGATGCTCTTTCTTAATCACTGCATTAGTGTGAAGGGACCAAGTTGGGTTGCTGGTGATATGGATGCCTACAAACTTGTTGACCACTTCAACAACAGCTCATTGCTGAGAACAGGGTTATGTTCACACTATGCTTCCTTAAGTCTACAACCAAATCTTTTGTCTTGCTGCCATTGAGGGCTAGGTTGTTGCCCTGACACTAGGTTGTTGCCCTGACACTAGTACGAGTTTTATAACTGAGCCAAACCAGTTTTTTTGCATTAAATCCAGTGTTTTACTTACAATATGTTATTCAGATGAGGACAGTGCTCAAATATCTTCCATCTTCCTGTCACGGTTGTTGTTGTAGCAACTTCAAAAGTCATTAAGAGTGTTCGAATGCTGTTTGAAAACTCTTCATGCCTTTTGAAAGCTAGTCTATTGCAACACAATTTATGATGGTAGCTCGCAAATTGCCAGGTTTCGCAACTTTGGCATTTTATCTTGTGATCTTTGACTCCTGGTAGAATCCTTGTGGAAGCGCTTTCCCAAATGATGCAATGTGTTGCATGAAATACCAGGTCTTGCAGAGCGTTCAACCATCCAGAGAGCAAAACAAGTTGTGGTGACCTCTTGCTGTTCCAAATTAAATTGCTTGATTTGTTCCAGAGTCATAACGGCTTTACTTGTGTTTAAGAAAGAACTGCAGATGCTGGAAAAATCGAAGGTAGACAAAAATGCTGGAGAAACTCAGCGGGTGAGGCAGCATCTATGGAGAGAAGGAATAGGCGACGTTTCGGGCCGAGACCCTTCTTCAGGTCTCGACCCGAAACGTCGCCTATTCCTTCTCTCCATAGATGCTGCCTCATCCGTTGAGTTTCTCCAGCATCTTTGTCCACAGCTTTACTTATTGTCAGTTTAGCCCAACATTATTTAATATAAATCTACTCAATGCCTTATCCAATGAAGTTTGGTAATGATATTGTTTATATACGGTTTGGGAGTTTAAATAGAAAATGGGTGGAGCGAACTATCTTTGGACAGGTTAAATGAGGTAAACAAGTTTAAAATGGTGGTTTAGAATAGAGTAGGGTTGATGATTTTCATCGTTTTAAATTTCTAGAATTCTATCTTACCTAGTAATTTGTGTTTAAGTAGAATTTAGGTTTGCAGCAAATGCATAAACAATCGTTTATTTGCGTGCGGGGGTTACACAAAAAGCTGGAGAAACTCAGCGGGTGCAGCAGCATCTAAGGAGCGAAGGAGATAGGTGACGTTTCGGGTGGAGACCCTTCTTCAGACTGGTCAGGGATCAGGGAAACCAGAGATATAGACATAGTGATGTGGAGAGATAAAAAACAATGAATGAAAGATATGCAAAAAAGTATCGATGATAAAGGAAACATTTGCGTGCGCTCTGTAACCGTGTGGGTTTCCTCACCAGGTGCTCTGAGTTTCTCCTGTGTACAAGTGGCTACTATAAGTTCCACTTGTATGCAGGTGAGTGGTGGTATCTGACGGATTAAATTGGTTAGAGTATGTTGAGTATAAAAAGTGGTATATGGTTGACGTGGACCAGTTGGATTGAAAGGCCTGTTTCTCTGCCGTATCTCTCTGATGTAGCAGGTTGAGTAAAGTAGCTTCAAGCAGCTGTCTTCACCTTTAAACTTCTCCTCTCATCACCAGTCTCACCATCTGCCTTTTTGTCTCTCTCTCTCTGCCTCCCATCATCAATAATTGTCCTCTGTCTCCCAATTCCACCCATTCCGGTCCACCTCTTTCACGGCTGTAACTGCATTATACCAGCGATCTTCCCCCTCCACTATCAATCCTGATGCAGGGGTTGGCCATTCCTTTACATGTTCACATTCTGTTTCACTTCCCCCAGCCGTTTGTTTGTTGCTTTGCTTTAGTTGTGTGGACCAAGCAGCTTTCCTGCATTCCCAATATTTCCGCTGTTACTCCAACATTTTGTGTCTATCTCTGAATATTATTTAGTTTTGAGGTATAGTGCAGAAATGGGCCCCGAGTACATGCCCACCAGCGATCCATGCAAACTAACACTATCCTACACACACCAGGGACAATTTACAATCTTTACCGAAGCCAATTAACCTACTGTGTGTTTTTGGAGTGTGGGAGGAAATTGGAGCACCCGGAGAAATCGCACGCAGGTCTCGGGGCGAACGTGCAAACTCCATACAGACAGCACCCAGGATAGAACCCGGGTCTCTGGCACCTAACCGGGTTCTAAATCTAAAAAAAAGATTAAATATGAATATAATACTGTTGTCTCATGGTTTTAAATATTTCCATATTGTGATATTGAAGATTTAATCTCGTGCTTTTTTTTCAATGCTTGTCATTGGTGTTGGGCATAAACTTGGTTCCTTTTGAAAAATGTAGTTTGAGAAATGAAGAACAAAATGCACAAATATGCATTCAATTCCATTGGTAAAAGGAAAACATGAGTGAACATCTCAGTCGCAAGCATTTTAAAATATGCCTCCCAATCGTCAAATCAACTAATTAATACGGCTAATATTTTTTCTTTAAATTCTTTTCCAGAATTTTTATCAATTTTTATTTTCAATTTCATTTGCAGTTTTATTTTTAGCAGTACAGTGGTTGTCACATGTCGGGCGAGGATTTTTAGCTACACAATGCTAGTTACAGCTCCGTCTTTGATGTTACGGCAGAAACAATTTGAAGTGATAAATTAAGAATGTGACACAAGAAGGAAATTGGTTTTAAGTGCAATTTTTCATCCACTAAGTAACCCCAGTGAGAATACTTGACTACACGCAGCCTGGCTCTGAAAGGCTGCCAATTTTCACTGAATTGTATTTTTTTTTTCCTACTTGGTGTGAAGCATGCTCGCTTGTAATGTGCTATTTTACACAGCCACGATAGACATCCTAAGTATAAATAATTGTTTTTGAAGGAGGGGGTTTCTCTAGCTACATAAATGGACATGCAACGTGTGCATGTGTTCACCCATATTACCAAGTTCCGTTTGTGTGTATGTACATGCTCTAAAACCTAAATGTATTTTAACGTAATTCTGGTCTATTCTTCTGTCCTTAACTGAATTAGATGGAATGTGCCTAGCTTGATTTTTTTTTTCCTTTCTTCCTTTTGCAAGAAAGAATACTGCACATAATATATTTCCCTCCTTGAGTTAAGCTGCAGAACAGCAACCTTTGTGAAGAATTTGGATTTATTTGTGCCTGTTTTTTGTTGCTGTGGATAGCTTCTGTTGTAATATCATGTTATTCCATCCATGGAATAAGAGTAAGTGCAATCCCCGTGTCACTGAAGAGACCCTGTAGTAAGGAATAATTTATCATGTATACAGGGAGAGAGCACTTGCATAGCATAATTGAGTTCTTTATATTGATCCATGAAACTATTAATGCTACTCTGATGTAATTTTTTTTTTGCTGTGCGGCAGGGACAATGGCTTTGAAATTAGTTTTTTTTACAAATAGCCTCCCATTGTCAGCATTGGTGTTTAGTCTTATGCTACTGAGGCCCACATGATTAATCTGATCATAATTAGCCTGTCCAACTGAAATGTTTAAATGTTAAATGAACTCTCTAATTTTACTTGATTGCTGGTATGTGGAATTAATTTCTCTGGACAGTTTAATTTTGACATTTCATTGTCCCTAGATTGACTGGTAATTAAAACTGTTACTATTATAAGACATTTATGCAAAGATATTTTGGGTTTGTTTGCAAATTGTGCTGAGTAAGTTATCTCTCCTGTGCAGCTTAAACACTTAACATTAGCTCCATGTTATTTACATATCTTTTGACAACAACTTAGTCTGGACTGGTTTTTACTGTTCTGTAATACTATAGCAGGGAGGAAAGAATTGATCTTGGTAAAGAGAAGATAAGTTATATATAATAAGGATTTGTCATTTTGGGTTTTTTTTGTACCATTAACATGGAATAGAGGATTGTCCACCCCAGATCCAACTTGTCTAATGGAGCGTAGACACAAAATGCTGGAGTAACTCAGCAGGTGAGGCAGCATCTCGGGAGAGAAGGAATGGGCGACGTTTCGGGATGAGACTCTAATGGAGCCATGGACAGGATATTTTAAATTATTACTGTCTTGACTCGGAGACCATGTGTGGTTGCCAAAATTTTAGTTTGTAATGCTTTAGGCTTTTAAGGTAAGATTTCAATGTGAGGGGAAAATATTGAAACTGATGGTGTCAATAAAATCTTTGTTCTTAGCAGTAAAAATACTTTAACTGCCTTGAACGATCCTGACAGGTGGAGGGATTATTGCTATTCCAATTTAATTTGACTCGATGTCACAAAATGTTAGATTGTTATGAAGATTTTTAATTGCTGTTATGGCACAACCTCAGGATAGATTAAGGACAGTGATCAAATGTTTTAAGGTTTTGTTAAATTCTCCATTATTACTTCTATCCAGTAATTACAGGGTTGAGATAATAATGTGAGGCTTGTCGTATCTTTGCTATGGAAGCCATAAGACATCTGAGGACATGTATGTGAATGCACAAATCAAAAATAAATTGCTTTGGGCGTCGTCAAACCCATTAGGGGTCTGTCCCAGTAAGGCTACCTTATTGGCGAGTTTAGGAGACACTGCGCTCGCAGCATGGTCGACACATGGTCGTAGGTGATCTCTGGTGAGTCTCCTTCATGGTCGAGAGGAGTTCCTGCATAGTGGTTACTACTCGTGGCCTCAGTTTGGTCGCAGAAAAATTTTCAACGCGTTTAAATAATTTCTGTGGCCAAAAATAGGTCGGCATGGAGAAAATCGATAGTTTTGAAGTCGTAGTGCAGTGGGGTGGCCATGTCGATGTAGGTAGTTGAGGTAGCCGTAGTCCTTTGCTGACCGGGCATTTCAATTGGCTCATTGGGGGGAAAAACGCAAGCGCGAGTTTTCTGAACCAAGGAAAACCGACCGATAATGTTAAACTTCACAGCTGTGTATCTCTGACATTAAAAGTTGTCTGGCTTCTTAAAAGTGTCTCCACTCCTCCTTCCCCCCCCCCCCCCCCTTTTCTCCCCTCCCCGGCTCTTTTAAAGGACTTTTAGGACCTTTGCGATGTGTTTGTTTGTGTGTGTGTTTGTGTTCCGCGCCGCCGGTCGTTCCAGCTCATGGTTTTTCAAGCGAGTGCCCCCGAGCTTGAAGGTCTCAGTTTGCTGAAAAGTCGCGTAAGTGGTACAGGCCCTTTAATGACGGCGGGATATATTTCAAGAGAACTACAATTCAAAGCCAGAAAACTTGTATCAAAGTAGTGTGTAACATTTCATTGGTCTATTCTATACTGAAAACAAAATTGAACTGAAATAAATTATTTAAATTTGTGCAATATGCTGCATTTTGCCTTTACAATGTTGCCAGGTTTATTAAAAAGGACTGGAGTAGATAGCTGTCAGGGAAAATGAGCTGTGTCAGAAGAATTGTTTGGTGCTATTCAACTATGATTAATTGCTTTTGGAGTACTTTGGGAGCCTTGCTAGATAATGCTGGAGAAATTGGAAGGCTAATTGAGCAGGGAAACAGGACATTCAGCCCATCAAATTTGCAATAGAATCATAGAAAATAGGTGCAGTCGGCCGTTCGAGCAAGCACCGCCATTCAATATGATCGTGGCTGATCATCCAACTCGGTATCCTGTACCTGCCTTCTCTCCATACCTCCTCATCCCTTTAGCCACAAGGGCCACATCTAACTCCCTCTTAAATATAGCCAATGAACTGGCCTCAACTACCTTCTGTGGCAGGGAATTCCACAGACTCACCACTCTCTGTGTGAAAAAAGATCTTCTCATCTTGGTCCTAAAAGACTTCCCCCTTATCCTTAAACTGTGACCCCTTGTTCTGGACTTCCCCAACATCGCGAACAATCTTCCTGCATCTAGCCTGTCCAACCCCTTAAGAATTTTGTAAGCCTCTATAAGATCCCCCCTCAATCTCCTAAATTCCAGCGAGTACAAGACGAGTCTATCCAGTCTTTCTTCATATGGAAGTCCTGCCATCCCAGGAATCAGTCTGGTGAACCTTCTCTGTACTCTATGGCAAGAATGTCTTTCCTCAGATTAGGAGACCAAAACTATATGCAATACTCCAGGTGTGGCCTCACCAAGACCCTGTACAACTGCAGTAGAACCTCCCTGCTCTTGTACTCAAATCCTTTTGCTATGAATGCCAACATACCATTCGCTTTCTTCACTACCTGCTGCACCTGCATGCCTACTTTCAATGACTGGTGTACCACGCCACCCAGGTCTCGTTGCATCTCCCCTTTTCCTAATCAGCCACCATTCAGATAATAATTTACCCTCCTGTTTTTGCCACCAAAGTGGGTAACCTCACATTTATCTACATTATACTGCATCTGCCATGCATTTGCCCACTCACTCAACCTATCCAAGTCACCTTGCAGCCTCCTAGCATCCTCATCACAGCTAACACTGCCCACCAGCTTTGTGTCATCTGCAAACTTGGAGATGTTGCATTCAATTCCCTCATCCAGATCATTAATATATATTGTAAATAGCTGGGGTCCCAGCACTGAGCCTTGCGGTACCCCACTAGTCACTGCCTGCCATGGTGAAAAGGACCCGTTTACTCCTACTCTTTGCTTCCTGTCTGCCAGCCAGTTCTCTATCCACATTAATACTGAACCCCCTATACCGTGTGCTTTAAGTTTGTATGCAAATCTCTTATGTGGGACCTTGTCGAAAGCCTTCTGAAAGTCCAGATATAACACATCCGCAGGTTCTCCCTTATCCACTCGACTAGTTACATCCTCAAAAAATTCTATAAGATTCATCAGACATGATTTACCTTTCATAAATCCATGCTGACTTTGTCCAATGATTTCACCGCTTTCCAAATGTGCTGCTATCCCATCTTTAATAACTGACTAGCATTTTCCCCACTACTGATGTTAGACTAATTGATTTGTAATTCCCCGTTTTCTCTCCTCCTCCCTTTTTAAAAAGTGGGGTTACATTAGCTACCCTCCAATCCTCAGGAACTACTCCAGAATCTAAAGAGTTTTGAAAAATTATCACTAATGCATCCACTATTTCTGGGGCTACTTCCTTAAGTACTCTGGGATGCAGCCTATCTGGCCCTGGGGATTTATTGGCCTTTAATCCATTCAATTTACCTAACACCACTTCCCGGCTAACCTGGATTTCACTCAGTTCCTCCATCTCATTTGACCCCCTGCTATTTCCGGCAGATTATTTATGTCTTCCTTTCTGAAGACAGAACCAAAGTAGTTATTCAATTGGTCTGCCATGTCCTTGTTCCCCATGATCAATTTACCAGTTTCTGACTGCAAGGGACCTACATTTGTTTTAACTAACCTTTTTCTCTTCACATATCTATAAAAAAGTTTGCAGTCCGTTTTTATGTTCCATGCCAGTTTCCTTTCATAATCTATTTTCCCTTTCCTAATTAAGCCCTTTGTCCTCCTCTGCTGGACTCTGAATTTCTTCCAGTCCTCTGGTAGGCTGCTTTTTCTGGAAGATACTATCCCTGATTTCCCTTGTTATCCACAGATGCACTACCTTTCCTGATTTATTCTTTTGCCAAACTGGGATGAACAATTGTTGTAGTTCATGCAGTCTTTAAATGCCTTCCATTGCATATCCACCGTCAACCCTTTATGAATCACTTGCCAGTCTATCTTGGCCAATTCATGTCTCATACCCTCAAAGTTACCTTTCTTTAAGTTCAGAACCCTTGTTTCTGATTTAACAATGTCACTCTCCATCCTAATGAAGAACTCAACCATATTATGATGACTCTTGCCCAAGGGGCCATGCACAACAAGACTGCTAACCAACCCTTCCTCATTACTCGGTACCCAGTCTAGAATAGCCTGGTCTCTCGTTGGTTCCTCTACATGTTGGTTTAGAAAACTATCCCGCATACATTTCAAGAAATTCTCTTCCTCAGCACCCCTGCCAATTTGATTCACCCAATTTATATGTAGATTGAAGTCTCCCATTATAACTGTTTTACCCTTGTTGCACGCATTTCTAATTTCCTGTTTGATGCCATCCCCAACTCCACTACTACTGTTAGGTGGCCTGTGCACAACTCCCACTAGCGTTTTCTGCCCCTTAGTGTTTCGCAGCTCTACCCATATCGATTCCACATCCTCCAAGCTAATGTCCTTCCTTTCTATTGCATTAATCTCCTCTCGAGTAGCAACGCTACTCCACCTCCTTTTCCTTTCTCTCTATCCCTCCTGAATATTGAATATCCCTGGATGTTCAGCTCCCAGCCTTGGTCACCCTGGAGCCATATCTCCATGATCCCAACTATATCATATTCTTTAATAACTATCTGATTCTTTGTACTCTGTATTTTGTGGTGCATTCTCCTGTTGTGACCTTGCAGCTGTTCATTCGTGTTGCCACCCTTTTAACTACCATTCGCATAGATAAAATATAGAAGATTTAACGAGGACCAAAATTGGATACAAATTTAATTAAAAGTTTAGCATTCAGATGATAATCCAGAAACAAATTTACTATGCATTAATAAAAATATCAATAACATTTCTGTGCATTTATCAAGAAAAACATTTAAAACTTAAGGCAAGATATGGACAGTTTCATCTTCAGCTCTGATCTTTTTTTTTTTCAGCATGAAAGTTACTATTATGGATGGAAGATAATTGACCAGAAGTGATAACGAGCCAACCTTGTCCACAAATTGAGAGTAAAGGTAAGAATTTTGTGCTGTTTTTGGAATTCTATACTGGCAAATGTATGTTATGGTAGGCTATTAATGTGCCCAATTGGCTTGGTAAGATTACATGTGATACTAAAACATTATTATTCTGTACCTCAGAAAAATGATGCATATGGTCATCGTTCAAATTTCATATAAACTTGCAAACGTGCTGGTCCCAGAAGTGGATCTGGATTCACTTATTACACACTCCACACTTTTTAAAAATTTCTACTCCAACAGCATAATTTATTTCTCTATTTCGACACTGTGAACGGCTTAATTATAATCATGCATCACCTTTTTGTTGATTGGATAGCACGCAACCAAAAAAGCTATTGGCTGTACCTTGGTGCACAATAATAATAAATTTAACTAAACTAAAATTAATAGATTAAATTAATGAGGGCTATTATGCAGAAGACCAAAGGGGCACATTAAAGCAGTGAAATTTGCTGAGACCTGATAAAGAAGAATGCTAGAAATGCCCAGTAGATCCAGAAGTGCCTGTGACCATTTCTGAGAACAGAAATGTTGTCCGAAATTATTAAATTTTATATCAAATCCTGAAGTTTGGAATGTGTGAGAATTGGTTGCAAAATTAGTGAGCATCAACTGGAAGCTGGGTCTTTCTTGTTGACTAAATGGAGGAACGCTTTAAAACAGCTGCCCAAATCTGCATTTGGTATCTCCGGTGTGGAGATCACTACATCTCGAGCACCTAATGAAATGTTGGAAGAAACATGAATGGATTGCTGCTTCACCTTAAAGGACTGCTTTGGTTGCATGCATTGGGAGAAACCAAATGCTATGTCTCGCCATTATCAAAGGAGTCCCTTTGTCCTATCTGTTGCTTCCCCGACCCTCTACTCTCTCCAACTTTAAACTAATTTGTTTTCTCATTTTTGCCATTCAGGCAAAGCATCCTTGACCTGAAGCATTTGCTCTACTTCACTATCCTGATCTGTTCAGTGTTGCTGGCCTTTTTTAGTTTCGTACCTCATTGGTAAAATTGTGAGCATAATAATTGCTCTTCAGAATTACCCTTTAATCTTTTGCAATAACTCAACGGCTTTAATTGCCGCCATGAATGCAAATTTGAAAAGACATCACTGTCATGTATCTTTTTAATAAATTCAGTTCGATGCATTGTACACTTAGTCTCCATTGCAATTCTATTCTAATGTTCCTTTGTCTTATTTTTCTTTTGCAGGCTACTATTGGGACCATCTATTTTTCACTGTTTGAAAGGATCATAATACTGGAGACCACGGAAATATGGGATCTGAATCTCATGTTGCTAAAGGGGTGTGTCTGTAACTCCGCGCTCTTCAGATTGCCAGGAGATCTACAGTGGTACTGTGCTGCGAGTAGGTGCAAATACTAACGTATCAGGATGATTGGATGATTATGATGGCCAAAAAACAGGATGTTCGGATCCCAAATTACAACATCAGTGTCGTGGGATTATCCGGGACAGAAAAGGAGAAGGGCCAGTGTGGAGTCGGGAAATCCTGTTTCTGCAATAGGTTTGTGCGCCCCAAAGCTGACGAATTTCACCTTGACCACACATCTGTCCTTAGCACCAGTGACTTTGGGGGCCGTGTTGTTAACAATGACCATTTCTTGTACTGGGGTGAGGTTGGTCGAACGGTCGAGGAAGGAGTGGAGTGTCGAATTCACGTGGTGGAACAAACGGAGTTCATCGATGATCAGACTTTTCAGCCTCACCGGAGCACTGCCCTGCAGCCCTATATTAAACGCGCTGCAGCGACCAAATTGGCATCTGCTGAAAAGCTGATGTATATTTGCACTGACCAATTGGGTCTGGAACAAGACTTTGAACAGAAGCAGATGCCAGAGGGCAAGCTTTTGATTGATGGTTTCCTTCTTTGCATAGATGTCAGCCGGGGCATGAATAGAAATTTTGAGGATCAGCTTAAATTTATCACGAACTTGTATAACCAAATAATAAAAACAAAAAAACCCATTGTGGTGGTGCTCACAAAATGCGATGAAGGGGTTGAGCGGTACATACGTGAAGCTCACTCTTTTGCAATGACTAAAAAGAATCTCCAAGTGGTGGAGACATCAGCGCGATCGAACGTCAATGTGGAACTGGCCTTCACTACTTTAGTTCAGTTAATAGATAAAGGCCGTTCAAGGCCCAAAATAATTCCATATTATGAAGCATTGAAACAACAAAGTCAGCTCATAGCTAATGCAAAAGACAAGTATGAATATATCATCAGCCAGTGTGTCATCCACTATAATGAAAGTTGGGCGAACGCCGCAAGGAAAATGAATACGAAATCTGAATTCCAGGAGTATGTGCATCTTGAAGGAACTCAGAAGGCCAGAAAGTTGTTCTTGCAGCATGTTTTGATGCTCAAGGAGAGGCACATTGACCACTTAAAGAACAAGTACCTCAATAGGCTTGTACTAGCTCTTGATGCCCTATTCCCCGATCTGAATGAGATTGAGAACTTGAACTGGTCTGTGGCACAGCAGAGGTTGAAAACCAAGCATGAATTTCCAGCTTGGTTTGTTGTCCTGAGTGAGACACCATGGGATAAAACTGATCACATTGACAAGATCGATGACAACCGAATTCCATTTGACTTGCTGGCCGGGAAATGTGCTGAAGATCAATTCAAAAAGCATTTAGAAAAGCTGAAGAATGATAGAAAAAGAGATGAGATGAGGAGGGCTTTTAAGGAAAATCTATCATCGTCGCCCTTCATAACTCCTGGAAAACCTTGGGAGGAGGCTAGAAGTTTTGTTATGAATGAGGAATTCTATCAATGGCTCCAAGAGCAAGAATATCAAGATATTTACAGTAGACACCAACGTGAGATAATAGATAAAGCCAAGGATCAATTTCAAGAATTGCTTTTAGAGTATTCAGAGTTATTTTATGAATTGGAGTTGGATGCAAAGCCAAGTAAGGAGAAAATGGGTCTTATCCAGGATGTTCTAGGAGATGAGCAACGATTTAAGGCACTTCAGAAATTGCAAGCTGAACGAGATGCTCTTGTGTTAAAACACATTCATTTTGTCTATCATCCAACAAAGGAGACCTGTCCAAACAGTCAGAATTGCATTGATAGCAAAGTTGAACAGTTGTTGGCTGCTAAATTTTATCGATCTTCAGACCGAAGTCATCTGAACTCTCATTCGGACTCTAATGCTGACAAACTCAATCTTGTACTACTTGGCAAGGATGGGCTTGCACATGAACTGGCTAATGAAATTCGAGTGCTGTGTACCGATGATAAATACGTTCTTGAGGGAAAAATGTATGAGCTGTCGTTACGACCAATAGAAGGTAATGTGAAACATCGGGTTAATTCTTTTCAGACCCCAACCTTTCAACCTCATGGTTGCCTTTGCTTGTACAACTCCAAAGAATCGCTGTACTACATAAAGGAGAGCTTAGAGAAACTGAAAGAATCAACTTTAGATCGAAGGGACAATCATTTAGCCCAGCTGCCTCTAACTCTAGTTCTGGCTTACAAAAGGGAGAGTGGCGGAGAAACTCTACAGACTTTGAGAAACCATGGCCAACAACTTGCCAACAAATTGCAATGTCTATTTGTTGATGTAACTTCTCACAGTGTGAGTTCTGGACGGAATTTCAGTGAACTGCAGATCAATCAGGCTTTGAAAGGCTTGTTGGATACCATGAAACGCAATTTGAATCTAGTAAGTTTATCCCCAAGCATTAAAGACTTAACCGATGCAGATCTTCGAATAGTAATGTGTTTAATGTGTGGTGACATGTTTGGTGTGGATGAAGTTCTCCTCTCCATTATTCAGCCTCATTTTTGTAGTTCATTGCAGCCTGGGAACAGCAATTCAGTCATGCTTGAACTGGCAATTGGAGCCATGCGTAAGCGCATAGAGCTATCTATTCTCTCCTATCATTCCTCTTTCAACATAAGGAAAAATCAGTTAGTCCACGGGTACATTATTTTTTACTTGGCAAGGCGCAAAGCCTCCTTAGCTATGCTCCGAGCTTTTCTGTCGGATGTGCAGGACATTATCCCTATTCAGTTGGTAGCGGTCAATGATGGAGCCGAAGTATCGGAGAGCGATGTGACACGAGACCAGCTTGAAGAAGGCCAGGAAATTGCTCAAGAGATCTGTGGCAAGTTTGTTAAAATAGCTGGTGGGCAGTCAGTTCAGCATAATGTGGACATTTTTGCCCCTTTTTTCCGAGATGCAGCTGAAAAGAAAATCATTGTTGAAGCTTCGCACATGTATGATAATGCAGCTGAAGCTTGCAGCAATACAGAAGATGTGTTTGGCTTTTCGCCTAGGCCGAGCTCGCCCCTCAACAATTCAAATTGCTTTGATTACGATGAGGATATTGAAGGTCCACCACCTTATGTTGCACTACGTGATGAAACTTCTGCGATTCCAGTGATTAAAGACTCTAAGCTCTCAATGGACCTTGAAGGGAATGAGAACTACTTGCTAAGCTGCAGTCTTGGTTCTTTTGAGAGGCTGACTAACAAAGTACCTCCTCCAGTAAAACCAAAGCCAATGGTACATTTCGACAAACTGATGAAGAAAATGGATTCCTCTGAGGGGAAAGAACCAGGTAGCAAAGAAATGCAGAGAAAGCCTTCAACTGTAAGCTGGGCGCCTTCTGATGATGGGTCCTTTACCTCCGATTATGCAGAGCCAATAGACACCTTGGTAAGACCAAGAGGGGATGAGGAGAATATCTATTCGGTGCCGCATGACAGTACCCAGGGCAAGATTATAACCATCCGGAATTCTATTTCTGCCAAGTCACAATCGAATGGAAGTGGTAATGGGTCTGATAGCGAGATGGATATCAGTTCCCTGGAGCGTCAGAGGAAACTGTCATCTGTCAGCAAACCATCATTGTACAGGGAACGGTCTAAAAAGTTAGGCAGGTTTGCAAGTTATCGCACAAGTTTGAGTGTTGGAAGTGATGATGAACTAGGCTCCTTGTCATCACAGAAGAAAGCAGAAGCTGAAATGCCCAAGGGAGATAATACAACTAACACTTATGAAACGGATGGAGATGAATCAAAGCGAGGGAAACTCCTACGTAGCTTGAGAAGGCCAACATCAAGGGTAAGATTTCTTCCTTTACTGAATTATTTCCAATCATTTGTTTGTCAAAGTATCTAGACTAGCCCCTTTGTGTATTAGGGTGAGGTTGGGCAGGCTAGGACATTATCCTTGGAGTGCAGGAGGGTGAGGAGTGGTGTTGTAAAATAATCAATGAATTAATAAGTTTATTGGCCAAGTATTCACATACAAGGCAGAGGGAGAGAATTGGATAAAGTTCTTATCAGATTTTTCTTTCTTTAATAATCAAAGCCAGATTTTTCCCATGGTTGGATGAGATCTATTAGAGGAGGCTGTGGGAAGTAAGGGAGGAGATAGCTGAGTGTCTAATTTTTTTTGTTAGCCACGCAGAGATGCCGGAAGGCTGCAGGATACCAAATGTTCATTGAAGAATGGTAGTGAGTAATGAGCCAGAGGTTGCTGAACCTCAGCTCAATGGTAGGGAAATGAGTGGGGAAAATCCTATGGAGGGGTAGGATATATGTACAATTGGAAATTTAGAAGCTGATCAGGAATAGTCAGCATGGATCTGTGTGGGGAAATGTTAGAGAGAATGATTGATAGACTTGGTTTGTTTTCCCTGGAGCTAAGGAGGCTGAAGAGATACGTAAAATTGTATACGATATAAAATAGGATGATTGGGCAGAAATGATCTTATGGTAGTGGTATCAAAAACAATTGGACGCGTGTTGAAGATGCAGGGAAGAAGTGTTAAAGGAATTTGAAGAAAATATTGCTGCATGGATGACTCTAATATGGGTAGTATTATAAATGGTGAAGATGGCTGCAGGCTCATGATCAGTTGGGCAAGTGGGTGGAGGAATGGTTAATGGAGTTTAATGCGGATAAGTGCAAGTTGTTGCATTTTGGCAAGTCAAGCCAGGCCCTTCACAGTGAATGGGCATGTCGGAGAGTAGGGGGATTTGGGAGTGCAGGTGCGTGGTTCTTTGTCAGTGGTGTCACAAAGTCACACATAGAATGAGTGGTCGAGGAGGCTTTCGCCACAAGATGTTGGTGAGGTTGCATTTGGAGTATTATGTTCAGTTTTGGCCACCTGTTAAAGGAAGGATGTTACTCAGCTGGGAAGAGTAAAGAATAGATATGAGGATACTGCAAGGACTCTTGGGCCTGAGTTGTAGGGTGAGGTTAAGCAGGAAATTATCCTTGCAGGAGGGTGAGGAGTGGTGGTGTAAAGGAATCAAGGAATGAATGAATAGGTTTATTGGCCAAGTATTCACATACAAGGAATTTGCCTTGGTGCTCCACCCGCGATGACAACATGACAACAAGTATATAAGATAATAATGAGGATGAGTGGATAGAGTGAATGCAGTATTTTATCCAGAGTAGGGAAATCAAGAACCTGAAGACATGGGTCTAAGGTGAGAGTTGAAAGATTTGTTTGGAATCTGAGGGGCAACCTTTACACTCGGAGGATGGTGGGTGTATGGACTGAGCTGCTACAGGAGGTAGTTGAGGCAGGCACTATAATATATTTAAAAGACATTTGGGCAGGCACATGGATAGGAAATGTTTAGAGGGATATGGCCAAACATGTGTGGGTGGGACTTGTTGCAGATGCGGCATCATGATTAGTGTGCCAAATGGCCTGTTTCCGTGCTGTATTCTACATAATTCTACATGGAATGGTTAATACCTGGAACACTGCCAGAGGAGGTGGGGGAATCCGATGCCATCACTGTTTAATAAAATTCTATACGGCCACTCTAACAGGAAGGTATCGAATGTTGTTATTTTAATGCAGGCAAGTGGGACTAGTGCAGATAGGTAAAAAGATTGGCTTGTACATGGTGGGCTGAAGAGCCTGAATCCGGTTATAATACTTTGGCCGTGTACTCTTTCCTATAATGTGGTTAGTTTTCTTTTGTGATTTCATTATTGTTTTAAAATTCCTCCACAGTTCTAAATGCACTATTACATTCTACTTTTCCTTGGTACTCTCCATTGAACCAGAAGAGATTCTCACATGTTTCATAAATAGCATTCCTCAAAACCGGTTCTGTATGTACCTGCAGAATTTCAAATTGCTTAGTTCAAATCCGTCTCGCTGGTGGTAGAGTAATTTGAGTCGATTGGTTGAGTATCACTCTCGAAAAAAATAAGGAAAGCAAGATTATCAACTTGTGCTGTTTCTCTTGCAAAGTGTTGGTACAACAATCTCACCACACTAGCTTTCACCTATCAGCAATATCCCAACACTTCATGTTGCCAATAATAGGTAAACCATGGACACTTGGGCAAAGGAAAAAAAAAGTGGCTCAGGACTCAGTTCTGTCAAAGTAATTTAATTTTCAATGTGGTTATTGCCTTGGCATTGAAAAGTATTCAGACTTAAGAGATACAGTGCTGAAACAGGGACTTCAGCCCACTGAGTCTGTACTAACCAATGATCACCCTGTACACTAGCGCTGTCCTACACATTAGGCAATATACAAATTTTACTAATGCAAATTAACATAGAAACATAGAAATTAGGTGCAGGAGTAGGCCATTCGGCCCTTCGAGCCTGCACCGCCATTCAATGTGATCTTGGCTGATCATCCAACTCAGTATCCCGTACCTGCCTTCTCTCCATACCCTCTGATCCCCTTAGCCACAAGGGCCACATCTAACTCCCTCTTAAATATAGCCAATGAACTGGCCTCAACTACCCTCTGTGGCAGAGAGTTCCAGAGACCCACCACTCACCACAAATTAACCTACCAACCTGTACGTCTTTTGAGTGGGAGGAAACCGGAGCACCCGAAGAAAAGTCACAGGGAGAATGTATAAACTCCATTCAGATAACACCATAAGTCTGGTTCAAACCCAGGTCTCTGGTGCTGTAATGGAGTATCTCTACTGCTGCGTTTCTGTACCGCCGCTTAGAATGGTAAATGATTAAACGGTTCAAGGAATTTGCCAATGTCCTTGTCTGGAACTTGCGAGCTCCAGTAAAAGTGATTGTAAAGTTTCTGAACAGCTGATGTTTCTCAGCAGGTTCAAGCCCCAAAGAGCATTGTGTGCAATTGGAAGACGTGGTGCTGCTTCTCAAGCAAACATATACACTGTGATGGGCGACTCGTGCTCTGTGTATTTTTACGTAGGCTTTTTAAAGGATGGGTGATCTATAGAGATAATTGTTGCGATCTTCCATGGAATGGGCATAGTTACCCATGAAAAGCCCACTAACGGAGACTCTCCTCATTAACTGAGACTAACGGAGAAACCGAAGGGCCTGTGTCCATGGTATCTCTCTATCAATCAATCCACCTCGATGTTTACCCTAGAACCTATCTGTTTCAATAAGTTCACCTCTCATTCATTAGAATAAAGATAAAAATGTTTTTGCTGCCTATGATAGACTAACTCTAGTAATAAGAGAGTTGTCCCAGGTGATCTGTTGACTGCTTCTAGTGTGTAGAACCTTTGTCAGATGCTTTTCTTACATAAAGGGTTCATGATGATGCATAGTACATCATTTGTGGCCTCGCATCATTTGTTACCATCGTAACAATATCACCTTTTTTTTTTCAAACTCCAATCCTCCTGTGAAATAAAGGCCAAATTGCCATAATAATAATATCTTTTTATTGTCATTACACATAAATGCAACAAGATTTGGTTTGCAACTTCGAGATTTCTGGGAATGAAGCTGTTCCTGTGTCTGGTAGTGTGGGCGTAGAAGGCCTTGTAACGTCTGCCGGAAGGGAGTAGTTCGAACAGTCCATTACAAGGGTGAGAGGAGTCTTTATGGATGCTGACGGCCTTCCTGAGGCACCGTGTGTGGTAGATGCCCTCCAAGGCTGGTAGCGGTGTCCCAATAATCTGTTGCGCTCTGGACAACGCGCTGAAGAGCTCTCCTCTCCGCCTCCGTGCAGCTGAGATACCACACAGAGATGCCATACGTTGGTATGCTCTCTGTGGTGCAGCGGTAGAAGATCGTCGGCAGCTGTTGGGGCAGACCTGTCCGTTTCAATGTTCTTAGGAAGAACAGTCGTTGCTGTGACTTTTTGACCAGCACAGCGGTGTTGATGGACCATGTGAGGTCCTCTGAGATGCGAGTGCCCAGAAACTTGAAGCTGGACACTCTCCACACTGTCTCCGTAGATGGAGATTGGGGTGTATTCCCCATTCTGTGACCTCCTGAAGTCGATAATCAGCTCCTTGGAGGTGTTTAGCGACAAGTTGTTCCGTGAGCACCAGTCCACCAGGTTCTGCACCTCCGCTCTATGGTTTGTTTCATCATCGTTGGTGATCAGCCTGATCACCGTTGTGTCGTCTGCAAACTTGACAATGGTGTTGTTGTCAAATGCACAGACGCAGTCGTGGGTGAAGAGGGAGTAGAGCATGGGGCTCAGTACACAGCCCTGTGGTGTGCCTGTGCTCAGGGTGACAGTGGAGGACAGGTGCAGCCCCAGTCTCAATGCCTGCGGCTGCTCCGTCAGAAAATTCAGGATCCAATCGCATATCAGTGAGCTGAGGCCTAGCTATTGGAGCTTGGTGGTGAGCTTGGTGGGGATGACTGTATTGAAGGCAGAGCTATAGTCAATGAAGAGCATCCTCACGTAGGTGCCCTGTCTTTCCAGGTGGGTCAGGACAGTGTGAAGAGCCACAGAGATGGCATTCTCTGTGGATCTATTTGCCCTGAATGCAAATTGATGAGAGTCCAATGATGCAGGGATGCTGGATTTGATGTGGGAGAGGACCAGTATTTCAAAGCACTTCATTGGTATTGGAGTTAGGGCAACCAGGCGGTAGTCATTCAGGTTGGTGACTTTAGACTTATTCAGCACCGGCACTATGGTAGCTGTCTTCAGGCACTTGGGGACCGTTGCCAGAGATAGAGACGGGTTGAAGATCCACGTAAATACCTCTGCCAGCTGTACAGCACAGTCCTTTAGTACCCTACCCTGGACTCCATCCGAGCCTGCAGCCTTGCTTGGATTGATCCTACGCAGAGCGCATTGTACCTCCTGGGTGCTCAGTGTTAAGGCCTGTCCCTCCGCCCTAGCCGGGGTTGTTCCTCTCCTGGTGGTGTTACCAGTTTCGAAGCGGGCAAAGAAGGTGTTTAATTAATTGGCCAGTGTGATATCATTGTGGGGGCAGACGGGGCTGCTCTTGTAGTCAGGGATGTCCCTGACACCCTGCCATTTGCCTTTGCTGCAATTGCCTGTCATTTGTGCACAAAAATGTGCAGAATCCTTTGTGCTTTGCTCGCATTCAATTGTTCTCTATTTAAAATCTCTTTGGATTCTTTTTACCAAAGTACACTTTCTCTCAATAGCCCGCATTTGCCAGGTTTTTACCCATGCAATCAATAGCCGTAATATCCTCATTACATCTTTCCCATCCATTTTTGTGTCATTTGTGAACTCTCTTCCTCATCTCCCCCGCCTCCCCAGTCAGTAATATAATTTATGAATTATTCAAGATACAGAATTAATCTTTGTATGACACCACTTCTATCCCTACAGCCTAAACGTTGTCTTATTTGCGGATTCTGTTTTCCAAGCAATAATCAATATTTAATCAATGCTAACACATTTCCATAATACCATGTGCCCTTATGCATCATCCTTTTGTGTAGCACTTTATCAAATGCTTTCTAAAAATCAAAATACACCTTATTTACGTTCCCCTCTGTCCACTCCTGCTTGTTACATCCTCCAACAGGATTTTATTTTAACAAAGTTGGTTTGATTTTAAGTAACTAGCTATTTCTTGACTTCATTTTACCAACAGTAGATGTTTGGCTAGTAAGTCTATTTTTAAACATTTGATGTGTATCAGAAAATCCCTGACACTGAGTTTTGAAAACACTCAACCAATTGCACCACTATCTATCTTTCTTTAAAACCCTTCAATTAAGGCCATTGGCACATGGCAACATGTCCACCTTTAGGTATTTTACTTTTTCTAATGTTCTAAACTTGGATAGATTGTAGTAATTGATTGTTACAAGTTTTTCAGTGTTTCAACCTCGTTCATCTGATTGATTTGGGAAGTTTGTGGAGTCCTCCACCATAAAGACCAATGCAAGATATTGAGTTGTATTACATTTTTTCCTCAGTCGTGCTCTCTGGAAGTCCCTAGTTACCCTCTTTTATATCTAGAAAAACCCTTGCTGGTTTTCTTTGATACTACATATGCCACTTTTTTTTTCTCATTAATTTTCTTCTTGCTGGTGGTTCTCATGAAATTCCCAGTGTTGTGGTCTATCACGACCCCGTGCCACATTATGTGCTCTAGTTGTTAATTAAATGTTTTTTTCTTGATCTCATTTGTTACGGAAGTATGGTTCATATTTCTCCTGGGACCCCTTTTTCTAATTGGGATACATTTCTGCTGAGTGTTATGAATTAGCTGTTTAAATTCTGCCTATGTTCATCTACTGACCTATTCCCCCCCCCCCCCCCCCCCCTGCCCTAAAGTGGGCTGTTGGTATGTATCCTGGGTCTTTGTGCTCAAAAGTGTATTCAGAATTCTACCATATTGTGATCACAAATCCCTAGGAACTTTTAATGTGCATTTTTTTAACTAATCGTACCTCCATACACATGACCAAATCTAAACTAGCCCATTTCTAGGTGGGTTCTGTAACATTGTGCTATAAGAAGCAACCCCTGGCACACTCCACAAACTCTTTCATTGTGCCCCTGACAGTTTGATTAATCCAATAAGTGAGCAGATAATTGCAGTTTCTTTCTCACCCACTGTTGGCATTTCCCCACTTGTATTGTCCTATTTAGAAGCAGCACTTGGGGGTCTTATCTCCTGCTTCTTTCCCCTGCTGTTTGTTATTTCTGCAGAGAAAATATGTTAAGGATGTGGTGTGGAGATCATTAGCATCCTATAAACCCTTTTGTTCTTTAATGATACTGTTTAAGGACACATCAGATGGTCTAATTCGCATAAGCGGAGGTTGAATTTAGTCAATGGAACCACGAGTAGCATTATATTTTGCGGTCTCCGAACAGCAGTCTCAGGATGGGTTCTGACACAAAATGTTGCCTATCCATGTCCTCCAGCGACGCTGCTTGAACCGCTGAGTTAATCAAGCAGCATTAGAAAATTAGATAGTAAACGTATGAATTATTAGGATCCAAATCTGGAGCCTAATTGGAGTCTAACTGAGCTATATGTAATTTTAGAATATTGAGTATCATCTTTAAAGCGTCAGATAATTTTCAGGATTAAATTTTGGACATGCTCTTTCTAATTGTCCATTAAGTTCTCCATGGTAGAATGTATAACTGTTACCAAATTATTTTTTACTTTTATTTTACTCGTAATATCTGTTTCATGCCCGTGCAATATTACATTTTTTTGTGATACTATCTCATTCTTGACTGATGGCCATTGAAAACCTTATAATAGTGTGTCTCATACGTTTATGGTGTCTCAAAGCTATTAGTTCAAATTTTCTTAAAAGGCCATGAGGTAGATTGGGCTAGGTACAATATTTCCCAAGCGATAACTGCATTTCCAAGTAATGCTGTGTGATTTTAAGAGATGCTGGTTTGTGCTGAGCTGGACACTACCTGCACGGACTGGTCACATTCCGCATCGCCTGGAATTTGGCCAGTACACACAAAATGCTGGAGTAACTCAACGGGTCAGGCAGTACCTCTGGAGAGACAGAATGGGTGACGTTTCGGGTCGAGACCCTTCTTCAGACTGAAAAAGAGTCTCTACCCAAAATGTCACCCATTCCTTTCTTTCTGTTCTTCAGACTGAGGACGGGTCTGGACCCGAAACGTCACCCATTCCTTCTCTACAGAGATGCTACCTGTCCCGCTGAGTTTTGTGCCTACCTTTGATTAAAACCAGCATCTGCCGTTCTTTCCTACATACTTAGCCAGCACAAGTCCATGTGGTTGGACTTACTAGCTGAGTATGCCCTGGACCGAACGCCACAGCTCTCTATAGCAGGTGGGCTTTGACTGATGTAATGGGTCATATGAAAGAAAGGCAGAAAATGCTGGAGTAACTCAACGCATCAGGCAGCATCTCTGGCGAACAGGGATAGGTGATGTTTCGGGTTGGGACCCTTCAATTTAGTCTGAAGACTTTCATCTGAAGAAAGGTCCCAGCCAAACGTGTTACCTTTTTATCTTCTCCAGAGATGCTGCAGCATTTGGTGTCTTTGGTAAAGCGACATCCTTGTTATTACATAATGGGTACATAGAGCCAACAAAACCCTTCCAGAAACTTGACAGACTTGCAGCCTTGCTGTTTATCAAAACACTCATAATTTTTGTGCTTCTAAATATCCCTGATATTTAGAAATGTAACATTTTATTAATGTAAAATATATTAAAATTAAAACCAATGACAACAACAAATATGTAACTTGCCTTTCTGCGTGCTCTCAAATGCAGGGCATATATCTGGCGGAGCAAGTCTGGCAAGGTCAGGACATCCCCGTTCATGTGGGATTCCTGAAACATGCAGCCACTTGCATTAATATATGCTGACAAAATTCTGGATAAAATCGAGGCATATAATCTCCAAAGGTGTAGCACTCTTTTAGCCGAGGCCCTCTTTGCTTGTCATCATTAGGGCTCGAATAAACGTATTTGCTGTGAATGAAAAGTCATGATACCTGAGCTCCACCATTTTATTGAAACCTTGTCATAAAACACAATTTAAATGACAGTGACCCTCAACTTGCATGGAGTCAAACAATGAATTATTCCAAGATAGATACAAAGTGCTGGAGTAACTCAGCAATTCAGGTAGTATCTCTGGAGAAAAAGGATGGGTGACCTTTTAGGTTGGGACCCTTCTCCAGACTCCTTCCTTGCTATGAGCAATGAGAACTTCGTGCCAATGTTTTTTATAGCTGGCATAATCACTTCACTGTTTTGCAAAAGTATCCAAGACTAATTGGGCTGTAACTGACATGGAAAAGAACTGGTTGCATCTTTCGGCCTCTGCATTACAGATGATGAACAGCACATGATGCTCAGCATAGTAGTCCTCTGTTTATGGCTTAATGTGAAACACTGCAACTAAGGTATGTTAATCTCTGAAACGTCTGGAAGACATTAAGATTAGAAAGAATATTGTTGTCATTCAATGATCAATACTGCATCGTGTATAATTGGAATTGTCCATTTGCAATGTGTGTTTTTAGCTTGTTTACCCTCATTTTGATTATGATGTCAGTGCTGACATATATACAAAGCAAAATGCAGTACTAGAGAAACTCACTGGATCAGACGGCATCTGTGGAGGGAATGAACTGACTATGCCGAATTGGGACCCTTCAGAACTATATTTTGCCCAATATTCCAGCCTCTGCAGTTGCTTGTCTCCTTATGGTCTTGTGGTCACAGATTTATTATTGGGTGGTGGAGGAGCGGGAGCAGTTTCCTTTGGTATTCCTGGATAGTATAGCAAAAGTAGACACAAAATGCTGGAGTAACTCAGCGGGACAGGCAGTATCTCTGGAGAGAAGGAATGGGTGACGTTTCGGGTCGAGACCGAGTGGCAAAAGTGTCCATGTTCCATTCTGTAAAGCACTACACATTATCCACTTATGTACATTTCTGCTTAAGTCCTCTTTTAAAGCTTGTTCCTGTTTTCCCATGTCACTTAAAAAAAAAATGCAAATTGACTTGGAGCTGAGCAATGTAATAGGTCTTTTTAAAGGTCTTAAAAAAACAAATTTACAAATTCTAATAAAAGACAGATAATTTTGCCGTACAAATGCAGTGTGAAGAATATTTGGGTGCATATTGCTTTCTGTAATCTATCTGTCCTTTTTACATAGTCATCAACATGGACAGGGGAGTTGCTCGGCATCTCCACTTAGCCTAGCTACACGTGCTGTTAATACATTTAATCTTCAAAAACATTTGTGATCCTGAATTGTTTCCTTTACTTTTTTGTGTTTACTACTTTTATTTGTTTCTCCCTGGTTGATATGAATGATTTCACGTATGATATTTTGTAATATGCAAGTACAGGAGTTTTGAACAGGCTGCGAAAAAATGAGTTGCATCTGAGCTGGGCGATGGCCATTGATTAATACTGACTAATTGTATAATCTCACAAACTGACAGTTAATTGTATAATCTCACAAATATCTGGCAGTTTTGCTCTTATTCTTCACTGTCTGCTTAAAATGTATTGTCTTAAACCCAGACATACGTTAGTTTAATTATAAATTTAATTGTTTATATATTTTTTAAAAGGCACAAAGTGCTGGAGTTAACTCAGCCAGTCAGACAATATGTCTGAAGAACATGGATAGGTGATGTTTTCGGTTGGGACGCTGCTTCAACCTGGGAAACATCATCATTTAATCATTCTGAGTAAGGTCCTGACCTGAAGAGTCACCTATCCATAATCTTCAGAGGTGTTGCCTGACTTGCTGAGTTACTACTGTACTTTTTGCCTTTTTTCCCCATACACCAGCATCTGCAGTTCCTTGTGTCTACATACATTTAATTGTTATCTGCTATTAACAAAATACTGTGTTTTCAGCAACTTTTCTGTGCTGCACTGAGTATCCTTGCTGACTATTCGCCAATCTATTAACAACTGTGAAGAACTGAATGCTGAATGCTTTTATTTCTTTCATTGTGGTCTGAGTTAGAACAAAGATGTGTTTGGAAAAACAACTACACAAATCTGCAGGCGAGCCCTGCTCCGTGCAAGGTCAGAATTGCTGGGAAGACTCTAAATCTGAACTCAAACCTTGTGCCAAATTGATTGCTATAGTCCTATAGTTGAACACAGGAAACCAAGAAATACATGTAGATCATGTGAGCGGCATGATGGTGCAGCGGTAGAGTTGCCTTATAGCGCCAGAAACCCAGGTTCGATCCTGCCTACGGGTACTATCTGTATTAAATTTATATGTGTTCTCTGTGACCTGCGTGGATTTTCTCCGGGAGTGCAGATTTCCTCCCACACTCAAAAGACGTACAGGCTAATTGGCCTGGTAAAAATTATAACTTGTCCCGAGTGTGTTGGAGAATGTCAGTGTACATGGATTGCGGGTCAGTGTGGACCGAAAGGCCTGTTTCCGCGCAGTATCTCTAAACTAAAGAAATCCTGCCCATTATGCCTGCTCTGCTATTGAGATTACCGATGCCCTGATCATCGTCCTTCATTCGCTTCCCAGAACCATTGATTTCTCATGCAGACCTTAAATCCCAGAACTACCTCATGCTCGGTCCCTTAATGGGGGTTAGTGCAGTTAATCTTATTTTGTGGATTAAGTCAGCATTACGTTTGCATGTCTTACTCTCATGGTGCAGACGCAGTTACCGAGGTCCAGTACTACAGAATACTTAGTCCCTAAAGAATGGGCCTTATCGTTAATATGTGTGCTTGGACTGATGACAAATTAGAAACCGGTTGAAACTAAACTGCTTGCTCTGCATTGTAAATGGTAATGACTTTTTCAGGTGACTCTCTGGCGATGAATTTAAATCCATTGGTTTTTGCCGTACTAAATTTACTGATGCATATTTTGCTCATTTACGAAGTTTGCTTTGTGAATAATTGTTCTGAGATCTTTCAATGATTTATCTATCTTTTTAAAAACCGTTTCAGTGACTGGACGGCGTGGCGGCGCAGTGGTAGAGTTGCTGCCTTACAATGCCAGAGACCCTGGTTTGATCCTGACTACGGGTTCTGTCTGTACAGAGATTGTACGTTCTCCCCGTGACCGCGCGGGTTTTCCCTGGGTGCTCGGCTTTACTCCCACATTGCAAAGATGCACAGCTTTTCAAGTTAATTGGCTTCGGTAAAGATTATAATTTGTTTCCAGTATGTAGGATAATGTTAGCGTACAGGGATTGCTGGTCTGCACGGATTCGGTGGGCCAAACGGCCTATTTCCACGTTGTATCTCTAAACTAAACTACCCTCCACAACCCACCATGGTAGATTCCATAGAATACTGCGATTCCTGTACAGCCCAGTTGTAAAGGCCCCCTTTTTTAAGGCTCGTGGAAAAGTGGAATCAACTCGACATTGTCTTTGTCACGTCTCCTTATTTTGTATGTTTCAGTACGATCAACCTCGTTCTTCGAAACTTCAAATGATACAGGTCAAAAATTTTAAGCTGTTTTCGTGATGATAGTCCTCCTGCCTCCAAGCTAGTATATCCCTTCTGCATAAGAGGAGTAAACTGGTACACAGTACTTCAGGCACAATATCATGTGTAATTGTACCATTTAAAAAATCCTAACACTCTACGTGCTAGCTTTATTTCATGAACAATAAAACCCAGATCGATTTATCACTCACTTGCAGTTGCCTTTTATTTAAATTATGATCAGCCTTTGGATTCCTCACATTTTCCACTTTAAGCTCCATTTGCCAAGTTTTTTGCCCACTCACTGATCTCTATCCTGTTGTAGAGTCCATATGTTGTCCAAAATTATAGAATATTAGAGTATGTTTGTCGTTGAGATGCAATTTTTTACTGCGGAAAGGAAAAGGAATGAAATGTATAATAGCAAACATCTGTGCTTAGTGTAAAGTAAAGGGCCTGTCCCACTGTACGAGGTAATTCAAGAGTTCTCCCGAGTTTTCCTCTGATTCGAACTCTAAGTATGTTCGTAGCGGTTCCGTAGGGGTTCATGGATGTCTTGTAGCAGCTCGTACGAGTAACGGTGGGCACTCGGGAAATCCGGTAAACTCGTGATGTTTTTTCAACACTGTGAAAAATGTCCACGAGTAAAAAAATACTTGTGATCTAAAAATGTTTGTACTCGTACGAGCCGCTACGAGACATCCACGAACTCCTATGGACCCGCTACAGATATTCTCCGAGTTCGAATCGGGGGAAAACTCGGGAGAACTCTTGAATTACCTCGTGGGACAGGCCCTTAACAGTATTTTAGAAAATATTTTCTCATTCAGCTGAAGTGACTTGTAGACTATTGTTGGCCCATTGGTGGTGTGTATTTTAATTTAACGCTAGCAGAGTGATATTGAATACAGAAGTAACCCATAAATCAAATCTTTCAATTTTTATTTTATACCTTGCACTGCAGAGACATTTACTGTGTCTAATTACCCAGGAATACTTGTGTGAAGAGAAGGGCAAGTGCAGAAGAAATCTCTCTGTATAGAACATGTAATTCATTAAACATGAGATAAGCTGCTTATGTCAACTTAACCAAAACGTACTTGTTATCATTTATGACTGGACTAGTCATTACCATGTCCGAGACGTATTAAAAAGAGAATGAATGTTGGGAAGAGCTTGATCATGCTTGCCACCCGTACTTGAATGCCTATAAAATCTGTTTGTTCAGGGTGAACTATAGGAAGCCCCTTAATATCTGCGGAACTCTAACACAGCAACGGTGTGACGGTCTGTTGCGATGCAGTGACTTGACTGAGTGATTAAACTGTAAGGAAATTGAGGAGGAAATCCCTCATTTGCAAATATGTCTTCAGTTTCTGCAAATGTTCCATATTGTCCTTTGATCATGCCTGCATTAGGGAGTTATTTGACATTGAGTTGGACTTCAGAAATCTTGTGTTGTCCAACAGGATGAGTGATATTGCAGTAAAACGACATGAAGTGCTGTTGTAACTCAGTGGGTCACGTAGCATCCCTGGAGAACCTGGATAGATGACTTTTCAGGTCAGGACCTTCAGACTGATTGTGAGGGGGAGAAAGAAAGCTGGGAGAAGAGGGGAAGGACAAATTATGACAAGTAATAGGTGGACATTAATAAGGGGGGTTTTGATTGGCAGATGGTTGGAACAAAAGCCAAAGATCAAAGCAGAAAGTGTGAGACTGATTGAAGATTGCAATTGTGAAGCCAAAGGAAGGAATGTAGGGGCAGGGGAGAAATAGATGGGGCACTGGGGAGGAAGAAAGGGAGGATGTGGGCGAGAGGGGGGAGGTTGTTAGAGGTTACTTAAAATTGGAGAATTCCAAAGTTAGTGTTGCAGTCAATCTGAAGAGAAACTCTCAATTCACTAATTTTACTAATGAAAATAATTCAGTAGTCAGCGTCGAGGTTGTTATTATGTTAAAGTTAAGTAAATAAAGTTGAAGTGAATGGGAATACCACCAGTTTTGGATACGCAGTGTCTGTGATGGAGAATGAGGCAGGAGAGGTGATGATTTGTTGAATGAGCCGGTGATTCGGTGTTTGTTTAGTGCAGGAACATTTTCCTTTCTGCTTAATAACCACTCATCACACCACTATCTAATGTCTGAATTAGAGCTGATTGCAATTGTTTCCTTATTTTTCCTCTCTCCCCCCCCCTCCCCCCCATGCCAAAATATGACAGTTCATTCATATTTCATGTGCACTTTATCTTGTATTATCCTTTTGTATTTTCCTGTTCTTTTGTGCCTCTACCTTTTCCTTTGCTGTTTTACCCGATCATTATTAAGAATGTATACTTTTAAATGGTAATGTGGGGGGAAAAAGAAAAACATGTTTGACAGGTTTTAACCAAAGAAGCCCACTGATAAAGATAAATATTCCGCTGTGTGTTTTTTTGGCTAGTGTTTGGGTAATCGGTGCAGTCATCTTGTAGTGCTGCTTTAATCGGAGGTTTTGCATTGTTCAGTTATTGGCACTTGGCAATCTGGCTACGTCTGCATAATGATTGAAGAAATGTTAAATGCCAGAGGAAGCTTATGGTATTGTGAAATAGCTTAATATCAATGAAGGCAATACCATCAGTAAAGTCATTAGTACTTTGTTTATTTAATGAGGAAATGAGAAAGTTGCTGAGGCAGGATTAGAGTTGTGTGGATCAGTTCCAGAACCTGATAGTTGTCGCAAAATAGGTGTTCCTGAACTTGGTTACATGCGGATCTCGTTGAACTTTCAGGAAAGCTGAGGTGTTGGAACGCCCTCAATGTGATTGTATCTGTGCTGAGCTGAGGACAATTTTTCTGGGGGGGTTTAATGCTTGGAAATTCAAAGCTGTTAACTTTCTCCACTGTCGACCCACTGGCACATGGCCTCCCGACTTTCTGAAGACGGTGATTAGCTCTTTAGTTTTGTTGAGATTGAACGAGAGGTAGTTGTTGTGGCATTGCTCAAACAGGTATTCTGTATGTTGACTCGGCAGCGCCCTCGATTAGGCAAGCTGCAGTGGGGTCCTCGATGGATTTGTGGATGGCATGGAACTGTGTTTAGCCACACTAAAGAGAAGAGCAAAGAGCTAAGCACGCAGCAATGAAATGCGCCCACGGTGATCCGTGATGGGGTGTTGTTACTGATCTGCTCTGTTGTCTGCCAATGAGAAAATCAATGAATCATTTAGAGAGACGTATAGAGGCCCTGGAGTTGTGATGGGTTTGGTGCAGATTATTGTGTTAAATGCTTGGCTGTAATCGATGAACTGCAGCCTTGCGCATGTGTTATTGTCCAGATGGTCCAGAAATGAGTGGAGAGCCAGCGAGATATCATCTGCTGTTAACCTGTTGTGGTGATAAGCGAATCGAAGTGGGTCCAAGTCATTTTTTGAGGCAAGATTTGTGCCATAACCAAAGCGCTTAATTACATGCATGTAAGTGCTATTGGATGGTAGTTTATTGAGACTGTGTTTTGGGGTACCAGTATGATAAATGCCCTTTTGAAACGGGTGTGAATCTCGCACTGCGGATGCCAGAGGTTGAGATGTCCATGATTGAATATGCCACTCAGTTGGTCCGCACAGGTCTTTGGCACTTGGCTAGGTACGTTGTCCGGGCTGGAAGCTTTACATGGATTAATCCTCTTGACAGTTGCTCTTTCATCAGCTCAGACTGAACACGGCTGTGAAGGCGTGTCATTGTCCTCTCTTTCAAAGTTTGCATAAAAGGCGTTGAGCTTACCTGGAAGTGATGCATACATTGTTGCCAATGCCATGGTATTACTACCAGAGATAGTTTTAGCATATACACCAATGTATTCTTCAGTCTGAAGAAGAGTCGACCGGAAACGTCACCTATTATGTCTCTCCAGAGATGCTCCTGACCCGCTGAATTACTCCAGCATTTTGTGTCTATCTTCGGAATAAACCAGCATCTGTAATTCCTTCCTACACACCTTGGAACGATTCTTTGCTAGATGCTGGATTTGGTAATTTAAAAGCTTGAAATATGCTGGCTATACTTGCACTAGAATCAGCATTGCAAGTCGGCAGATATAAAGAAACATTTGCAGAAAGAGAATAAAATGCAAGAGGAATGTTAATTAACCAAGAAATCTCACTGACAATTATTGCTCCCCGTACTCTTCTGGTGAGATTCTGCAGATGTGATTTCTTTTAAAGATCGTAGCTCCTTGCATTGTCTTGTTTGCTGATCTGCTTAATGAAAAACCGCCGCAACTTTAACATTCCCGTTTTAGTTTTCCAAATTCTCTGCAATTCTGGCACTATCCTGTACTCTTTTTCATGCTGCTTGTTATATGTGACTTCCTTCAGCTTTACCATCCTTTCACATATTCCCTTCTTGGTACATAAAATAATTTCCACTGACACCATAACCAAAATAGACAATATACAAGTTAAATATTTCAAAATGGTGGAGATTTAGAGTGTGGAGAATCAAATTCAACCAAGCAAGCTGAAAGTGTAAATAGGCTCCATAATTCTTAAAATCAAAACCCAATTAGTACAAAATTAAATATAATTTGTCAATGAAAATCATATTAGTACAAGGGAAGAACAACTCCTAAATAAGAATATGACTAATCACTGGAAATAACAAAAGCAGTGACAGAATGCATGCAAAGGTGAGCCTCGCCAGCTGAGTTTCTCCTGTATTTTTGTCTACCTTTGATTTTCCAGCATCTGCAGTTCCTTCTTAAACAGAATGCATACATGCAACTTCAGTTTTAGCAGCTATAACCAACTTTGTTATAAAGTGGTTCGTTAAAGAGGGCTTACTATATATGTACCCAATAATCTCTGTTCTTATTTGGTTTCAACCTATTGCATCTTCCAGATTTGTGCTTTTGACTTTGATTGGCTTTCTAAATCTCTCTGCCTAGCTCCTTAATGAGGTCTTTGATTAAGTTGATTAGTATATTCTTGCATCTCCTTATGTGGCTCTTATGGCAATGTTGAAGTTTATTAACTTGGGGCATTTTGTTATATTGGACATTTTCTCACACCCCATATGCTGCAAATAAAAACGTTATGTTGAAGAATGATTTCCTTTGGAGAGGAAACGGATAACGGAAGCTAGCTGTATGATGCTGATCAAATTTTGGTAATTCCTCAAGAGGTTATCCTTGCTAAATGTAAGTTTATTTCCTCTTCAAAGTTTGCATTTCAATTTATATAGTTTGTACTGCAGCTTTCAGAATAACTCTCTTAATCTTTCCCACAATGTAAAATTGGCTACTGTAGCTGATAATACATGGAAAAAGGATTCACCAAATGCATTTTTTGTTTTGGGTCAGTCTATGGTAGTGGGAGACAACATTTTCTATGACACTACTTCCATTGTCGATCCCTTCAAAAATGTGCTGAGAGATTTTAGGGTAATAGTATAATAGTTAATAGTGTAATTTCTACATTGCTTAAAGTAAAAGATAGGAACAATAAGGTGAAAAACCGGTGTATTTGAGAGGTGAAGTATGACTTCAGGTCCTTGCATTGTTGAGCCAGGGTTTAACTAACTTGTTTCCTTAAATATCCATCAAGGGTAGATCATTGTAGTTCAAATTATAATTATTGAGCACTCTTGAAATGTTAAGTGACTGTTTCCCATCTAATGCATTCTTGCATTTAAATTTAGGATGCAGACTTGCCCCTGTCAAATTATTATCTTTTGTTTAGTTTATTATTCTCAGATGTACTGTGGTAAAGTGAAAAGCTTTTGCATGCTATGCAGTCAAAGACAATACGTGAAGACAATCAAGTCGTGCACAGATAAAGGTTACAACATTTAGTGCAAGTAATCTTCTATTGAATATTATTGGGTACATATAGTATGTCCTCTTTAACGGATCACTTTATAACGGCTAAAACTGAAGTTGCATGCATGCATTCTGTTTAAGAAGGAACTGCAGATGCTGGAAAATCGAAGGTAGACAAAGATGCTGGAGAAACTCAGCGGGTGAGGCTCACCCTCTGGGTTTCTCCAGCATTTGTTTTCTACCTTGGCATGCATTCTGTCACTGCTTTTGTTATTTCAAGTGATTATTTAGTCATATTCTTATTTAGGAGTTGTTCTTCCCTTGTACTAATATGATTTTCACTGAGGAATTGTATTTAATTTTGTACTAATTGGGTTTGATTTTTAGAATTATGTAGCCTATTTACAGTTTCAGGTTGCTTGGTTGAATTTGATTCTCCACTCTCTAATTCTCCACCATTTTGAAATATTTAAATTATCTATTGTCTATTTTGGTAATGGTGTCAGTGGAAATTCTTTTATGTACCAAGCAAATGATGACGTGACTGCGGTCTATTTGTATTGACTCCCATCTCTGACTCATACCCCCCAGGTTGCTGGTTCTTTGTGGGTTGTGATGTTTGGGGGTTAGCAATGAATGCTGTTGCTTTGCTGCTGGCTACGATACCTAGAATGTTATACCAAGAACATTTTGCCGATTCTGGAAGCAATTGAGCAAAAGGTTTTTGTTGCTTTCATTCCATCAGTATTGAGGTGGGGGGAAAAAACAGAGGTAAGCGGCTGTCCCACTGTACGAGGTAATTCAAGAGCTCTCCCGAGTTTAAAAAAAAACAAACTCGTGGTAAGCACAAGGAATGTACGTTGCGGGTACGTCGGAGCTTGGGACGTCTCTTAGCGGCTCGTAACGCTAACGGCAGGTACTCGGGGGGGAAACGCGGTAAGCTCGTGAAGACTCGTGAAGATTTTTCAACATGTTGAAAAATGTCCACGAGAGTCCCGAGTACCTACGAGCGGTTATTACCGTAATTCTCCGAGTTCAAATCAGGGGAAACCTGGGAGAATTCTTGAATTAGTTCATACAGTGGGACAGCCCCATTATGGCGCTTTATTTCCCTCTAATGTATAATTGTTATCTACTTATTCCAAGTTAGATTCATGAATTAATGAATGTTGCATTTTTGTTAGTACACAAGTACGTGAGTTATGGGAGCATGATCTATCTTTCCCCCTCCCATTCTCCTGCCTTCTCCCTGCAATCCCTGACACCTGATACACTGTTAAATGGATTATGGATTGCCATATTCTTTAAAAGGCAAGGAATGGGGCGATGGAGCAGGCAAATGGTAAAAGATCAGCTCTGTATAGGTCTGAATAAGTGTCTCGCCCCAAAACATCACCCATTCCTTCTCCCCAGAGATGCTGTCCGTCCTGCTGAGTTACTCCAGCATTTTGTGTCTATCTTCCATTGAAACCAGTTCTTTCCTACAGCTCTGTAGTTGGGATTGATTGGATGACATGCAAGTAAATGAATGTGAAGAGTTCATTAACAGCGTTGTGATCCCAGCACGAATCCCTGAGTTATTTTGGGGGTTCTTGCCTGTACTTTGAATCTTGCAATTAAGTGTATACAAAACCGTGATCTTAAATCAAAGTGCACTTATTTATTTTCAAACATACTTCCCTTATCTGGTGTATATTAAATTCACGAGTGTGGGCAAGCATCACATTCATATTCTTGCTAAATGTAAGTTGTGGAACATTTAACAAGCCCTGAGACTCTGTTCTCACAAGTGTGCTATGGAAAATTTGTGTTATTAAACGTTCTGCATGTTCCTTCTGCAGAAGCCCAAGACCAAACAGCGACCTTCCATTTCGAAGAGTACTTGGGAAAGTAATTATTTTGGAGTACCTCTGACTTCTGTGGTGACTGTGGAGAAGCCTATTCCCATCTTCATTGAAAAATGCATAGACTTCATTGATTCTACAGGTAAGATTACATTTCTGGTACATCTGTTGCTATGTGAACCAGTGTAAATGTTTTGCACAGCAGAAGTGAGCATATTCTCAAGCTCGCAAGCAAGTTTTGCAGTGTAATTTGCACACATGAAATACCATTTGGAATTAAACTAGTTTTTTGAAGAACTGTGAAGGACCCCTGTTATTTACATTGAAAGCATTTGGAAAGTGGTGATGTCTAATTTTAGATATAGAATCTGATTTGTTCTGAATGGTGGTTCAAACGTGAAAAGTCTACATATCTTAACTAATGTTTTCAGTGTTGATTATAATGCTTACTTTATCTGAGTAGTGGTATGATTATACCCTTTGGGAATGACATGACAAGCGCCAAGATGCTCTTGAAGTGTCAGTCGTGTTAATCTATGAATAATGTGGTGTCTTTGCTTTTGCAATGCTGATACTTTGCAACAAAGGCTACTGAAGTAAATAATCTAGGCATTGGTAAGACAGAAATCAAATAAACAAACATTGCATCCATGCGAGGAGTTAAAGGAAGGTTAGAATTGCATGCGAATAGCACCAAAAGAACATCTCAGAAGGTGCTGACTTCAGCATGTCATTCGCATGGGCATTACCTCTAGGGTACCAGTTATCATTTTGAGATAATGAAGCATTAAGACTAATAAAACAGCAAAGAGTCTAGAGAAAATAGTTGAAGCAGGAGTGATGAATTGAGAGACATGGCTGTTTGTAACAGTCCCTCTATGTAGGCCGCATATTCTGTCTTATCAAAGGAGAGGGGGAATGAAGCAACTGCGTACTAGATCCTTTTTGTGTATGTCTACAGATAAGTTTGCAATAAGGGGATCTGTAATGGCTGTTAGATTACCAGCAGACCAGTGTCTGCTCTTGTCATTGATTTTGCATTTAATTTAAGGAATAATGAGATTTTTAACAAGTGCAATTTTTTGTTGGAAGGATGCCATAATAGTGAGGCACATAAATAAAATAACATTTCTAGCATTATGGATACCTTAATATGCCTCTTCTATTTGTGTACCAATGAGAAATGTTGCTAAACATGCCCAGTATTGTATTGGGACTGGATAGATAGATAGATGTATGTATGTTTACTACTCGTCCAAATTCAAACTCTTTGACCGAATGTTTGCCTTCATTCGAAGCAACATTATCCGTAATCTATTCTCAATTGCATTGGCCAGTTACAGGTAAAAGAACATGACATGTGAGGTGTTTATTTGTGAGATTATTCTCTTGATGAGGTGTTAGTATAAGGGGGTCAAATTTAGTTACTGTCATTTCTGTGTTAAGCTATTCCATAAATTCTGTAAACATTTTTTAAAGTAATCTCTGTATTAAAACAGCAGCTTGATGGCAGTCAATGACTTTTTCAACCTTTATTTAAAATGCTTCTTGTTTTACTCAGCATTGTCCTATGTCTAAATATAGGAAGTAGAACAATATGTAAGTAAAGATTCTTTGTAATAAACTGGTGGAAGAAAAACTTGGTTATAGTTTTGTTCCTAATAATTGGAACTAAAGGTTGTGTTTGCAATTTCTCCTGACGTGAGGAATGCAAGTGGTAGCAGTGGAAATGACCAGGACCCAATCCAGAAATGATTGCATGTTGCATTGACGCTTTGTCCCACGTTCATGAGCAGACTGTTTCACAGCATATTTTCTCTTTGAGAAAAATACTTTTCTTTTCGCCCCACATTGTGGTGGCATCACTTGAAGTTATTACTGCTATCTTTTACTGGAGCTAGGATAATTAAAATACTAATGGTTGCATACTATACATTTTCAGCCTTTTGGTTTGCTGTCTGGACATGCTTACGCCTTGACCAGCTTTGAAAGGGGTTGAAATACGAGTGGTGTGATTGCAGCCAGCACATTTAACTGTTTAATAGGACAGTTTTAATCTTCTAAATTATCTTTGCAGTTCTGCTCCAGGTATTGCTTTTGCTGATGATGACTTGGGTGTTGGCTAGCACTCTCCTGCACTGGAGGAAGGGATAGATTTGCCTGGGTTATGGCCCTGCAAATGCTCTTTGGTGGCATCTCCAATTTCCCCCTTTTTAACAAGGTGATCATTGACACCTTATCGTTGACAAATCCTATCCATCTCCATTCCCAATTGGAGCTTCATATTGGTGCTGCTCTGGCATCTTTGATCTTGTCATTGGGTGCTGTCTGGGTGGAGTTTGCATATTCTCCTTGGGAACAACGGTTTCTGCTCTTGCTTCCTTCTACATCCCATGTGCTGGTAGGTTAATTGTCCTGTGTAAGCTATCTCTGTGTAGGTAAGTGACAGATGCCAATTGACAGGCATGTGAGAGAGTAAGTTGCAGGAAGAGAGGGAAGAACAAGAATATTGTTGACCCCACAGGCAATGGATCATAGAAACATAGAAAATAGGTGTAGGAGGTGGCCATTCGGCCCTTCGAGCCAGCACTGCCTGGATGGATCATTGTGGATTCCACCTTTCCTTGATCATCGTTGCTGGCTTTGATTTATCCTTTTGCCGATCTCTCATTCATTTGTTCTATGTACCTTTTCACATCTCTCGTTTCACTCTCCCCTGACTGTCTAAAGAAGGTCCTCAACCTGAAACGTTATCTATTCATTTCCTCCGGAGATGCTGCCGGACCCGCTGAGTTACTCCAGCTTTTTATGTCTATTTTAGGAATAATTCTGATCTGATTCCTCTGCATGATGTGATCCAGATGGACTGAATAGTTCCTCACTTTGTTATAATGCGTTTGAGCTTTCCAGCGTGTGTATTTGAATTAAAGCAAGAAAAAATAAGGACGGGCACAGGCCATTTGGCCCTTTCTACCATGCAAAGTAATCATGGTTCATCAATTGCAAAGCCATTTTCCTGCACTCTTCCTATACTTTGGGCAGCTAGAATCCTGGTTTAATATTTGAGCTCCAGCTATGATATTTCCAACCACAATGGACTGAAACTGATCATGGATTGAAAGCAAGACTGTGCGCCAAGTTTAGAGCTCCTTTATATACGGCCAACCCAACCACCAGGGACGTTGGCAAGAGAATATTTTCCTTCAGTTAAAATTCTTCTTGGAAAATATCCATTCATTTCTCAGAACACTGTCTTGTTTTCAGTTTTTAGAAAAATAGCAATGGAAAAAAAGTGCTTCGCTACCATTGTAAGTTTACCTTATTTTATATTTCTGGAGGAATTAACTCTTCAGGCTGTTTATGAATGTGTGGAGTTTGTGGTTAGTGTTGGTTTGAAATACTTAAAAATAAAAATAAAATGGCACAATTACAATTTAAGGATTGTAAATGCTTTTAGCAATGAACAATGTATTTCATTTTGTAGTATGCTTTTTGTGATGTCGTCACAAATTATTCATACATTACAGATATATGCAGGGCTGTTCTCTCCAACTGTGTTGTTTAAATTGTATCCCCAGATGTGGCTACAAGATAAAAGAACTCTGCAATTGGACAAATTAATTTCCCAGTATGTGTAGTAAGAATTGTATGCATTTCTACCTTGATACACCGTTAATTTCAGATGTGATTGCATTTGCACTTCACCTTTTATGTTTAAAAGTAGTGACGACTTATGTGATTTTTAAAAATAGTAATGGCATCAAGGCTTGACCACAATCATTGTTTGTCAAGGGGAAGTTTCGGCACTTCTCTATTCTCTGAATGCATTGTTCACAAACTAAATTCCTTTACAATTTAAAGATTTCTTGTTGTGCATTGTGTTTTTTTTTAAATTAAATGTAGCTCGGGTGATTTGTGTGGCTTTTTGGTAGTTGTGATTCATGCAGGTGATGGATAATTAAGACACTCCTTTGATCAAGTGGACAAAAATGCTGGAGAAACTCAGCGGATGAGGCAGCATCTATGGAGAGAAGGGATAGGCGGCGTTTCGGGTCTGGACCCAAAACGTCGCCTATTCCTTCTCTCCATAGATGCTGCCTCACCCGCTGAGTTTCCCCAGCATTTTTGTCTACCATCGATGTCTCCAGCATCTGCAGTTCTTTCTTAAACCTCTGATCAAGTATTTTGGTTCAACTTTCCAATGTTATAAAAGAGAGTTTGAAATGAAAGTTCCTCAAGTACTGCTGTTTCATCTGTTTTGTAAATCTGTGTTAGTGGATCTTTTCTGGTACTGGATGGTTATGCCGGGTTGGGGCAAGCGGTGTTTTATAATGCACTTCATGCCAGCAATAATAAACCGGCAATATTCGAGATTGCTCCCAGGCAGTGTTTCCCAATGTATTGTTTTTCATCGTCTCTCTGCAGGGAATTGTCGCTCTTGTTAAGCAATCACACTCGATGCCAATCTATTCCTTGCCACATATTATTTTGTTAATTAATGGCCATCCGACTGAACTTTACAACTGAATTTGGAAATACCGCACCTAGTTGTCCTTGCAATTGTACAAATTGGCACCATCCCACAAATTTGTCGACTAACATCTTGATGTGGTAGTCCTCGCCGAATGCTCCAGAAACGCGCCACATTCCTTCATGGCATCTCTGGGCGTATCTTGTTCCACTGGCAGGCCATCCACCAGAGGGGGTGATCCAGTGGTGACAAGCGGTGGGGGGGGGAGTAGTTTGAGGGTGCTTTATCATGTCGGAAGAAGAGTCTCGACCCGAAACGTCATCCATTCCTTCTCTCCAGAGATACTGTCTGTCCCGCTGAGTTGCTCCAACATTTTGTCTACCTTATGTATCCATATACTGTAAATAGCTTGATTGTAATCATGTAATGTCTTTTTTTACTGACTGGTTAGCACGCACCAAAGGCTTTTCACTGAACCTGACAATAAACACGTGACAATAAAATAAACTATTGTCATTGTGGGAATACCTTTCCAGAAGGACTGCATTAGTTTGAGGCAGCAGCACCATTATCTTATGGGCGATTAGGTTTCAATTAGAACCCTTCTTACCAGTCACCAGTCTGAAGAAGGGTTCCGACCCAAAACGTCACCTATCCCTTTTCTCCAGAGATGATGCCTGACCCGCTGAGTTACAGCTGCACTTCATGTCTATCTTCAGCATTAACCAGCATCTGCAGTTCCTTCCTACGCATAGGATTGGATTATTACTTGTACAAAGGAGGCTTTGTTGTGTGAGATCAAATGTCTCGCCTAAAACACATTACTGCAGATGTTCCTAAGGGAAGTGATCAAGGCTGAACCATCTTCAGCTTCCATCAGTGACTTTCCATTCATCACAAGGTCAAAAGTGGCAATGCTTGCTGATAATTGAACGATTCAATTCAAGGCTGTAACTCAATAATGTCTGCATGCAGCAAGACCTTGGATGGATGGAGAAGTGGCAATTAGTGGCTATCTCCAACACGAGAAGCTGACCTACTTGACTTTCAATGGCATTAATGTCTAGAAGGCCAAGTCAGGAGTGTAATGGCGTATTCTCCATTGATCTGGATGACTACAGCTCCAACCATGCAGCTTGAGGCAATCCAGTACAAGGAGGATAATTGGTATTACACCTGGCGCTCTCATCCCCTGCCACACAGAAAGCCATCTGCATATGCAATGTAGTCACCTCAGATGGTACTTGGCAGCATTCTGTAATCAAGTGGTGAATGGGGTTTGGAAACATGTTAACACTGCTATTTGCAGGTTCCCCTCAAAGCCTCAGACCATCCTGAATTGCTAATATAATGCTGTTCCTTCATCACTGAGATTAACCCCTGACGCACTCTCCCCATTTGGCATTTTAAGGAAAGCCTTTCCAAAGGATTGTAGCTGTTCGAGGCAGTAAAAGCATAATCACTGAGGGAAATTAGGGATGAACGATAAATGCAGTCCAAGGTAGTGATGCCCAGATCCTGAAACTGGATAAATAAGATGGTAATTGATTAAAAGGCACAAATGTCAAATTGTTAAACAAGGTATATACAAATTAACAGTAGAATTAACAGCCTTGTTGGGACTTGTCGAAAGCATCTGAGTGCTAAAGTTCCATGTTACAAGTGTTAACTTTTGGTTTGTCATTTAAAAAAAAATTAAAATCCCAATTCATATAATTCTATGAAGGAAGATTGAAGTTTTTGACATAGGATGTTTATTTTATTTTTTGGGGTAAAGCAGTAGAAATCCTGCCGTGGTTCTGTCTGATGTTACACACAGTAATAGTTTGGGTGTGGCTACAACAAGGCTTTCACCTAATTGTGCTTTTAAATCTCGTGAACTGTAAGAAGCAATGCCAAAAGATCCCAATGCTCAGCTCGAAGGCTAGATTTGTTGCATTACAATTGATTCTTGCTATCAGCTCCTGATATGTGCAGGCTCCATATTCAAGAAGCAGAATTTGTGCCAACGGTGAATGGTTGCAGCGCCACCAGCTTTCTGCTTGAACGATGATGTTCCGACAGACAATTAAAATCGGTAGTGTGTGGGCTTAGAAATATTGGCAGAATTTGCAGGGAAAACTTTCAGCTTTACTCTTTACAGTCAAACGATGAGTCCTGAATAGTTTTTAAGGTTTATATATTTAAAAGGAATTTGTCACTTGTTCTTCCTTACCTACAACCTGTGAAGATGAACAAGGAGGTAAAGAATTTGAAAGACACATTCCTCAAGCTTCCCTTTAGGAATTTTCCCAGTTATCTGATCCTTTTCTGATGTACTATTACAGGAGAATGAATCATAAAAACAGCCTAGTCCTGGAAAATCCAGTTCCAGAAACCTGGTATCCATCATTATATAAATTCTCTCCTTTGTCATGTATTTCTTTCTGACCATTTTTTCGGGGTTAATTATTGCATGTACATAATTTTGAAAATGGCATATCAAGCCCTGTGCACATGTCCTCAAAGTGTATGCGTGGTTCCACTCTGTCCATTTTTGTTCTTTGGGACGTCACATGCTAACAAATTGAGAAATGGGAATGAAATTTGATCTTACTATAGTTTGATGCAGGAAGTGCTGGATTAGGAGGGAAATCTCACAATTTGCATAAGCGGTGAAATTTGACTCTAGGGGAGGGCTTTTTGACACTTTCTCTTCATTTTCCTCTTTTTCAGTCTTTCTCAAAAGATGGTTGTTAATTCAGCAAGGTGTTCAATCATCGCAGTTTGATATTATTACCTGTTTAGTTATTTTAAATTACCTACTTTAGTGTTATTTTTGAAAGCTTTGATTTTGAAGGAGTGACTAAACAAAGTTTAGACAGTATAGTTAAATATTGCAATCTGAGAGTCATTGTTGCATCTCAATGGCGTAAAGCCATCTATGCTATCGTCCATGAACTGAGCCGTTGCGTGAGGCACAATAGGGTTATTTTCTTTCAGAGGTGGCGTATTTTGCCGATGTGAGGTACAGCAGATATTATAAATTTGCAGGTTTTTGTCAGTCTCCCTAATGGTCGAAAGTGGTTTCCGTTTTAAAAATCGGTCATTTTTTACTCGAAGCCGGTTGCGATGCTAGTTGAAGGTGGTTGCCAGAGGACAAAAACCACTGGGAACCTCCGGGAACGGCACGGAAACCTTGGGTGGGACGCAAAGTCTCCAGAGGGTTACACAAAAAGCTGGAGAAACTCAGCGGGTGCAGCAGCATCTAAGGAGCGAAGGAGATAGGCGACGTTTCGGGTCGAGACCCTTCTTCAGAGGTTTCCGTTCAGGTTGCCTAAGTGGGACAGGGGCATTAGGCAGCATTTCTGGAGGACGTGTATTGGCAAAATTTCAGGTTGTTGCCCTTCAGACTGCTATCCTCTCAAGATGCTGAAACACACATTGGGTTTCAGCCTGAGCATTTTTGCAGGGCATTATGGCCTCTCAGCTCTGGCAGGTTTCTAGCCAGCATGTGTAAGTGTCATTGAAACCTTGTAGATGTGGAGTTTTTGTGGTGTTAACAAGAATGCTCTTGGCATAAAGATATTCTCGTTATAGCAACATGGACTAAGTCATGTTTCCAGTAGAATTTTTTTCCACAATGCCTGGAATATTAGACTAGGTGTTCAGTTTCTTGGTGGAATTAAACTTGCTGCATGCAAAATTTAGAGCATTGGCTGGCTCAAGTTGTGGTACGGTTTTAATAAAAATGTAAACTTTGTACTTTCTCTGTGGTTGTTTGTGGTTGGAAAGGGAACTTGTATTGATTTTCATTTGCTCTTTAATTTTTTAGTTCCCTTTTGAATTGGGTATTTTTTTTTAATGCTTCACTCCAGTTAGAGTCAACTTATTAAAAAGGCCAACACTTAACAGCTATTTTTAAACAAAACAGGAAGAAGGGCCACAGTGACTGCATAATTACCTGATGCCACATGACCAAGTCCAAGTCCAGCTGGCACGTGAGGGAGGGGAGCAGGCAATTAAAAGTTGGACCGCGTCACTAATAGACAACAGCCGTTCCAGTCCATAGAAAAGGAAATGAAAAGTGCCACTCCCTGTGAACTATTTTGGTGAATCCAGCAGTATGAATGTTTGGTGATGCAATTCCACTAAAATTAAAGTTGCCAGCATTCCTATGAGATATTGACAAAAGATTGCAGTTGTATCTCAAACCTATTATCTAGTTTTCTGTATATTGCCATCGTTCACAAATACCCTATACTTACAAGTTGCATTTGGAAGTTCATATCAGTTAAGGTCATAACATTAGTCAAACTTGAGGTATTTATGTCTTAATGACATGTATTGCATGACATTTTTGTAATAATGTATTGCTAATACATTAGCATCAGGGTGTATTAATACATCAGGGTGTATTGCTAATAATTCCTGAGCATTATTGACAGTATCTGTGGTGACATTTTTTTCATAAGGGTTGTTTAAATAGTCCAGTGGAACCTATAAGTCATTTGTCCACTTTGTGTTTGTGATTTACAGGCCTCTTACATTCACTAACACATGATGATTTAAATAGTCTTAATATTATACCCCTAGGTCGTGAAATGAATTTGGGTCAGATTCTGATCAATAAAATAATTCTGATTTATAAGATAATTTATGCTACTAAACATTTCTACATTCCCTGTAGCACTACACTATGGCTGAGAATGGAACTAAAAAGACTGATGTTCTTGATAATTGTACTGTAAACCATTTATGACAAACTTTATGATATTAAGACCACATTTGGCAAATGACTATTTTGAAGAAGCAGTAAACGTGATATGCATCTCATAAAAGCATGTTCTGGCTTAAATCACCAAGAGAGTTTGGATGATGGCTGCTTGGTGGGGCTTGGCAGTTTTGGAAATGATGCTGGAAAACTCTAAAGGTGGTCAAAAGCAACTAGCCTGAATGAGGTAACATGTTAAATTTCAATCTATATTCATAGTACCCCAAAGTAGCACAGGAAATGACAGATGGATTTAAATGCATACATTGTTAGAAGCTGCAATGTTGTAAATTCTTTTTTGGTATTTGATTGTCACTTTGCTACAACTTAAATTCGCAGGTGTAATTTGAACTTGGGCTGTGGTGTACTATTTTCAAAGTATGTTATGTGGATTTAATTTATAACTTAAATCCCTTGCATAGATGCAAATAAAAATAAATTGCATCCTCTCGCACCCTCGTCTTCACTTTTCCAACTCTCCACCACCCACTGGATCCCCTTTGCCCCCAGCTAGACTCCTTGCCCCTATTGCTTTCAATTTCACTTTATCTTCCTTTTAGTCACTTTCCAGATTGTGCAGTCTTTTCTTCTCCACTTATAGCCTACCAGCCTCAGTCATTTTTCTCCACCACCTGAATATTACCAGGCAATCAATCCTCCCTCACCTGTTTGCTAGCTTTTACCCCCTACACCTCCCCATCTCTTTATACTGATTACTTGCACTCTTTTCAGTCTAGATCTGAAACACCAACTGCCCATTTCCCGTTGTCGTAGCTGCCGTTCCTCCAGTAACTCTCATTTTCTCACCACTTTAAGCATTGGATTAAGCTGCAACACCCAACCTAAGAATGTACTTTTTTTTCAATCATTATACGACTGAAACTCCCATAACAAAGGTGGATGGCAGATGGATTTTGTAAAAGAAAAAGTCACTTTTCAAAAACAGAAGCTTGGGAATCTTAGAAAGAAGGAATGGGTGGTATTTCGGGTCGAGACCCTTCTTCTGACTGTTCAGACTTCAGATTTCTCCTGTCTGAAGGTTCTCAAACCAAAACATCACCCATTCCTTCTATCCAGTGATACTGTCTGTCTCGTTGAGTTACTCCAGCATTTTGTGTCTATCTTTGGTGATAGCATAGGAATCTTGTTTTATATGTGCAGTTCCCAGTTTGGGTCTTGAACCTATAAATAAGGAGCATTTCAAAATCACTCGAGGGCAATAATCTTGATATGTCTGAAGCAAACTTCACTGAACTGATCCTTATAAATGTTTACATTGTTGGGCCAGATGGATACATTGGATAGTATCCCTGGTGGAAGTTGAAAAATCTTCCTGTGGGTTTCTCTTGCCATAAGTTGGAGTTGATTATGCTGTGGGAACTAATATGCAATAACAGTATTGTGTCCTTTGGTAATAAATGTATCAATTATAGGTGCACTGTGTGGAGCCAAAAAAAGGGGAACCATTGGAAAAATTGGGTGTTATACAATTGTTGAATTTGTTTCCGACCAACACGAAGATTGAATGCAGACTGGTCATTCGATTAACAGAATTTGACATGGTTATAGCTTTTGACTTGCTCTGCAATGTTCTTTCAATATTAGTGGCAGAGAGATGATGCTTAACTCCAGGTGTAGGAAAAAACTGCGGATGCTGGTTTAAATCGAAGGTTGATACAAAATGCTGGAGTAACTCAGCGGGTCAGGCAGAATCTCTGGTGCGAAGGATTGGGTGACGTTTCGGGTCGAGATCTATCAGACCATAATTATATGAACTATAATTATATAAACCAATTAATGGATCCCTTATCATAGAGTGTGATACAGTGTGGAAACGGGCTCTTTGACCCAACTTGCCAACAATGTCCCAGCTACACTAGTTCCACTTGCCTCCGCTTGGTCCAAATCCCTCCAAACCTCTCTGATCCATGTACCTGTGTAACTATTTCTTAAATGACGGAATAGTTCCAGCCTCAACTACCTCCTCTGGCAGCTTGTTATATACATCCACTACCCTTTGTATGAAAAAGTTACCCCTCTGATTCCTATTAAATCTTTTCCCCATGTCCTCGATTCATCTACTCTGGGCAAGAGACTACATCTACCCGATCCATTCCGCCCATGATTTGGTCAACCTTTAATTAGTTAAACTAAGTACTATAATATGTAAGTTATTCTGAACAGCTTGGTTTTCTGTTGGGGTGGGAAAACCTATTGAATAATTGGGGAAAAGTATTTAAAAGTAATTCTAGTAATTAAGGAGATAATGTTCCTCAGTTGTATTACAATCTTACCATTGAAATTATGTTTGGAGCTGTATATTCCAAGGGTAGATTGCGTGGAACCAGAATGGAATCAACAAATTCTTTCCCAAAATTTGAATAAGATTTCCATTTTGCCTTTATGGAACTCCTCCCCATAAGAGTGTGGCTGCTCATAATCATTTGCATCAGAGAATTCTGATCAGGTTTACCATGTATGTATTATCAAAATAGGCAGTGAGTCCCTCTGTTTTAAAAGGCAAAATCCAAACAAGACTGGTGAATTGTTAGGTTTTGAGGTGTGTGATTTTTAAGAAGTGCTGGTGGTTTTTAGTTGATATGGATCCGTTTTTACACGGGGATTTTCTCAAGTACAGTCATCTGAAAGTTCAGTTTTAACAGTGATTCTTTCTTCCTGTTTTCCCTATTCCTCAGCAGGCCTGTTGCTGCATACCACTTCTTCCTCCCCACTGATTATCTGTTCAACTTGCCATAACACACATTTCTGCAATATACCTTTAAGATTTGATTGAAATGCATAGGAAGGAACTGCTGATGCTGCTTTACACCGGCAAAAGGTGCAAAATGCTGGAGTAACTCAGCGGGACAGGCAGCATTTCTGGAGAAAAGGAATGGGTGACGTTTTGGGTCAAGAAGAAGGATCTTGACCCAAAACGTTCAATATTGATACTGTTCTTCAAAATGTGACTTCTATCAAGCAGGAGTTTGACGCATGCAAATACAAAATGCAATGATGCTGTATAAAATCGGGCATTTACAATGAGTGTCAGAAATGAATTTGCACCACGTCGAAATGTATTGCTTAAGAAGTCGGTTATTATATATTCTTACAGCAATCACCATTTAGTGAAAACTACCATCCAATTTGTAGACACCAGTGAATGATGCATTCCCTTGTAAGTGCAATGGGTACTGCAAAAATGTCCAAATTGAAAGGGAGGGAAATAAAGTTGGTATGCATAAAGTTGAAAAGTCAACCTCGATATTCCTGGATGTAAACTATTCTATCTCAAAACATGCTTTTTTTTTAACAATGTAGAACACTTCTCCCCCCCCCCCCCCCCCCCCACCCCCACCATGCGTGTCATTGCACTACAACATTGAATCAAGTTGGAATCAACAGAAGAAAAAGGCGTTTCTATTTTAAATTAAGTTGCACTTTTTATAACAACTGGAACCCTAAGAACTGACATTTTCTCTTCCCTGCTGTGCTACTCTTTAACCAGCCTCTTTTGCCAAACATTTGGCCACCTGATTTTCTATGCTTTTTAATTGGATTTAATTTGACATTGCTGGTGTGAAATAGCTTGACGTTTTATGCTGGTGACATTGCTCTGCCAAGGCAAGTTATGAAGCAAAACAGTTAGTTGCCTTGGCTGTTTGTAATTGTTAAATGTGCACCATACATCTTGGTGCCCTAAAACGCTCCTGGTCTCCAATTAAGATAGACTTCCTTGCTTACTACTCTCAGATTGTAAGTAAAACCTACCTATTTGTGCAGCTGTGGTGCATTCAGTTAGAGTTTATTATTCTGGCACCTATACTTTGAACAGAAACGATAATGGTGCGAATAGTTTTTCCCTTTCGCCCTCTCCTTTGGGTAGACATGAGCAAGTATGCTAATTTTAGTCTTTTTACAGTCTGTATGTTTGATTTTCACTTCGGGCAAACAAATGGCGATAAAACAAATTACCCACCAGCTTCAGTCCATTGTTGTTTGTTCAGTTGTCTCTGTCTACCAATTAAGGACTTTGACAACATTCTGACCATTACGGGATCAATTTAGGTGCTGCCTCTTCGTATCTCTTCCTACGAAGTTTTGAGGTGTGTATATATGTGTGTGTGTGTGTGTGTGTGGCATTTAACTAGTTTAGAGATACAGCATGGAACCAGGCCCTTCGGCCCACCGAGTCTGTGCCGACCAGCAATCCCCATACACCACACACTATCCTCTATCCTACTCACACTGGGAACAATTTAACATTTTTTACCAAGCCAGGTAACCTACAAACTGTACATCTTTGGAGTGTGGGAGAAACCCCACGCAGGTCACGGGGAGAACGTACAAACTACCTGGAGACAAGCACCCGTAGTCAGGATCTAACCCAGGTCTCAGGCGCTGTAAGGCTGTAGCTCCACTGCTGTGCCATCGTGCCACTCAGTTCTGGGTGTATTTTGCTGTACTCTCCACTTGAACCATGGAGCAACACTGTAATAATAACGCTGAAAAATTCCCCGCATTCTCTCTAGTGGCGAAAGTTAATTAATCACGATGTGATAGTTTGAATTTATAGGTTATTGCATTTTAAATGCTTTTTAGTAAAGTTATCATTATAGTCCAAAGGCTAAAAAATATTGGACTTTGTTCCACTGATATATGATCTTGTTATGAAATTGAGGAATGTGGACCCGATTTACATTCCAATTGAACGGCAATGCTGATCTAGTCTTTGATTGGATGTTCCTAAATATTATACTTCTGTAAACTAGCAGTGCTGCAGGAATGTTATGCATTTTTAGTTGATGGGGAACTATTTCTCTTCAATTTTATCAATCATAAAATTGCATTGTGTTATTCCAGACCTTTTGCACACAAATGCTTCCTCTTACGAAAGCAGATTTCTTCCAACTAAGAAGCATGTGGAAATAAGTTAAAGCAGTGACCCCTCTTCACAAAACGTTCTTTTGCTGTTACAAAGCCTTAAGTAGACCGATATCTTTGCAATGGCGTGACAGTACTACTGCCGCCTCAGTTTCAACAAACTGGGTCAAATCTTTACTAAATCAGAATTCCTGTGCACTCCAGACAAGATATTGTATTTTGTTAGATCTCTGAGACCATTGAGTCAACCCCAGCTCTCGAAGCAATCCCATTAGTCCTATTCCCTCTGCAACCCATTCTCTCTCGGTGGTCATTAATTTCCCTCTGATTCTCCTCCCATCTACCTACGCGAGGGGTAATTTAGAATAGTTAATTATCTTACCTACCACTACGTATTTGAGATGAGCGTAAACTGGAGCACCCAGATAAAATTCATTTGATCACAGGGAGGATGTCCAAAGTCCATGTTGACACCAAAGAACAGCATTAAACCCCGTGTCATTGGCGCTGTGAGCAGTCCTGTTCACAGTATTGCCAACTACATACCACTTCTGGAGAGCCATATTATGAAGAAAATGGCCGATGTTTTCAGATGTTGTACATTAATTTTAAAACCAAGAGCTGGATTTGATTAATAACTATCTCTTCTTGGCTTACATTTGTGCATTTTAGAGAGATTATACATTTTCATTGGGAGAAACAAATTTCTGTAACAAGACAATTGCTCCTTTCCTCCAATGTTTATGCTTGAGATTCTCTACGAATCTGTGTTTTTCCTTCTGCTTTTGAGAGACTATAGGCCAGAGATTATCAAGATTTGTTGAGCATGTTGCATACTAAAATGTAACTTTGTCACCATCTCCTGAGGATCCCAGACTGAAAACGTCCTTCAATTTTTTGTTTTACTCTGCCAGACAATCTGTTGCTGTGATAGCAGAATAATACAATAGCTTGCTGCTAGATGAAGACATAGCTTTCATTATGAGAATCAAAATGGTTCTCCGGTATGAAACTTATGCTTGGGTTTTTCCATATTATCTACTGAATTCATCTTTATGTCGGGTAAATCAGTTCCTTCTGCTGTTTTCAATTGTTGACGAATTACAGCTGTGAAATTGGAAGTCAGAATTCTTCTGGAAATGAGCTCTGAATGTATTGATCCATGAAGTTGCACATACAACTCTTTCATAAGCATGTTCAAAAATATGTCTGCCGTTCTTCCATGCCTTCAACTGCTAATCCCTTGTGTGTATTGAGAGCAAGATGGCCTCCTAGGCAAACCCCCTTTGTGCTGAATTTTGTACAACTGGGGAGGAATAGTGTTCTCCCTACACAAGGGATTGGGGAATATATAAGCTTTATATTTCTCATCACTCTCCAGTGTCCTATCGTGGTTGGTTACTCTTTGTTGTCATGAGTACTTGCGCTGGATATGCCAAGACCAATGGGATCTCCCAGTTGCTAACCGTTTTATCTCCCGTTTCCACTATCCTGGGTCTCGCCCTTTGCCAGAGAGAGGCCACATCAATGCCTCATGTTTCGCTTGAGTGTTTTTTCCTTCTTAGACTCCCTTTGGTCATGGGGGTCTCCAGGGTGCTGTTCCCTATGTGGAAACCTAACAGTATGAGCAATGTATTCTCCAGTTTTAGGTAACTACAAACCCTTTGTTTCTCCACCCTGGAGCTGCAAAAAATGTATTTGTATCTTCCAATCTTTAGGTATTGCAATTGTTAGATCCTTATTAATTAAAAATATCAAATGATGCTGAAATTCCCCATGAGTAGAATTGATTTAAAAACACAAAGTTATTCTTGCCAATAGTGAGAAGCTAAACTGAAAATGCACATTTTTGTAAATATTTCATGCTAATTTTCCAAAAGGAGCAATAAAGCGACTCCACCATATGCAGTTTTCTAACAACTCTGATCCCTGCCAACTTAGAAACATAGAAACATAGAAAATAGGTGCAGGAGTAGGCCATTCGGCCCTTCGAGCCTGCACCGCCATTCAATGTGATCATGGCTGATCATCCAACTCAGTATCCCGTACCTGCCTTCTCTCCATACCCCCTGATCCCTTTAGCCACAAGTGCCACATCTAACGCCCTCTTAAATATAGCCAATGAACTGGCCTCAACTACCTTCTGTGGCAGAGACTTATTTTGATAAAACTTATTTTGATACTTCGCGTACAGGGTCCAAAATCTGGTGCACTCAGGATTGAGACCATGCTGAGATATAGATTTTCCCATTAATTGGATAGTGTAAAAAGTTGTGGGTTTATGTGGTGGTCATCCTATTGTGAAGGTGGGGAAATACATGGGGTTCCAGGCGGGGTCCAGAAGAGGTGGGGGGGGGGGGGGGGGGTGTGGTGTAATTAGAGATTACCTGAAGATGGAGAATTCAGGGTTCATACAATTTGGGTTGGAAGCCACCCAAGCAAAATACTAGGCGCTGTTCCTCCAGTCTGCTCTGTCAATGGAGGCCCAGTACAGCAAACTCAGTGTGGGATTGGAAAGGGGAGTTGAAATGGGGTGAGCAACTGGGAGATCCAGTTGGCCTTAGTGAACCAAGTGCAAACATTCAGTGAATGCGATCACTTTAGTTGAGTACAATTCATCCCCAAATGAGTAGTACGCCACCGGTTGTGATTTATTTTTGTTTTTGAGATCTTTGGTCTACTGCAAACAATTTAAGACACGTCTCCCCCTCCCACAAATGTTTAGTGTAGACCTGGTTTCTTCATGAATCCTATAAATCTCGGAGATTGGTGTCCTGCTTCATTCAGCGAAGTTGGTCGGACACTGGAATCTAATAACAAATGGACTTTGTTATACAATGGGAACATTTAGTTTCGATGGTGAAAAATCGAAACCAATAATTCGAATACCAAGCAAGTGTAAGTGTTCTTTGTGAAGCAAACATTTTAAATGTAACTGTCTGCCATTTAAACATTTTTCTACAAATAGTGGCGCAGCGATAGAATTGCTGCTTTACAGATCTTGCAGCTCCAAAGATCCGGGTTCAATCCCGACTACGGGTGCTGTCTGTACGGAGTTTGTACATTCTCTGCGTGACTGTGTGGGTTTTCTCAGATCTTTGGTTTCCTCTCACATTCCAAAGACGTACAGGTTTGTAGGTTAATTGGCTTGCTAGAAATGTGAATTGTAACTAGTGTGTGTAGGGTAGTGTTACTTGACGGGCTGAAGGGAGTCGAAGAAGGAAGAAACGCCCGTGCTGTGTCACTAAACTAAAGTTGTATTTATCTGCCATAATATCCTAAAATACATTTAGAAACGTTATAAAATGTCAACTTTATAAGAACTATTTGTATATCTTCAATTGGTTGTACATGTGACTTTATCCTTGCTCATCCAATTGCACAAATTGCACTGAATCATTCTTTCAATGTGCCAATTGCTATGTAAAACTCATGTTTTCATATTTCACATTTTGCCCCTCATTGTGAAGACAGCAATCCTTTGCATGATCTAGTCCTGCTGCTCAACCTGGGAGGGGAAAAAAAATGTACTGTGACTTTTGCACGACTCTGTTGATAGATTTCAATGATATACGTATTGAATGGAATGCAAATAAGCCAAACCAAGTGACCCTTAATGTTCCGTTTCATGACTGACTAGATTTGCCTTGAAACACAATGTTATAAGCTATAATAATGTTTTCCATGGTCTCTGTAAAATGCTAAGTAATCTTGTGACGAGAAGCCGTGAAATAATTCTCATTTCGATTTCTTTCAAAAATCGATTTTGGGGCAAAAACCCGAGTGGCAGAGATTCCTTAAGAATAATGCCCACGTGTCATTTTTGGATCCCACTAAAAATGTCTAGTGAATGTAAATTATTCATGCCAGCTGTTTTTTGGAGACAATCCTGCAGGAAGCTCATACTTTTGGTCAAGTTTAATCATTCACTCCATCTATAAACACTGCTGTTTACATGACTCTTTGCTTCGGAGATGGACTGCAGTATGTAAATAAACAGGCAATCGGGTTACAAAAAGATTTCTACTTTCTCAAGACGCACTGGTACAGAAATGATTAGGTCGACAGATATTGAAAGCTTTAATTTCCTGCGTGCTTCAGCCAAACCACAGTATAGATGTCGGCTCTGGAATTCAATTTGGAGTAGTGTTCCAGGTTGAATGATAACTATTGTGCAATAAGAATCTTGAAGTGTTTTGTCTGAACTATTTGTTCTTTTTGCAGAGAAGTTATGAGAGGCGATTGCAATTCTTGTAAGGCAGCCAAATAGCCACTGAGATCGAGGGATGAACTGGCAGCCACAGTTTTCAAGTTCAAATCATGACCTTGAGTGATTCCAGCTTCCCTACTCTCAACAGTTCAGGGTTTGTTTCTTTCTTGGGACATGCTTTCATCTTTGTATTTGGGTGAATTGCAAAGCTTAGTCCAGCATTTTCCTCATGCTGCGGGAGTCTGGAGGACGGCAACAGTGCTGGTCACATTGAGCATATCTTTGAATTACATTCATTGGCAATTGGCTGCAGTCCTTTAATTTCTTCACATTTATTTGAATAGATTTGGAGAGGAAAATCCAGATCAGAACAGTCATTAATTTCAACTCTGCGAATTGGATCATTGGCATCGCACAGCTGAAAATAATAAATCCAGCATGTTGGCATTGGCAGATTTGGGTGGCACGGTGGCACAGCTTTGGAGTTGGTGCCTTGCATACAGCACCAGTGACTCGGGTTCCATCCTGACTGTATGGAGTTTGTACGTTTTCCCTGTGACCACGTGGGTTTTTCAGGGTGCTCCGGTTTCCTCCCGCACTCCAAAGACATAGAGGTTTGTAAGTCATTTGGCTTTGGTTAAAACAAATTGTAAATTGTTCCCAGTGTGTAGGATAATGCTCGTGTGTTGCATTCTCTATTCAGCGTGGACTTGGTGGGCCAAAGGGACTGTTTCCATGCTGTATCTCAAGAATAATTCATCACAGTCAGCGCTTTTGTAGTCTGTACTTCTTACTGAGAGCCTAGTGCTATCACCTGACTAGACAGATGTTATTATTTCAAAGCGATTCCCTCCAGATCTGCTAAGATTGATTCCTTGAAGGTTTGCAATTGAACTGCATTGTTTTTCAGACATAGAGGGAATATGAAAATTAAGAAGCACCAATTATCCAATTCCCTGAAGGTGCAGGGTGAAGCAGAGGAGAGATTTTTTTTTTAATGCTTTATTTATGCATTGCTTGTTACATGGCAATGTATATTGTTCAGTTGTATCAACCAGTGTAGGTTCAGTCATCTATGCTAAGTTGCTAAATGCCGGAACCCTCAACTGAAGTGATTCAATCTGAAGGATCCTGATCCGAAACGTTACCTATCCAGGTTCTCTAGAGCTCGTGCCTGACCCGCTGGGTTACTCCAGCACTTTGTGTCCTTTTGTGTAAACCAGTATCTACAGTTGCTTGGTTCTACAACCCTCAACTCTACCCTGGTTTCTTTTGAGAAGTGCAAAGGCCAGAATGTTTTCATAGCTTGCTGTTGAGACTTCCACATGGGAGAAAATTGTGAATTAAGATTTTTTTTCCCCTTGGCTCCTGCCCTCCACTGATATCTCTGTACAGTTTGCATCATTGGCAGAGTGCATGTGCGGTGGTGAGATGGAAAAGGGGAATCCACAGTGAAAGTTGATGAAAACATGGTGAATAAAATGGGTAGACTGTTTCAAAATGGATGCTTGATGATCAGCGCAGACTGTGAGAATGGAATGCCTAGAATCTGTATCGTTTCTCACTTAACTGAGATTGCAGGGTTCTACTAATACCTATTTAGCTGTAACGAACATAGTTCAGTATCCATCAGTGAAGGGGCAAGGCATTTTTGTGGTTGAATATTTTTACAAAAACTGTGATTGTTAAAAAGTATGTAATGTGCTGTTACTCCAAGCACTCATTTTAATGACCACTGGCATTTAACTGATGTATAGCATCTTTTGAAAATACTTTTTTCTTTGAATTCTTTCTGGAAAGGCACTGGTAAATGTATTGAAGGTTGTGGTTGCTGCCGTATGTGAACCATTACGGTTGGATGAATATTTGCTTTGCTCTGTAACCTCCCTGATGCTTTTGTAAATGACTTTAATTTAAAGTAAGGATTTTCAGACCAGCTTGAAGATGGAATTTTATTTTATAGTTCCACGAATTGAGCAGACACGTAAGGTGTACGTAATGTTGTGAATAATGAGAAGTTGGCATGCGTGTTACAGGTGATGGGGCGAGGGAACTTTTGGTACATTCTCGTTGAATGTTTTTGTATTTACGATTCTGTAGGTTGCAGATCCCTATGTAGTCAGCAGGCAGCACCAACCTTAAAGTTAACAATCTACACAGAGATCGGGTCTGTTGTGACATATTGCCATTATATAGCAAGGACAGGATTCAGATTAGTTATGGAGGAAAGCAAGATTTGAGAAGGGTACCCCAATCCCATGTATGGTGGTTGATGTTAATCCCTGCATTTTTCTTAGTTTGGTTTAATTAGGAGAATCAGCGCGGGCACAGGCCCTTCGGCCCCCCCGAGTCTGCGCCAGTTTCCACGTCGCCTATTTCCTTCGCTCCATAGATGCTGCATTACCCGCTGAGTTTCTCCAGCATTTTTGTCTGCCTAGAATGTTAAATGTCAGTATGTTTGTTTCCTTAGGTTTTCCTGGAGTAAACATGAGGGAGGTGTGTCACTTCTAAATGAAACATTTCTTACTTATTTGTGTTTCGTATCAGTGTCCAGCAAGCTTGGGTCAGTCAGTTTAACTTTATTTAGTTTTATTTTTGCCTTGAGCTTTGATCCCAGCTTATGAAAGAATAGCCTCTTGCATCAATGTCCACTTTTCCGTGTACGATCCTTCAGGACCTTGTAAGAGTGACATTTTGAATTAACAAAGTTGGCTTTCTGTAAATCCAAACCCACCGAGCATTGTGCTGAAGCTAGCTCCTTTCATGTGTAACATAAATCAACATTGAAATTCTCTACCTGCTTTCCAGGCTTACTTTAAAACCAGGGCGTAGAAATGAAGCACCACTAATCGAATGTTGTGCCAACTCATTGCACCATCCTGCCTGCTAATGAGGCAAATTTAAAAACACATGCCAGCAAACGAATCCAACCCTTAAATTTAACATCCAATATAGTGGAGTCCAATTTAGCGTAGCTGTATTGTGGGAGAGGGATAGTTTAATGGAGATGTGCGTGGCAAGTTTTTTTTTTTTTACACAGAAAGTAGTGGGAGCCTGGGGTGGTGGTGGAGGCAGATTCGATGGTGGCATTTAAGATTGTTTTAGAGAGGCTTATGGAACGTCAGGGAGTCGAGGGATATGCATCGTACACAGCCAGATGAGATCAGTTTTACTTGGCATCATGTTCGTCACAAACATTGTGGGCCGAAGCGCCCGTTGCTGTACTGTTCGATATAATTTCAACAAATTGCTTTAGAAGATGTAACGGGATCCCATAATCGTAATTTAACGGGATCGAACGCATCAATATCTGCCTTAAACCATGACCTTGTTGGTTATTGGTGACGCAATAATTGTGGGTAGTTTGAGTTCTGCTTCTGAAGTGCCTGTGGTTACAGCTTTGGGAGATATCTTGAGGCTTGTTCGATTTTGTTTAGTGTCCAGTGGCCCAATGAGAAGCTGATTCCATTTTAATTGAGATGGTATCTTTTTTTCCGTGCGGTTTGCCGATGTAATTCAAATCATTGGTGTTTGAGCACCTCCCTCTCCAGCACAGCTGAGAATTGCCCTCACTTCTGGAATTTCCCCAGGTCCAGACTTTGACCACGCTTTCTGTGTGGTCATGTTCAGAAACGGGATCAGCTTTCACATGTACATTGGGGTACAACCCACCCTCTAGCTTAACAATATGATTCATTAATATCTGTTCAAGCAGACTGCTTGTCTGACAATTTATGGGTGAGACAGGATTTCCTTTGGGAAGAACAAGGCCATCAAAATCAGTCTTTGCCAAACTAATTGCACTTTGTCCAGCGATTCCATTTTTGCTGATTTCTTCATATCAGTTGTACTTCACTGCTCTATTTGATCAAGGTTGAATTCAAATTTACTTGCCTACAGCATTACTTTGGCCACTTTCATTTTGAGAGAATTAACTCAAAATAAAAGCAAGAAACCCTTGCTTTTATTTGGAACCAGTTTTTGTGCTATTGCCACCCTATCCTGGACTTTTTCAACAAATTTACTGGTAATTCAAAATTCAAAATGCAAAATCATTCAGAATTTGCTCAAATCCCCACTGAACTACTTATGCACCCTGGTAAACTACAAATGGAATTTGGTTTGCCTTTAAACACTCAACTGATCAAACCCATAATCTGCACTTTATGAGCTCCTTTTCACCCTTTAGCCTTGTCGCTCCATGTCCACGTGAATCTTCTCCCCAGAGATGACGTCCACATTGTAGATCGAGATGGATCTTGATTAATTTTCAAGAAACAAAATTCTGGATACACTGAGCAGTGATGGAAAGGGAAATAGAATTAACCTTTCAGATGGAAATCCCTTTTGCAGAGTACATTGACTTGAAATATCAACTCTCTTCCTCTGTGTCCCAGTGCTGCCTGACCTGGGCATTTGCAGCATTTTTCTGTTTTAATTTCAGAATCATAAGGTCAGTGGAGCATAAATGGATTTCCATCTTCAGCAGATTTTGCTTTCAAGATCTTGATAAGTTACGGTGATGAGTCATTGACCTGAAACTTTAATTCTATTTGTCTCAGCAAAATGCTACATGATCAGAATGCTTGCGATGCTCTGGTTACAGTTGGTTTCTTGATGGCTGCAACAAATGAGGGGTCTCCTAATAAAGAATATTGTTTGTAGAGGAAGGAACTGCCGATGCTGGTTTAAACCGAAGATAGACAAAAAGTTTAGCGGGTCTCTGGAGAAAAGGAATAGGTGACGTTTCGGATTGAGACCCTTCTTCAGACTGATATACCTGAGTTACCTCGGCTTCTTGTGTCTATCTAATGTTTGTACAGGATAGTCATGTTTACCATCTTTAAAACCGAGATTAAGGAGAGAGAATCTGGTCAGGATGTAATTTTGATATTGATTAGCGTGGTTTCAATAGTGGTAGGGCAGAGATAGCAATGCAATGGACATATTCAGCGCTGGAGTTGTATATTAGTACAGCTTTTACCAATGAGCCTAAAAAGATAACAGGAAGGTTTTAGCATCCATGAAAAAGCTCCCAGTTGTGTCCTTGCAGAATAGGCACAAACACTATTATTCAGTTTATTTTCCTCATACACTTCATGTTGAATTGCATCTCTTAATTGAGTGTAGTTTAGTTCATGAATACAGCGTGGAAATGGGCCCCTCGACCCATTGAGTCTGTACCGACCAGCGATCACCCCGTACACTGTCCTGAACAAACAGGGGACAATTCACAATTTTACTGAAGCCAATTAACCTATAAACCTGCACGTCTTTCGAGTGTGGGAGGAAACTGGAGCACCCGGAGAAAACCCACACAGGTTATAGGGAGAACGTATAAACTCCGTACAGACAGCACCCGTAGTCACGATCAAACCCAGGTGTCTGGCGATGGAAAGCAACAACTCTCCCATTGCTTTCAGTAAACTCCATAATCTACACGGAAATTTGTGCGATAATTTAAAATATCTTAAGTTTATTAATACAAACTCTTGCTTTATGTGAAATCTAGCCAGCTAACTTGTGGTTTAGCTTGCTTCCATCTCTTCCTGTTATGGCCTGAAGCCAAGTAAAAAGTATGTTTTCACTTATGCAAAATGGGAGATGTGGGTCAGAAACATTTTTGGTTCTGTTGTATCTAAGCAGAAAAGCAAATCCACTGTACAGTCACATCTCTGTTTCTAATCCACTACAAGCTGAACTTGATGCTGAAGAGTATCCTGGCAACATAGTTCAGAAATAGTGATGGTAGTGAAGGCAAGTCCCTTTCTCTTTGTGTCAGGTGATGTTATCCCACCACGAATGTTTACCTCACAGTGCCTGGAGAAGATCTGCACAGCTTGGCTGCTGCACTGAAGGAATAAGCACACAGAGTTTGTTCTTTGCATCGTTTATAAGAAAAACTGGTTTTGGTTGTGTTTTCCGCACTAACGCAGTCTTTGTGATTCAGGCATTTTTGTGCGTGTGACTTTCTTGATCTGAAGCCATCTCGTTTGTCAACGATTTCTGATGCACTGGCCCGTATTGAACTCTGTGCAGGGAGGAACAGCAGATGCTGGTATACGCTGAAGAGAGACCCAAAATGCTGGCGTAACCCAGAGGGTCAGGCAGCATTTCTGGAGAAGAGGAATAGGTGATGTTTTGGGTTGAAACCCTTCCTTCTATTGACCCCCACCTCACTTCCATCAGTCTGAAGAAGGGTCCCAACCAGAACTGCATCTGTGCTTGTGTTCCAGAGATGCTGCCTGACCTGCTATGTTACTCCAGCACTTTATGTCCTTTTGGGTAAACCAGCACCTGCGTTTACTTTTTTCTAAACAATAGGAAGATCTTTGCTCCATAGCAGACTGTCAATGGGGTCATTGTAGGCACCGGCAGATGTAGTGCGCTTAATGAGTTGTCCACATTTCTTTTCTTCAAGTGTTTAAACCAGTATGTACCTCAGATTAATATTTTGTATGGAGAGGATTTTTTGTGCTCTATGAAGGACCAGCCCCTTGTTTGTGTTGCAAATTATTCGGTTCGGACTATAATCAAGATTTGACAAACAAATAGGTTTCGCTTCTGAATCGTACATTGTGTCCTCTAAATCTTTGTTTAGTTTCCTTTGCTTCCTGTTTCATAATTTACCTCTCCTAAAATGCCATACTCTAAATAGATTAATGATTTCCCCCTCTTATCTTTCCTTTTTTCCCCACCCCCCCACAAAAGAAATGAACAAGCTTCTATCTAATCAACTCTTAAACACAATTTGACAGAATGAACAATCAAGCAGATTTAAATCTTACATTTTCTAAATTATTTCTTCAAAATTATGTGAGCTTTGAAAATAATAATATATTGTGAAGGCCACAGGTTCCACAGTAAGTGGAAATGGAGATCCATCTTGAACCCACTGCCCAGGAGTCATGCATTTTTTATTTATTTTTGCTGAAACAAATAGTCTTCAGTGCGTGATGAAGTAGATCGCAAGTTTGGCCTCTTTTTTTTCCACCTTCTAGACAATGTGGGATTTTAAAAAATTATTAAGCTTAGTTTAATGTCTCTGAATGCTTCGGCCTGGATCTACTGTCAACATGATGGTGGTCAATGTGTTTCTGAGACCTGGACTTCCTACAGCACAAATTTGGGAAAAAACCAACACTGTCTAAATGGCATCAAGTTGGGTAAAGGGGAAGTACACGGGATCTGGGGGTCCTTGTACATCAGTCTATGAAAGTAAGCATGCAGGTACAGCAGGCAGTGAAGGAAGCGAATGGCATTATGGCCTTTATAACAAGAGGAATCTAATATAGGAGCAAAGGGGTCCTTCTGCAGTTATACGGAGCCCTAGTGAGACCACACCTGGAGTATTGTGTGCAGTGTTGGTCCCCTAATTTGAGGAAGGACATTCTTGCTATTGAGGGAGTGCAGCATAGGTTTTCAAGGTTAATTCCCAGGATGGCGGGACTGTCATATGCTGGGAGAATGGAGCAGCTGGGCTTGTTCACTCTGGAGTTTAGAAGGATGAGAGGAGATCTCATTGAAACGTATAAGATTGTTAAGGGCTTGGACACACTAGAGGCAGGAAACATGTTCCCGATGTTGGGGAGTCCAGAACCAGGGGCCACAGTTTAAGAATAAGGAGTAAGCCATAGAGACGAGGAAACACTTTTTCTCACAGAGAGTTGTGAGTCTGTGGAATGCCTCAGAGGGTGGTGGAGGCAGGTTCTCTGGATTCTTTCAAGAGGGAGCTAGATAGGGCTCTTAAAGATAGCGGAGTCAGGGGATATGGGGAGAAGGCAGGAACGGGGTACTGATTGTGGATGATCAGCCATGATCACATTGAATGGCGGTGCTGGCTTGAAGGGCCAAATGGCCTACTCCTGCACCTATTGTCTATTGTCTCTACACAAAATCCACCAAATTCACTAAAAGGATGAGTAAACCAATATTAGTTTCCTCTCCCATGTCAACAGGCCCTGAATTGTGCTGGCTCTACTCTATTAGCTCCATTGGGAAGGCTGTGTCACTTGCATGTCTGATGCCAGGCTTGTGAAAAAGACGTTCTGTCCTGTGCTCTGTGGAAAGACAGGAAACATTTCAAGGATGTGCTCAAAGCCTCCATGGAGAAATGTAATATCGCCACTAGTTTGTGTTCATTCAAAGTGGAGGGGGACAGGCTATTAAGCATGACGGGATGCAAGGATCGACAGATGCTGGTTTACAAAAAAAAGGAACAAAGTGCTGGAGTAACTCAGCGGATCAGGCAGCATCTCGAAAGCATGGACATGTGACTTTTGAGTCGGGACCTTTCAGACACATGTCTCAAGAGTGGATCTATGGATTAGGAGTAAACAGACTTTGAATAAGCCGTGGAAGCAGCAGTCCACTTCACAAGCTACCAATCGACCTCTTACCCCAGCTGAGCAAGAGTGTGTGGTTCCCACGCTGGCTTCATTAGCCACTTCAGTCTAAACAAACCCCGAGTGGAAGTCTTTCTGATCCTGAGGGACCGCCGACGCAGCGGTTAGTGGCCAGTATTAGTGTATTGGTTTATTATTGTCATGCGTGCCAAGATACGGGGGAAAACTGTTTTGCATGCTACTCTAGCAAATCATTAGCATACACGAGTACAATCAAGCTGTATAGCGTAGGAGTGGCCAAATGAAAAGTAAATAAGGTGCAGCTAAAGAGAAGTGCAGGGAAAAGTGCAAGGGCTACACTGAGGTAGATTGAGAGATTGGGGCTACACCCTTGGCATATAAGAGTTTAATAATAGCAGGGAATAATGTAGCAGATTTTGCAAAGAGGGGAAGTTTTTTTTTCCTTCTTCCCACAATTCGTATTGTAGGTAGTCCAGGTCTCAAAAACATTTACCGCCATGAATCTGGAGGTATGTGCTTTCAAGCTTTTGTATCTATTCCCTGATGGGAGAGGAGAGAAGAGGGTGGTATTAGGGAGAGTTGTGCTGCATGTCAATAGGATTTCATTCTACTATTCATCTGTAGAATTTAAGTCAATGGAGATATGCCAATCTCCTCAGTCTTCTGAGGAAGTTAGAGGCGTTTGGGATGCTTTCTTGTCTTAGCATCAGTGCAGATGAACTAGGACAGTTTCTTCACTCTGAATCCTAGTTATTACATCCACTTTTATATTCAAATTCATTCATGAAAGCAGGCTGCTGGGACCAAGATCCTCTGTTATACATTTTGCATAAATGATTCCTTTGAGCTATGAGGACTGATTAAATATGCAAGTTACAATTAAGAATTCAGCTCCTAGAGTCCCTGAGTGTCAGAGATCTTTATGGAATATCTGAGAGAAAAGTTGTGGCAAAAGTTTTCTTTCCTGAGAGTTTTCGTCAAATAATTGCCTTGGAGAGAGATCCAGCAGTTCAAGAAATAAGACATAGATTACTGAATCAATAGATCTTTTAGGTTTTAGTTTTAGATATACAGTGCAGAAACGGGCCCTTCGGCTCACCGAGTCAGTGTCGACCAGCGATTCCATAACACTAACACTACCCTACACACAAGGGACAATTTACAATTATACCAAGCCAATTAGCCGACAAACCTGTATGTGTTTGGAGTGTGGGAGGAAACTGGAGATCCCGGAGAAAAACTAACAGGGGTCACAGGGAGAATTTGCAAACTCCGTACAGACAAGCTAGTAGTCAGGATCGAACCCTTGTCACTGGCTGTGTAAGGCAGCAACTCTACCGCTGCACTACTGTGTCGACCCTATTTGTCCATGAGGTGCATAGGATGCTGGGATGACTATCATCGAGTTTTCTTTGGAGAGCGAGTTCAATTTAGAATGGAACTCTGTAAGAAGGAACTGCAGATGCTGGTTTACACCAAAGATTGACACAAAATGCTGCAGTAACTCAGCGGGTCAGGCAGCATCACTGGAGAAAAGAAATAGGCGATGTTCTGGTCAATACATCACCGATTTCTCCAGAGATGCTGCCTGACCCGCTGAGTTACTCCAGCATTTTGGGTCCATCTTTAGAATTGAACTCTGCTGTCTCACGTGAACTAGTTATGAATGGAAATCAACAGATCTGCTAATTCCAAAGGTGAAGGGAAATGTTATTACAATTCATTCTTGAGGGTTCTTGTTTGTACTTTGGTTGCTGTCTGTATTCAACCTATGATATTCCTCACAATTCAACAAAAAAATGACGTGATGGATTCATGCACGATACTGCATGAATGAATTCCATTTTTAAAGAGATTGTAACTGTTAAAAGCAACTTCTTAGATTTGGGAAATGGGTAAATATAGAAATATATTCCACTCTTATTTTAATTCTTGGAAACGTGACAAAAATCTGTGCTGACAAAGATCTGTGGACCAGTGAAAACTTGTGCCTAAATTCCCTGAAAATCTGTTAATTTCTTAAAATAGAAATGTGGTTTAATTTCTTGGTGTTGTCTTCGTCACTTTCACGAACATTGGAGAAACCCCTGAATCTAATATCAAAAGTGCACTTTTATGGATTTGAGAGCAGTGAGTTTCATATCCCGACCTAACAATCGAAAGGGCCTGTCCTACAAGCATGCAACTCTATGCGATGAACGCGATCAAACTAGAAGCGGGGCTGCGTGGAGGTCGGGTGATCCCCTGTACAGGGCTGTTCCCACCAGCATGCGCCACCAAACCGGCAGTAGGGGCCGCGCGGAGGTCGGGTGAGTGGCACAACGCGGCGCAAAGTGAGGCGAACTTGGAGCGAAGTTTCATGATGTATTTTGTCCAATATTGGGCAAGTGAATGGATGATTTCCACAGTTCATAAGATCTAGGGGCAGAATTAAGCCATTCGGCCCATTAAGTCTTCTCTGCCTTTCAATCAAGGCTAATCTATCTTTCTCTCTCAACCCCATTCTCCTGTCTTCTCCCCATAACACCTGACCCCATTACTAATCATTCATTCATTATTGTTGATGGAGGTTTATTTCACCCTCCTCTCCTGCTACCATGACGGACAATACATACAGAATAGTGAAAAGCTTCGATAGAGTAGATGCGGAGAGGATGTTTCCACTAGTGGGAGAGTCTAGGTCTAGAGGTTATAGCCTAAGAATTAAAGGATGTTCTTTTAAGAAGGAGATGGGGAATTTCTTTAGTCGGAGGATGGTGAATCTGTGGAATTCTTTGCCACAGAAGGCTGTGGAAGCAAAGTCAATGGATATATTTAAGGCCAAGATAGATAGATTCTTGATTAGTGCGGGTGTCAGGGGTTATGGGGAGAAGGCAGAAGAATGAGGTTAGGAGGGAGAGATAGATCAGCCATGATTGAATGGTGGAGTAGAGTTGTTGGGCCGAATGGCCTAATTCTACTCCTATCACCGATGAATACAGGGTAACGCAATATTCCACCTGTGTCTGTTCACCTACAAGAACTGACGGGTAATATTTAGTCACTGACAAATCCTTTTCCATCCTCGCCATTATCCACTCTCAAGTTCATTTTCCGATGAGTGAGAGCAGTTTAGTCGGGACACTGACCTAAAGCATTTGTGGCCCAAAAGGTGGCCAAATGCTGGAGTAACTCAGCAAGTTGGGCAGCATCGTTGGAGAACACGGATAGGTGACATTTTGGATCAAGACCCTTCATCAGACAAAGGACCTTATGGTGCTTGACCCGTAATGTCACCTATTCCTTTCTCCAGAGATGCTGCCTGACCTGCCGAGTAACTCCAGCATTTTATGTCCTTTGTTTCTGTGTTTGTAGCCCAAGCTTTGTGGTCATTTAATGTTTTCATTTGTATCTTTTTACACAATGCTGCCAGCCTATAATTGAATATGAATGAGGTATTTTCATTGGGATGTTATGCAATGATGTTTATATGTTTCTTGTTAAATTCTTTAATGTTGTGTCTTATCTTTATTTGTGTGCTGCAATGGCAAGTCAAATTTCACTTCACCAATTGGTGTATGTGATAATAAATGTCCTTTGCATCCTTTGTAATCTCTAATAAATCTGTGAAGTGGGGTAAAGTAATTTTCATTTCTTTTAAAGGTCTTGGAACCGAGGGACTCTACCGCGTCAGTGGGAACAAGTCAGAGATGGAAAGTCTCCAGAGGCAGTTTGATCAAGGTAAGCCAGAGATCAAGGTGTCTTAGATGGTGCATCACCCGGCTGCCAGGTAGTTACGAACTGTACAGTGTATTAGATTTGCATTTTTATCCTTTTCACCCATTAAACTTGGTCCTCGTGGTCTGGTCACTGTTCTAAATATGTTTAATGCAAGTATGCCCCACGTTTTATTCCTGACTTTGGCACTAATAATGCAGAGTAATGGAGGGTTTTTTTCCTCCATGAGCAACTACTTCCGTACTACCTGCCCATTGAAACACGAAGCAAATTCACTAAATGCCATATTTTTTAAGTAACACAGAAAATACTGCAAATACTCAGCAGTTCAGGTGCCATCTAATTAATAATAATAATAATAATTTAATAACTACTTAATTGATCCCCTCAGGGAAACTCGGATGTCCAGAAGCCCCCAACCAACAAACCCACACATTCAAAACAAACACAGACAGAAAGTACATAAAATACAATGTGGACACTACCTGAGAGCAATAAACACTTAAAAAGACCAATAATTAACAATTAAAAATTAGAAAATGCAAAAATGCATCCCCCTACAGCCTAGCGGTCCGAATGATAAGATCTAATGGCTGCAGGGGTGAAGGATCTCCTGAACCCTTCCGTTCTACAGCGCAGGGAGAGGAGTTGGTTGTTGTTCCGAGTGCTCTTTTGACTCTCCAGAATTACGTGGAGGGGGTGCCCGGGGTTTTTCAGTATGTCCTGCACCTTGCGCCTCATATACCTCTCAAGCACATCCATTCCAGAGTCCACTCTCCCCTCCAGCACTGAGCTGATCTGTAGAAGGAAATAAACAATTAATATTTAAGGTTCAGAATCCTTCAGAACCTGTTTTAATTTAGAAAAAATGGGATCCTCTTACCTCCTGTTGTGGGATTAACCTGAATTTAATCCTGAACTGCCTGGGGTCATAATCTTACAGCATGGAAACAGGCCCTTCGGCCCAATTTGCCCACACCACCCAATATGGCCCATCTACAGTAGTCCCAGTTGCCTGCATTTGTCCCATATCCCTCTAAACCCGACCTACCAATCTAATGTTTCTTAAACTTTGCAATAGTACTGGCCTGTTTATAAACAATTCAAATGCAAATGTCTTAATACGCTGACCAAAATGGTTCACAGTAGTAAATCATACCTTTGCCCGAGAGGCTTCTCAATTTTGTTTTGAGATATGGACACTTGAATGCCGCCAGCTTCCAATATGTCTTATTAGTGCTTATTATATTATTAGAGTCATACAGCACGGAAACAAGCCCTTTGCCCCAATTTGTCCATGCCGACTTGCGTGTCTTCCTGGGCTAGTCCCATTTGACTCAAATCCGTTTAATTCTTTCCTGTCTATGTATTTGTCCAAATTTAAGCTTAGTAATTGTGCCTGCCTCTACCACATCCTCTGGCATGTGGGGAGAATAAAATGGAATTGGTGTAAATGGTAAGCACTGACCTGTCAGCCAGTAACCTGTTTCCTTGCTGTATGGTGTTTTCACTCTGGAAATTATATGCGCATAGTGTGGAAAGGAAGCACTGGTAACTTTGCTTGATATGCATTCTCAATTCAGTCCTGATTTACAGCTAAATCAGCAAAGACCCGGATTCCAACCTAAAACCCTTTGTCATTGTTTAACTTCACAGTGAGATGCACAAATTAAGCCATTTCAAAAGTCTGGTTTTAATTTTGTTAGTGAAGACGCCGCAATATGCAATCCTTTTAAGATATTAAGATTTTTTAATCTGATAAGGATACATTAAAATACAGGAAATCCGACATCCACTCAGGATGGTTTTGCACCATGTTTATTTTTGCGTTAGTGATACTGCGCGGAAACAGACGCACCGAGTCCATGCCAACCAGCGATCCCAATACACTATCCGACATACCAGGGGGCAATTTACAATCTTTACCGAAGCCAGTTGACCTACGACCCTGTTTGCCTTTGGAGTGTGGGAGGAAACCGGAGCACCTAGAGAAAATCGATGCGGTCACGGGGAGAGCGTGCAAACTCTGTATAGACAGCACCCGTAGTCAGGATCGAACCCTGCGCTGTAAGGCAGCATCTCTACCACTGCGCCTCCGTGCTGCCCGGTTCACTCATTAGACTGGAGTTAGAGCCAGGTGTATACGTTGGGCCAGAGTTCCAGAATCTGAGCTCAGTGTGTGGTTGGGGCCCGAGTCAGAACACAGGCAGGTTTCTCAGCCGGAGTTGGGGTCAGGATCTTGGGTAGATCTCAGTTGAAGTCGGGTTCTCCAGTGCTTATGTTCGGTGTGTATTGACACATTTTACAAATTCAGTTTGACACTCCCTCTAAACTTGCAGGTTTACTTTAAAAAAAAATGATTAGACTATGTAATGTGTTATAAACGGAAATAAGTGTGTTGCAGTGACGTCCAATAGCCATGGAAGTCTGCTCATCTGTCGCCGTCAAAGTTGTAACAGTGAATTATCCGAGTTATATTGCATAATGTCTTTGCTTCCAATTGAAATATTTTTTCTTCTATTCTTAGATCACAGCCTTGTTCTGCAGGAAAAGGATTATGCAGTGAATACAATCGCTGGAGCAATGAAAAGCTTCTTCTCAGAACTTCCTGAGCCACTGGTTCCATATAACGCCCAGGTTGAGCTGGTGGATGTTAGCAGTAAGTATCAGGCCAGTTAAATTCTGTGGTAGAAAGCACATGTCCTTCAAGTATTTGGAGCAGATCCAGGGGTTTATGCTGTTTCTTGAATGGCAGTCACCAAACAAACATTACTCTTCAACACACAACGGTTTGTGGGATTGTGCTGTTTATAAGTTGGCTGACGTTGTCCCCACTTTGATTACATTCGATAGTACTTCAGTGGCAGGGAAGCACTTTTTATGCTAACTTGAAGCTGCATAAATGCTTTATATTCTCAGTGCAGTGTCGTATAAATGGGAAACAACTTGAATAAGAGCCAAGTGTAGGAAGGAACTGCAGATTCTGGTTTAAACCTGGGATAGACACAAAATGTTGGAGTAACTCGGCGGGACAGGCAGCATCTCTGGAGAGAAGGGTTGGGTAACGTTTCAGATTTTTGAATAAGTGCTATGAAGGGCCTCAACTACCATCTGTGGCAGAGAATTCCACCGATTCACCACACTATCTTGAATAAATGCTAACCTGTCTTTAATGTGAGGATTATCCTTGTAAATAATACAGAATTACCCTATCCGTCACCACCTCTACCCTTCCTTTAAGATTAGGCCCTTCATAGAATTATTTTTCGCTGAGAATCTTATGTTAGCATCTTGTCTTTGGGCATCAGATACATTAATTTATTGTTTGGAGTGAAGATTTTTTCCCTGAATGCAGTGTCTTTCACCACCTGTAGGAAATCCAAGAACCAAAGTGTGTAGGTTTATAGAAACATAGAAAATAGGTGCAGGAGTAGGCCAATCGGCCCTTCGAGCCTGCACCGCCATTCAATATGATCATAGCTGATCATCCAACTCAGTATCCTGTACCTGCCTTCTCTCCATACCCTCTGATCCCTTTAGCCACAAGGGCCACATCTAACTCCCTCTTAAATATAGACAATTAACTGGCCTCAACTACCTTCTGTGGCAGAGAATTCCACAGATTCACCACTCTGTGAAAAATGTTTTTCTCATTTCGGTCCTAAAAGACTTCCCCTTTATCCTTAAACTATGGACCCCTTGTTGTGGACTTCCCCAACATCGGGAACAATCTTCCTGCATCTAGCCTGTTCGACCCCTTAAGAATTTTGTAAGTTTCTATAAGATCCCCCCTCAATCTTCTGGTGGGAGGGGCAACCTGAGAGGTAATCTTTTCGCTCAGAGGGTGGTGGGTATATGGAACGATCTACCAGAGGAGGTAGTTGAGGCAGATATAACAGCATTTAAAATACACTTGGACAGGTACATAGATAGGAAAGGTTTAGAGGAATGTGGGCTCAACCTAAGCAAATGAGACCAGCTTAGATGGGGGCATCGTGGTCGACGTGGACTAGTTGGGCCAAAGAGCATGTTTCTGTGCTATATGATTCTATACATCGCAGTACTGTTAGATGGGTATGTTTATCATTTTAGTCCCAGTGACATTAAATAAATTATGATGCAGCATTGAGTCAGATGGTTTGGATCAGAGTATGAAGAAGAAATTCCAATGTGCTTGCTGACCTCATCCTCCATTAGAAGTGGAGTCAGGGCAGTTTGGATGAGTATAATAATTCATTGTAGACCAGCAATCCTGTGATTTAAAGTTGCATCAGATGGATCTGCTTAAACTGTGTAGGAAGGAACTGCGGACGTTGGTTTAAACCAAGGATGGACACAAAAAGCTGGAGTACTAGGGGACGGGTAGCATCTCCGGAGAGAAGGAATAGGTGAGGCTTCGGGTCGAGACCCTTCTTCAGACTGAGAGTCGGGGGAAGGGGAAACAAGAAATATAGACGGTGATGTAGAGAGATATGGAACAAATGAATGAAAGATGATAAAAGAAACAGGCCATTGTTAGCTGCTCGCTTAAGCTAATGAGTTATGCAATACTCCGAACCATTCCCAGGTGTGAGAAATAAACTGCCTTCCATTTTCTATTTCCACTGCAGGATGAAGGGTCCCCATAGCAAGTAATGGGCATGAGTCCAGCTACTGCCGTTCCGACATAACCCGTCAGCGAGCCAGCATGCTTCGGCACTCGATCTCTGTATTAACTTACTTGTTTCTCTTCCCTCAGAAACACCTGATAAAGAGCTGAGGCTGAATGCACTTAAGGAGGTGTTGAAGAAGTTTCCAAAAGAGAATTATGAGCTCTTCAAATATGTCATTACCCACTTAAACAAGTAAGTAATTGCTCGGTGCATGCAGTAAGACTATCATAAATTAGGGTTGTGATTATTAATTGTCCAAGCCATGTAATCTTGCTAGGCCAATATCTCATAGCTGTGTTGACCCTTAATATTGCAACTCATTTTAAAGTAAAAATCTCCAAAGCGATTTAAAGTCTTGCAATTCCCAGGGTTTATATGAAAGATGATCAATCTTTGTAGCCCTGCCAATACTACCATACTAATTGCACACGGGTAGAGATGAAAATATTGACATTATTTCAGATATTGTTAGAAAAATGATCTGTATTATTCTCTCCGCTATTTTTGTATTTCACGAGCCGGATTAATTGCCTGCATTCCTTTGATGCAGGCATAAATCTATTTCGAAAATGATGATGAATGCATGTGGAAGTAGCAGAAACAGGGATTTAATATGCATTAAATTAAATAACCCCTACAGGAACATAAGCAGAAGGGAAGTGAAACTTTGTGTGTCAAAAAGGATCAAACTTTCAGGGTTGGTTTAAAACGTTAAGTGCAATATAGCTTCTATTATTCATTGTCCCAAAGGATGTATCCTTGATTATTCTCCAGTCTGTTGTGGTTTGAATCTTGACATTATGCTGTCTGATATAACGGCATATTCTTTTGTCAGTTGTAACTCAACCTAACAATCCAAGAAGGATTTAATGTAACTTGAATTGAATATTTGGTCTTCTTTCCATGCCCAAACTATTACTCAACAGATTGCTTACAGCCTGAATTTGTTTCAGTCTGTGTTTTTGATCATGCATCTGGAAAGAAGCCCATCTGTCTTCAAAGTTTGCTCTGACCATCAATCAACCCTCGGCACTAATCCCATTTTATTTTCCTCAAACCCATGCCCAACCTTCTAGATTCTCCCATTTGTGGACTGCTGTGGACCAATGGACCATTTTGGGCTCCTTGTCCATCGATGCCGCGTCTTGTAATTCTGTACCGTTTCATACCTCTAGTTTCCCTCTCCCCTGACTCTGTCTGAAGAAGGGTCTCGATCCAAAACGTCACTATTCCTTTTCTCAAGAGGTGCTGCCTGGCCCGCTGAGTTGCTCCCAGCATTTTGTGTTTATCTTCGTGATAAACCAGCGTCTGCAGTTCCTTCCTGCACACCTTGGATTGATTCTTTGCTAAATGCTGGATTAAGTTTAGTAATTCAAAGGCAGTGGAGAAGCAGTATTCAACAGATTGTTGAGGGTTTGGACACACTAGAGGCAGGAAACATGTTCCCAATGTTGGGGGAGTCCAGAACCAGGGGCCACAGTTAAGAATAAGGAGCAAGCCATTTAGAACAGAGACAAGGAAACACTTTTTCTCACAGAGAGTGGTGAGTGTGGAATTCTCTTCATCGGAGGGCGGTGGAGGCAGGTTCTCTGGATGCTTTCAAAAGAGAGCTAGATAGGGCTCTTAAAGATAATGGAGTCAGGGGATATGGAGAGAAGGCAGGAATGGGGTATTGATTGGGGATGATCAGCCATGATGATATGGAATGGCGGTGCTGGCTTATAAGGGCCAAATGGCCTCCTCCTGCACCTATTAAGTGGCATAGCTGCAGAGTTGCCACCTTGCAGAGCCAGAGACTTGGGTTTGATCCTGATTACAGGTGCTGTCTGTATGGAGTTTATACGTTCTCCCTGTGATCTGCGTAGGTTTTCTACGGGTGCTCTGGTTTCCTCCCACGTCCGAAACACATACAGATTTGTGGGTTAATTTGCTTGTTCGAAGTTGTAAATTGTCCCTAATATGTGCGGGGATTGCTGGCCGGTGTGGGCTCAGTGGGTCTTGGGGCCTGTTTCCGTGCTGTATGTGAACTAAACTAAAAGGAATTAAATGTTTAAGAAGGAACTGCAGATGCTGGAAAATCGAAGGTACACAAAAATGCTGGGGGATCTCAGCGGGTGCAGCACCATCTATGGAGTGAAGGAAATAGGCAACGTTTCGAAACGTTTCAAACGTTGCCCATTTCCTTCGCTTCATAGATGGTGCTGCACCAGCTGAGTTTCTCCAGAATTTTTGTGTACCTGTCCTATCCATGTATCTGTCTAACTGTTTTTTAACGTTGGGATAGTCCCTGCCTCAGCCACCTCCACTCGTCTGAAGAAGGGTCTCGACCCAAAACATCACCCGTTCCTTCTCTCCAGAGATACTGCCTCACCCGCTGAGTTATTCCAGCATTTTTGTTTCTACCTTCGATTTTATCCAGCATCTGCAGTTCTTCCTCACAAAAAATATGATGCTTTTCCTTTGATGAGACTAGGCTCTGTACAGAAGAGCCATTGTCCTTCCGGGTTTCGGCCTGAAACGTTGCCTATTTACTTCACTCCATTGATGCTGCTGCACCCGCAATCCAGCATTTTTGTGTACCTTTAAAAGGAACTAAGGATGTTTTTTGCTCTCTGTGTGTTGGCTGTTTACACAAGAATCCTTTTTCATTCCAGAGTCAGTCAGAACTGCAAGTTGAATCTGATGAACAGTGAAAACCTCTCCATCTGTTTCTGGCCCACGCTCATGAGACCAGACTTCCAGACCATGGACGCGCTGACAGCCACCAGGACATACCAGACCATCATCGAGGTCTTCATTCATCAGTGCCCTTTCTTCTTTTACGACAGGCCACTGGTGGAACTGATCAGCGCCATCCCCAGTTCCCCCACCACGAACACTGCGTTCCAGTGCCCGTCGCCGGTTGCCATGATCCCCTCGCCACCACAATCACCACCGCCAACACCTTAGAGGCCACTCCTGCAACATCTGTGAGCACAGCTGCAAACGGAACAGCCAAGTAAACTGTGAATTTGGTCACAAAAACGATACCAGATACCAGTAGCTGGGTTCTTTTCAAGACTTGCCTTGGGTTGAAGAACCCCTTTCTGTTGTGCAAAGCAGTGTAATCAAAGTTACAAGTGATGTGGCACTAAGGAAATTTGGTTAAGTACCCAAGCACTGGAGTTTATAAAATCCCATAGACTGCAGAACAAGCAGCCCGTGACTTTTGTGGGCTCTGTTTTAAAAAAAAAAACCCTCAAATAGCACAGATTCCGCAGCAGAATGGTTTCTCGAAATGCACATTTAAACAGTTAATCATACCGACAAACTCTTCCACTTACTTAATTTATACCTTGTTCCCTTTCTAAGCAATTGTAGAAACCTGTTTTTAATTTCTCAATAGCGCCAATTCATGTTTAGAGAATTGTTTTCGCCGATCATGTGCTGCTATTTTAAACCTTTCTTAGAAAAGAGACGTATTTCAGGCGGACTGAGGATTCGCAGCGGCTGTCCGCCGTGCTTGACTGGGCACATCATGGCACCAGCGTTTGCAAGTGCAGGGTGTGAGTGCGAGGAGTTATCCTAGGGGAGGGAATGAGCAAGCCCAGCATGTAAATGTGCGTCTGCAAAGGTGACACATTGGGTGAGCCGTTTAAACCTTGGGCCCTCTGTTTTTATGGAATGCACGCACACACGCACGCACACACACAGACACACACACACGCGCGCACGCACACACTAATGAACTTGTACAGATCAAGGTTCTGTAGAGCTTGTAGTTAAGAGGTTTGTCTTCATAATAATGACTTAAAGAGCAGCTGCATGAAAGTGCTTTGTACAAAATGAAATTTAATGCTGGTTTTCTCCAATATGGTCGCTGTTTCTACAGCTAATGTTTGTTGAAGTCTTCTGAACCTTTTTTTTTTCTCCCCTCGTTCTCAGTGGTTTGATCTGTTCTGGTTAGCCAATTCCTAATTTGGTTTCCTTCGAAATCCCAGTTAGGCCGCTTTAGATTTAATTTGCCATTGATCATTCCTTGGCGGAGGGAAAGGGAGGGGTTTCATCGGCACTAATTCCATCTTCTCCCCTCCTCGCCACTAAACTGACCAGATATACGTGCACGGTGCCAAATTGGAGCCCTTCGGGGGCCCAAGGATAGCTTCCTGCTCACCAAATGTGTCAGTCCAACCCATGCCCAATTCTTCATTTGGAGAACCAAAATCCTTGGGTTGAAGGACTTAGTCCTTTCATATCACCAGAAACGGTCAAAAGGGTTTTCTCTTTGCTTCTTTCCCCTCCCCACCTCCACCACCACCTGTGACGTTGCACAGTATATAACACGTCTTGGCTAGTACCACTCATCTGTCCTGGCAGTAGTTAAGGCGGTTTTAGGATGTGGCTTCCTGTCGGATAGCTTAAATTTTTAAAATGTAATTAAATGCTTGTTTGGCATGTTAGCACGTGCACGGTCTATTAAGGTTTTATAGGGTGGGGCAGTTCTGTTGTGTCCCACAGCGACCATAAATTCTTCCGGAAGAGTAGGTTTAACAGTGACTAACTGTGGGAAGTCTTTGATCTCCGCTGTCCCTTGCCGCCGTACTTGGGGGGGGCAGGGGGGGGGCACTGCCCATGGAATCGTACCTCAGCACCAGTCAGTGCCTAGGAGAGTGGAAGAAGAGGTTGGCATGGAGGAGATTCTGTCAACACTAATGACCATTTCCAGCTTCAATGCCTGACACGGTTCACTTTCAACGCCTAGTCTGGAGACCACATAAGAGATTCCTTTTTTTTAATACTCTAAAAGTACCAATTCCACTGAATTCATTACTCGCGACACTACATAACACAGAGATTCACCATTCAGTGAGGTTATTAGCTATGAAGTATGCTGTTGACCATTAACCCGCCATTTTGGTGATTTGTCCGTGGCGCTGCCCGCACCTGTCTCGAGTTTGTGGCAAATCATGTGCTTCTGGGGCAGGGGGCAAATCCATCATTACCTGGCTGATTATTCCTTTCAGCATTATTTTCTTTCCCCCTCATAGGGCTGTGCCAGTGAATCTATTTTAAAACACTTAGTCGATCTAAGTATCAAACTCTGCCAGTTTGGGTATGGTACGTATAATTGCAATCTCCAATAACTGAACAACTCTAAAATGTAATGTGTTTGCCTGTGTGTTTCCTTTTGTAACAAATCAATGTTGTGTGTTTTGACTGGGCAAAATGTGAAGTGGGCTACCCAGTAATCAACTGTTTGCTGTACCAGATGATCTATCATTCAATTTTGATTTTTTTTTTTCTTTGCAAACGTATATCTCAATGTTTGAGGAATAGATTGTTCAGTTTCTGTGTCAAAACCCTTTTACCATGTGTCGGCACGGTCCTTGTGCCCCAGGTATGATTGTTAGGGCTGGTGGATGTTGGAGAGGTTAAGATGTATAGTAACTTGCTGATTGAATCATGACCCCAAATTATCCAAGCTAATGTTTCTAGGGAAAAAAACAATTAAATTGTGCTCTGATACACTTTGCGATTTGTTTTAGAATTGAAGGGGGGGGTGGGGGGGGGGAGAGAAAATGTTTTTGTTTTTTTTTGCGATTTGGATAGGAATTTTACCTTCTGATGTTGTCTGACTAGACTGCTAATATCTACAGTAACTGGTCTGATAAGAGTATCAAACATGCATGAATGGTTGATGGACAGCACTATTTAGTGCCACATGGTGCAGTGGGATAATTGACCTGATTATCAGAGGTCTTAGAGGCCTGATTAAAGCTTCTTTCAACAGAAGGCAGTTTGGCCTATTAAGAGGAGTTCCTTCCATAACTCATTTTGAGTTTGATTAATGCTGGAGAAACTCAGCGGGTGAGGCAGCATCTATGGAGTGAAGGAGATAGGTGACGTTACGGGTCGAGACCCTTCTAGAAAAGGAACCTATCCCGTCGCTCCATCGATGCTGCCACACCCGCTGAGTTTCTCCAGCATTTTTGTCTACCGATTTTTCCAGCATCTGCAGTTCCTTCTGAAACATTGAGTTTGATTAAGCTACCTACTTCCACCCAATTTAACATGCACTAAACACCAAACAACTGACAAAATCGATCAATGCCATCACGTCTAACACCAAATGGATCCATTTCAGAGCAAATAAGTCAGTTGATCTGTATAGCAAAGTGGCTCTAAAATGGATGCATGTTAAATAATTGGTCTGCCTTGTACAGCGTCGTATGCATTGTGACATTTCCCTTTTCTCTTTCTCCACTCCCACCTTCTCTGCCCTTCCAGATGCATGCACATGCTTAAAGTTACATGGTGCAACAACAAACTGGCTGCCTAATCTTCAATTTTTCGTGCTCAATTTTTTTTGAGAGGATGAGATATATTTGGGTAAATTGCAGTGAATTGACAAAGCAGCCAAGTGGAATATTGTTGAGTGTGCTTTGGAACCTCTCTCTTCCCCTCACTCTGCCTTCCATGAAATGTCGTAGAACGGTACATGAACAGCACATGGGTGTTCAAGTTGCTGCCTTCCAGAGACCCGTGTTTGATCCAGACTACGGATGTTGTCAGTACGCTCATTCTGTGACCGCGTGGGTTTTCTCTGAGATCTTCGGTTTCCTCCCACACTCCGAAGATGTGCAGGTTTGTAGGTTAATTGGCTTGGTATAAATGTAAAAATTGTCCACCTTGTGTGTAGGATAGTGATTGCTTGTGGGCCAAAGGGCCTGTTTCCGTGCTGTATCTCTAAACTAAACAGAACAAGAAGCTCGTGGTGTTCTACGCATCAGTTTTTCCCTTCTACATTGAGGCTCTGAGGTACACTTTGAGGAGGCAATTTAAATCAGCCATGCCAGCAAATGCAGACAAATTATTGGACCTGGTTTTAACAGCTATCTGCTTTGTTTTGGAAATAATTTCAGGCACAACTAAGTTTTGTACAATTTACTCAAATGTCGACCTTGTTTTTATACTTTGCAAATCTATCTTCAGGTGGCAAATGGGTCTTTAATATTTCAAATTGCAATCTAAATGTTGCTGCATCATTGATCATTGCCGTATCTATGGAAATAGTTCATTGTGGAAGGGAAGGGTTAGTCTCTGAGTTTCATCATGATCACTTGCCATGGGAGAGCTGCTGGTTTTCAGTATGGTTGATGCCACCACCTTGCGTGCTCCCTCTCAAACGACGCACCACTTGACCACTTGTGTGCTATCAACTCTTGTTGTGTGGATGTGATGAAGTCACCAAGTATTCCAGGATCTTGTTCAAACCCCTCATCATGTCCGCTCCTTCCACTCGAGTTAAAGTCACTGATGTAATCTCTAGCCCTGGTTTTGTGTTTTAACCTGAGAACGTTTGGATGAAGTGAACAATGGCAGAGAATTGGGGGGGGGGGGGGGGGGGGGAAGAGGGAAGTATTGTCTATTCAACCCATGTTAACATTGCACCACTTGAATGTGGCTTCATGTGTGTTTTGAAGAGGCAGGAATTAAAGCATAGGATTAGAAGCAAGCTAAATTGCCACAGATATAAAAGTCAATTAAGATTGCTATGTTTAGCACATATCGACAGCATTTATTTTTCTGATATAATTGTGGACAATGCATCCTATTCTAGCTTTTCTAAGCATTTGTAGTTTGGGGGATTTTTGCACAGTTTCCTATTGGGACAATTTGCACTTTAAGCTTAGGTTTGTTGTGGTATTATCCCCTTGAAGGCTAATCTTAAATGTTGTCAGGCTAGGATCAACGGTTGAACTTCAGGATTCCCTTGTTGCCAAATTTGCCCTTTTGGGGTCTGGCTGCTCAATGAATTTGTGCAAGATTTTCCTTGTTCATCCGTGCAACCGAGGCAGTTAAACCATTTTTAAGTGATTGATTCCAAGGAAGAAATGCAGTCGGAGGAATTTCACTGAGCCTTTTCACATCAATATTCAATAGCTTCAAGGCAAAATATTCTAGTCAATAAACCTACAATCTTGGGGATGGGTAAAGACCTGGATGGCAAAATAAATATCATTTGGTGGGCATTGGAGGAAAAATAACATGCCTAAATTTAAGTGCAGACCCTGAGCGCTGGAAGGTCAGGCAGACATCTTCCATATTCCTTGGTCACCATTTCTGTGTTGCTTCTCCCCCCCAACAGATTATACTCGTGCCCCTGTGTCTGTAATTATCAATCAGGCATTGTATCAGTGATCAAACTATCCCCCATCTCATATACAACCAAGCCAGAAGATGTTCCACTGTCTGCAACATTTTACCTTGTGCATGGTACCTTCTGTTTACATGCTCCATCTTTATTTTAACGTGTGCTGGAAGCCGGAGAGATGCAGTAAATCAGAGAGTGAGCACTCGGTAGTTATGAGGCTTTGGATGGACACAAAAAACTGGAGTAACTCAGCTGGTCAGACGGCATCTCTGGAGAAAAATAATAGGTGACGTATCGGGACAAAAGCGTCTCGACCCGAGACGTCACCTATTCTTTTTCTCCAGAGTAACCCACTGAGTTAATCCATATTTTTGTGTTTATCTTTGGTTTAATCCAGCATCTGCAATTCCCCCTTATACAGTCGGCCGTCGCCATGTTAGTCTGATGCCGTGGAAGTGTGACTTAAAGAATCCTACAGCCAGGGTGGTTTCAGCACTATATCCAGTGAGCCTGAGGTAAAGCTACCTGCAATTCATCACTGCATAGAAATCCTCATTGACAGGCAAGAACGGTCGCTGTGATCTGTGTGTCGTAGAAGGTTGCAGAGTGGGATAAGAAACAGTGCAAGTGTTGAGGCTCATGTGGGCAAACCTGAAAGGTTCCCAAAGTAGGAAAACCATTCTTCCCTGTGAAAACCGCACAAACGATGTCATTTTAAGTAAATGCGCATTTGAACCGTGTCAATTTTAAACTTTCTTTACTTGTCTTGGGCACATGTCACTTGCTGTCAAGGCTCCAGGTCAGCTGGACTGTCCTGACCCCCCCCCCCACGATTGTGAGCAGGGGATGTTCTAGAATCTAAAAAAGATTTGCCCAGATCCTTGTGCCAGTGCATTAGGATGGTGCAGATGCTGGAACAACCGAAGGTAGACAAACAAAATGCTGGAGAAACTCGCCTATTCCTTCTCTCCATACACGTCGCCTATTCCTTCTCTCCATAGATGCTGCCTCACCAACGCTGAGTTTCTCCAACGTTTTTTGTCTACCTGGGGATGGTGCAGTTGTCCATCGCAACTTCTACCTGAAAGCAGGCAGTGAATGCACGAGAGTCTGTTTCGGTTTTGCAATTGGGGAGGTGGTTCGAGGATTGAGTTGAGACAGTTTGTAATCATTTTATTTCTGGGAAATTGTCTGCGTTACTGCTCTTTGTTTGATGAAGAGCTGACATGCGTCTGTTGCTCTTCCCCGGCACTCCCTATATTTTAGCGAGGGTTAGGAAATAAAACTACAAAGAATAGTTCCCGCAGATTTGTTCCCCCACCCCTCTCTCACAGAGTAATCTAGGAGTTTAAAAGTACAGGCTGTTATCCTTGTGTATAGCCCACAAAATACACATTTACCCATGTAAACCTAGATAAGGTAATGCCTTGATGAACTTGGACTGGCATGAGTGAGGAAAAAGTATAAAAATAAAACCCGTTGATCAAATAACTTGGGGGGGAAAAAAATGTCCAGCTGCATTATTTACCCATCTTGCAGTTTTTCAGAGACGCAGATGATGTTTTAGACCTGCCCGAAGCAAGATATGTCACATCCAACTTGTTTGAGATCTTGTGTGACACACCGTGTATTGAATAACCTGAACTGGATGTGATTGATGTGGAAGCAATTTCTTCCAATTCTTTAGTTATGACCGAAACATAACACACTGTGCACACATGTGCTATAATATGGTGACTGATGTCACCAGAGACATAATGAGTTTTGCCCACAGAAAATTGAACTGGACTGCGATGTTTATAGCTTGCAAACGATCTTGTTTATTTTTTAAAGGTGAATTCTGTAAAATATAAATTCTACAAAATATTTCAGTTCCTAGAAATATTTTCTTCCATTCCAAACCATATCAGCTAATTAAAACCTTTTTTTGCTGCTATCGTCAAATGTGCTGTGCGATATCTCTTCATGTGGTTCGTTTTCCCTGTTAACATTGAGATATTCCTGATTCTCGCAGTTCATTAGCCTTTCCTCTCACGTTAACCCATCCCTCATCGCTCTCTTGCCCACCCTCTCGTCTCTTCCTCGGAGAAGCTGACGTCATCGACACCTTGCCTCCCTTCTACCCTGATTAATGTTTCTTCCCATTTCCCCCACCCCCTTATCCTTCATCTACACTTTCTATGTAGCTCTGATGACAAGGGAGAGCTAAAAGCTGCATGCGTTTTAAGGTAATCATACACTAATTTAGTTTAGATGCACATGCTGTTTTACATTAAAATAAATGCAGAGGCTGCACCAACGCGAGATTTGTTTTATTCTCGTTCCTAATAAACCTTTCTCCAACCTCTAGGTTCATGTACAGACAAATCTACCCCCCCCCCTTTGTAATTTGAATGGAATAATAGATTGTTGAATGGTTTGACCTTGTAACAGGCATCTCCATTAACTAGAGGACAGGAGTGACGAAGTTGACTATACCTGATTGCCCAGACCAAGAACTGTTTTATTGCAATATTTGTTTGGTAAATCTTGCTACCGGGGGGGGCATGCTTCCCTTAGGATTCCCTTTGCAGTGCGCACCCGTTCTATTTTCCTCGCACCTGCCACACTTTCCAAATAAAACCTTGCAACACACCGTGTGCCTGTTTGAAGGACCGATTACCTTGTTGAATGCTTCAGCTTTCTCCCACGCTGATTTTTCCCCCACCCTCCTCTCCAGGCAGTCCTGTTGGTATAAAGAAGTGACAGCTATCAAACAGCCATGTAAAAAAAAAAAACCATAAAAGGTGTGTTGCTTTTTCAAGAGTCTGTTTCAGCTTTTTTTCTTTGTATAACAAAAAAAACAAACGCCCCACCAATGTTCAGCTGGGCTCGGCAATGCCCCAAATCCCCATGCTCTCAGAGCAGTCTGTACTCGGCGCTCTTATGGGCTTACACCTCAATTGCCAATTCCTGCTTTCAATCATGGAACAGTAGACAAAAACAGGAGAATCATAATGGACTTTCCTCCAAAACCACATTTGAAATGACGTTTTTAGCCAAGAAAATAATCATTTTTGTATTCAAACAAATCAATTCGCGTCTTGATTCTTCTCTCCCTCAACCCTTGATTTTCCATCCAATTTCTAGACTACCTACTGAGAAGGACGATTTTATTAATTTATAAAAGGTGTAAGCTTTGCTGTGGAGCTCAGTCCTGCAGTGTTTCTGCCAGACATGTTGCTTTCATAAATTTAGAACTTCTGCCAATTTCTCACCGTACAAGTTATCCAAGTTTTGTTCGTAATGCTGCTGTGTTTTTTTTTTAACCCGCCTAAATGTGTAACCTATAATCTAAAGTAAAAGGAGCTTGTAACTGCTTTGATTTCAAAAAGGAATGTGTACAATCAGTACTGTATAAGGTCTCCTCCCAAAATGTACCTAAACTCCAGTGAGCTATTTCTCAAAACTAGTACTGAGTAATCCAGAGCCATGGGAACAGTGCTATACCCAAACTTCTTATCAGGTACTCGGCACCTGTGAAATGTCTTCAATATGTTAATTAACGCTTATTTGAGTTTAAAAGAAATGAGTATTGAATATATAATGTAATATTTGGTCTGAGAGTTTGGGTAGCCATGACTTTTTACAAAATGGTAACTGTATGTAAAGAATGGTTGATTGTATTGAGGTTTAATGGTTCAGATCCTTTAGTTACTGGTGTCTAGAACCTTTTTTTTGCATTTAATAAAGTAGTTCCCATCGATTCTGGATTAATTGTACTACAAATCGCCGGTGTTTTATTGAGTGAAATGGTGATTCTAAACGGTTGAATCCTGCACCAGAAAAACGTTTGGTTCATTTGTGGAAATAGCAGCATGCAGCCTCTCTCCCCTCCACTCTGTGAAATTTCCTCTGCTTTTTGGTTGCCCTGAAAGATGACTGCTTCAACCTCTCTCGTGCTCTCTCTCTATCTCTCTCTTTCCCTCTCTCTCTCTCTCTTTCCCAACCCCCCCCCCCCCCCCCAAAATCACCATCACCGCAATGACAATGGGTAGGAGCAGGCCAATAAGGTAAATGCATGCTGGCTTTGCGATCCTGCCTTGTTTTCAGATATCCCCAAATACCTGGTGTCTCATCAACGTCGGTTTGGGGAGGTCCACACTTCACTTGGGATGCACTGACCACCTCCAGCAGCCAGGGTGGAAGGGTAAGCCAACGTATGATTGTTATCGGCCATCCTCAAACTTCCAGTCTGCTGCCTTTTCTTCTGGGCAGTGTTAGAAGCTTGTGAGCATCGCAGGCAATGCACCCTTCCAATTTCAGATGCCAAACACAATTTGGAAGAGGACAGGTTGGTTCAATGGATGTCATCATCATCATCGATGCCTCGTGTACTTTGGGTTTTGGCTTGTACACCGTGTTATGGGGCTTGGTGCCGGCCAACTGAAGATGGTTGAGGACTTCAACAGATGCATCCATCTTCCTTCTGCTGCCCCACTCCCAACCTCTGAGCAGCAGTGACTGAAACTGGAGGTAGTTTCCTTGCAAGGAAAAGCACATTACAAATGTTCATGCAGGATTGATTTGGTGAAATGGCCTCTCCAGTAGAAATCAGAGCCTCAATGGGCTAAAATCATTCTAGGTGAAATTTGGAACCAGTATTTTAAAAACTATATAAAGTGTCTTTACCTTGCAAATGGTGGTCAGGGCCAACACAACCAGAGTGCATGTGGTTAAGATAAGAGGGTGAGGTAGTGACAGCCCTTCTGCGGAAAATTATGTATTTGCTAAAGTATTGTAATTTGTTTTCATGGGAATGGTGTAAAAACTTTACAGCCTTGTGCTATGTATCATAGTTAATAAATCATTCTTTTAAAGAAAGAAAAGCATTTGGTTAAATTATTGCTTTCTCCTTGTTTATGTTTGGACTCCTTGCCTTCACTAATCTCTCAAAATCAGTGCAATGTTGTGGGTCAGGCACTCCACCCCAAAGTTGTGGTTGGATGGTTCAGTTGCCTGATAACAGCTGGGACGAAACTGTCCCTGAATCTGGAGGTGTGTGTTTTCACACTTCTGCACCTTTTGCCTGATCGGAGCGGGGAGAAGAGTGGCCTGGGTGTGGCTCGTCCTTGATCATGGCTGCTGGCCTTGCCGAGGCAGCGTGAGATATAAATGGGGTCAGTGGAATGTGTCGCATTGCTGATCACAATACACAAGATTGTCCATTGTTCGTCCATTTAATATTGGAAACGCTATCCCATCCTCCCAAGGTTCAACCAGACTGACTTTGGTGAGGTTTCTCATCCCAAACTAACCTGCTGGCCTCCTCTAAACCATTGTGGGGTTTATACGAGGAGTAATTTCACAGAAGGCTATTTAACCAACAAACCTGAACATCTTTGGTAGACAAAAGTGCTGGAGAAACTCAGCGGGTGAAGCAGCATCTATGATCCGATATCTTTGGGATGGGTCAGGTCGGGGGGAGTTTCCCCCCCCCCCCCCCACCCCCTGTCACAGGTACCATGTAATCCAGTGCTACCTGCTCCATGGTCAGATGGTCGCCGTCTAAACCGTCTACCCCACCTGGTTTGCCAGGTGAGGAGGGGGCTGTGGACCCTCAGCAGAACCAAAAACAAGACCTGTCAAAGGGCAGATGAGCTTCTAGCGAGCCACACTTCAGTAGAAGTTGCGATCACTGTCATACACAGCATTGTAAGGCACCATGCCCGTTGATGTTTTCAACGATGATGATGATGATGGTTTGGGATGTGGGAGGAAACTAGAGCACCCAGACGAACCCCACGCCGTCGTGGGGAGAATGCAAACTCCACACAGACAGCGCACGAGGTCAGGAAGCACAGGTGCTTTGCGAGGGCAATTCTTCCAGCTGCACCATGCGCCGCCCCCTACCATGTATTGTAGATCTCTGCCCATCGGTACTGCACCCCAACGTTCACTGACTGCTGCCGACAGGGCTACTCGATCAATCAATCAAAACTTTATAGTCATTCAGAAATAGATGCAATTCTAAACGAAATACCGTTGCATTGGGCTCTGCACACAACACAAAAATAACCAAGGATAAAATAGATAATGGTGGCAGCCCATTACATGGCAGTCAAGAGTCTGATGGCTCGTGGGAAGAAGCTGTTGCAGAACCTTGACGTTCTTCTCCTTTTGCTACGATATCTTTTGCCCGAGGGCAACAGAGTGAACAGTCTGTGACGGAGATGTGTGCGGTCCTTTATAATACTGTTGGCCTTAGACAAGCAATGTTTGCTCACAATGTCCTCGAATGAAGGGAGAGAAGTCCCGATGATTTTCTTGCACCTTAGTACGTTGCACCTGCAGTGTTGCATGCCGATTGTCCCTGGGTACTGATTAACTGACGGAATTGAGTACTTTATTGTCACATGTGACAAGGCACAGTGAAATTATTTGCATACCCAAGGTGTACAAATTACAGCCACTTATGGTGGACCCCCCCCCCCCCCCCCTCCCTCACAGTGGTCCCCCAACCTGCTGTCTGCTTACTATTCCCAAAGCACTGCTGGGAATCATACTTAACCAGGTCCCAGCTGAATTTGCCTGAAAGGGAAGATAAACACAAAATGCTGGAGTAACTCAGCAGGTCTGTCAGCATCTCTGGACAGAAGGAATGGGTGAATAGGGATCTGGCTCCCTTCAAATTAAAGGCTTAGTTTAGAGGTAGACCCTTTTCCGCGTTGTTTTGGCCCACCGTTGTTTTGGCGACCAGAAAGACTCTGGAGACCTCTCACGACCATAGGAGACCTCTCACGACTGTACAGACTGCATGGTCGGAGAGGTCTACGGTCGTGAGAGGTCTCCAAAGAGTCGTAGCATGTTTCTGGTTGCCGCTGATTTTTCAACATGTTGAAAATTTTCAGTGACCTATCACGGGTGCCGGCAGTCGCCTGTAAAGGTGGCGTAAGTGCGACAGGCCCTTAACACTACCCCACGCATTAGAAACAATTTTACCAAAGCCAATTAACCTACAAACCTCTACGTCCTCGGAATGTGGCAGTAAACCAGAGCAAACCCACCTGGTCACGGGCAGACCGTACAATCTACAGACAGCACCCGTTGTATGGATTGAACCCGGGTGGCCTGCGCTGTAAGGCAGCAACACTAACACTCGCCAAAACTCTACACAGTCGCAGCGAGAATCATCTATATTCTGTGGCTGTGTTCTTATCAACAGACACACCTCCAGATTCAGGTACATTTTCTTCCCAGCTGTTATTAGGCAACTGAACCATCAGCTTGAAGGGCCGAATGGCCTACTCTTGCACCTATTTTCTGTCACCAACTGGAGCACATTCCTGACCTACCATCTACCTCATTGGAGCCCTTTGGATTTTCTTTAATAGGACTTTACTGGACTTTTTTTTTTAATGTTGAAGATGCAACAGTTTACTTGGAGTGTTTCATAAAGTATCTGACAACAACTTGAACAGTTAATTAAAATCTTTTTTTTTTTAAAGAAAATACTTTCTGCAACACTGAGCTAAATATTTCACTGAGTAGTAAGCCAGGTTCTCTTTTCTAACAAGAAACACTTTCTAATAAAAATGCTTTAAGAGACCATCCATTATTTTAGCTCAAAAAAATACACCAACATAAAAATAAAAGTACCAGTACTTTAGAAAAGCATGTCAGAATACAGATAAATAATCGTTTTCATTCTTCCTACTTCATTTAATTTTCCAGAATACAAGGTTCGAAATGAATGGTGTTGCGTGTTACGTTTCCATTCAGCCGCCTTCTTATAAAGTTCGAGAAGCACGGCTCAAAGACAGGGAAACTGAAACTGAGGAAAGTTTACTGTGGTGCAATTATTAGCAGCAAAATTGGACCTGGAATTCAGTAAACTGGACTTTATCTTGTACTAAGCGTTATTCCCTTTATCCTGTATCTGGATACTGTGGACGGCTCGATTGTAATCATGTCTGGTCTTTTCATTGACAACAAAAAATCTTTCCACTGTACTCGTGACAGTAATATTAATTGTAATAAACTTAACTAAAACTACCTCAACCTCCCACTATGAAGGTCAACATTCGACATGCCACGAGGCCTGACAGACCCCTCCTCGGCATTAAACCAAATTCTACTGTAAAGCGAACAGTCTCGCATTTTCCATTGTAGGCTCGAGTCTCGAGAGAATGAAAAAATCTAAGTTGATGAACCCTGGGAGGTTACACAGAGGTAACATCTTAATGAGACGTGAAACCGAGATCCCATCTGTTCTTCCACCCAGATGGCGCAGCGGTAGAGTTGCTGCCTTACAGCGAATGCAGCCCGGAGACCCGGGTTCGGTCCTGACTATGGATGCTGTCTGTACGGAGTTTGTACGTTTCGCCCCGTGACCTACGTGGGTTTTCTCTGAGATCTTCGAGTTCCTCCCACACTCCACAGACGTGCAGGTTAATTGGGCTGGTCAATGTAAAAAATTGTCCATAGTGGGTATAGGATGGTGTTAATGTGCGGGGATCGCTGGTCGGCGCGGACTGTGGTGAGCGTACCATAGTGTCTGATCTCTCACATTGCACCACTGCAGATGGGTTACACACAAGATTGTTGGCAATTGGAATGACCTGCCAGAGGAGGTAGACACAAAATGCTGGAGTAACACAGCAGGACAGGCAGCATCTCTGGACAGAAGGAATGGGTGATGTGTTCAGATTGAGACCCTCCTTCAAACTGTTTTACCTTTTTTTAACCTTTGGGAGAAGGTGGAATGATCTGTGGAATGCCTTTAGTTCAGTTTAGTTTATTGTCACGTGTACCGAGGTACATTGAAAAGCTTTTGTTGCGTGCTAACCAGTCAGTAGAAAGACAATACATGGTTACAATCGAGTCGTCCGCAGTGTACAGACACATGATGAAGGGAATAAAGTTCAGTGCAAAGTGAAGTCCGATTAAGGATAGTAGATGCTGTAGATAGTAGCTCAGGACCACTCTCTAGTTGATGATGGGATGATTCAGAATAAAAAGACGTACTTTTAGAATGGGGAGGAGGAGCAATTTCTTTAGCCAGAGGGATCTCCGGATCTTTGGAATTCATTGCCACAGACATGGAAACATAGAAAATAGGTGCAGGAGTAGGCCATTCGGCCCTTCAAGCCTGCACCGCCATTCAATATGATCATGGCTGATCATCCAATTCAGTATCCTGTACCTGCCTTCTCTCCATACCCCCTGATCCCTTTAGCCACAAGGGCCACATCTAACCCCGTATTAAATATAGCCAATGAACTGGCCTCAACTACTTTCTGTGGCAGAGAATTCCACAGATTCACCACTCTGTGTGAAAAATGTTTTTCTCATCTCGATCCTAAAAGACTTCCCCCTTATCCTTAAACTGTGACCCCTTGTTCTGGACTTCCCCAACATTGGGAACAATCTTCCTGCATCTAGCCTGTCCAACCCCTTAAGAATTTTGTACGTTTTTATAAGATCCCCCCTCAATCTACTAAATTCTAGCGAGTACAAGCTGAGTCTATCCAGTCTTTCTTCATATGAAAGTCCTAACATCCCAGGAATCAGTCTGGTGAACCTTCTCTGTACTCCCTCTATGGCAAGAATGTCTTTCCTCAGATGGCGGTGGAGGCCAAGTCATTGGGTATTTTAAAGGCAGAGATTGATGCGACCTATTATGTGTGTCAAAGGTTACGGGGAGAAGGTAGGAGAATGGGGTTGCGAGGGTCAGCCATGGTTCAATGGAGGAGTAGACTCGATGGGCCAAATGTCCTAATTCTGCTCCTATGGGATCTATGAACTTGTGAAGCTGGGAAGAAACTGTCCCCTGAATCTGGAGGAGGTGTGCGTTTTCACCCATACCTTGAAAGGGTGCTACCGAAATGTTTAATGTTAGCTGCCCCGATCCCGCAGAGGGTAGCGGATGAATGAGGCTGCGCGCTTTGCTAACGAGAATTCACTAATTGAGACGGGGAAATGAGAACTGGAGTGGAAGATTGGAGCCCTGCTTCGTGCTGTGGTGTTTACAGCACAAACATATCCAGACACACGACTGCTAACCAGCCCTTTTGGGAACAGTGTCTCATTTGGACGGTAGATTTTTTTTTTCATTGTGCAATCTCAGAGGCAATCATCTATATCTATAGCTGAAGCCAGCGAGACAACAGAAGGGGTTTTGAAGAAAGGGTTTAGGGAAGATTTAGGAGGATATTGCCAAGACTACGACTACGACTTGTACTCGCTAGAATTTAGAAGATTGAGGGGGGATCTTATAGAAACTAACAGAATTCTTAAGGGGTTGGACAGGCTAGATGCAGGAAGAAGGGTTTCGGCCCGAAACGTTGCCTATCTCCTTCGCTCCTTAAATGCTGCTGCACCCGCTGAGTTTCTCCAGCCTTTTGTGTACCCTCGATTCTCCAGCATCTGCAGTTCCTTCTTTAACAGATTGTTCCTGATGTTGGGGAAGTCCAGAACAGGGGGTCACAGTTTAAGGGTAAGGGGGAAGTCTTTTAGGACCGAGATGAGAAAGTCATTTTTCACACAGAGAGCGGTGAATCTCTGGAATTCTCTTCCACAGAAGGTAGTTGAGGCCAGTTCATTGGCTATATTTAAGAGGGAGTTAGATGTGGCACTTGTGGCTAAAGGGATCAGGGGGTATGGAGAGAAGGCAGGTACAGGATACTGAGTTGGATGATCAGCCATGATCATATTGAATGGCGGTGCAGGCTCGAAGGGCCGAATGGCCTACTCCTGCACCTATTTTCTATGTTTCTACTAGAGGGTCTGAGCTATGGGCAGACGTTGAGAAGGCTGGGACTCTATTCCTTGTAGCGTAGATGAGGGATGATCTTCTTGAGGTGTATAAGATCATGAGAGGAATAGATCGGATAGATGCACAGAGTCTCTTGCCCAGAGTAGGTGAATCGAGGACCAGAGGACATAGGTTTAAGGTGAAGGGGAAAAGATTTAATGGGAATCTGAGGGGCAACTTTTTCACACAAAGGGTGGTGGATGTATGGAACGAGTTGCCAGAGGAGGTAGTTGAGGCTGGGACTATCCTAACATTTAAGAAGCAGTTAGACAAGTTCATGGATAGGACAGGTTTGAATGAATTAATACGTTTATTGGCCAAGTATTCACATACAAGGAATTTGCCTTGGTGCTCTTCCCGCAAGTGACATATGGTGACAGTTAGGAATGACACATAAAACATTTAAACATTGATTAAACATGTAACATACCAGAGCAAAAGGAGGCCACAGATTTTGGGTTATTGAGTTGAGTTACTACTCGTGGGGGTTTGGAGGGGGATATGGACAAACTGCTGGCAGGTGGGTCCAGTGTAGCTGTATGGACATGTTGGCCAGTGTGGGTTAGTTGGGCCGAAGGGCCTGTTTCCACATTGTATCATTCTGCAGACACAAGACAGGCAGCATCTCTGGAGAGAAGGAATGCGTGACGTTTCGGGTCGAGACACTTCTTCGGACTGAGAATCAGGAGAGGGGGAGACTAGAGGTATGGAATGTATGGTGTGAAAAGGACAGATCTCAGCAGACAATGAGCAAGAAAATGTAAATTGTTTCATTATTGGCTGAGGGGAAGGTGGCAAGGAGGCGTACAGCCAGTAAAATTAATCTGGAGGACAGTGAAACTAGTCGGAGAGCTAGGGGTGGGGGAGGGATGGAGAGAGAGGGAAAGCAAGGGTTACTTGAAGTTGGAGAAATCAATATTCATTCCACTGGGGTGTGAGCTGCCCAACTCCTTGAATTAGGCCAGCAATTCCCCTTTGTGCCAGAACTCCAGGGCTGCTGGGCTTCATCTGACATCTTGTGGCTATTCAGGGGATTGCAACTTGCTTGCAATCTGCAGCAAGGAAATTCAAGCCCTGTCATAGAAACATAGACAATAGGTGCAGGAGTAGGCCATTCGGCCCTTCGAGCCAGCACCGCCATTCAATATGATCATGGCTGATCATCCAACTCAGTATCCTGTACCTGCCTTCTCTCCATACCCCCTGATCCCTTTAGCCACAAGGGCCACATCTAACTCCTTCTTAAATATAGCCAATGAACTGGCCTCAACTCCCCTCTGTGGCAGAGAGTTCCAGAGACCCAGCACTCCAGCTGTCCCACGGTACGTGTTCATTCCAAGAGCTCTCCCGAGTTTGCCCTGATTCGAACTCAGAGATTTACGGTAAAAGGCCACACCTCGGTACTCGGGGCTCTCGTGGACATTTTCCAACATGTTGAAAAATCTTCACGAGTCTTCCCGAGCTTACCTGCCATTAGCGAGTCTTCCCGAGTCTTCCCGAGTACCTGGCGTTAGCGCTAAGAGACGTCCCCGAGCTCCGACGTACCAGCTACGTTCATTGTCCGTGCTTACCACGAGTTTAATTTTTTTTTAAACTCAGGAGAGCTCTTGGAATGAGCTCATACCGTGGGACAGGGTTTGAATTTGTTATGGGAGGTGGGGGCGGGTCACAAAAGACTGCAGATGCTGAAATCTTGATCAAAAAGCAAAGTGCTGCAGGAACTCAGCAATCCAGGCAGCATCTGTGGAGGGAAAGGACAGACGACATTTCGTGTCAGAACCCTTCCTTATTTGAAATAATCTGTTTTTAATTATTTATATCAGTGGATCAATGGTACTTTATTTGAAAAAGTTCACTTAAAAAGATAGACAAAGCACAAATTCTTAAGACCATACAAAGCTTTAATTTAACGTCTGACGGGTGTGGACCTAGAGACCCAGAGGCAACAGTTTCACGTCTGAATCTCCAGCAGCGCACACAAAGAAATACCAGAGAACTCAAGCTTATATACGTACAGATATAAACAAATTGGATGATGTAATGTACAAAATCATCATCCACCTCCAAATATGGAGTTGTTTTTCACTCTTTGCCAAAAACCAAACACCCCAATGGCATCTTCTGGGCCCCTTCTTATCTGATTAAACTCTCCAACTTACATAAAAAACCTTGTAAGAGAGGTGTGAACTATTCAACTTAAGTGAAACAACACCCTTGTCACGATGTGTGGTGTCCAAATCCCATCATGCATTACAATTGGCTTTTTACAACAGGAAAGCTTAAATATGACAACAATCAATTAATAACCAGCTCTTTCATATTGTCAAATGCACCTAGGTACAAACTTTTTTTTTGCTGCGAAAATGCTCTCAGTCACAGGGTGAACATACAAACGTTCTGCAGTGGCAGACGCCTTCCAGAGGTGAAGGTGGAGCCTCAGCGGATGGCGGTGGAGCCTCAGCAGTTGGCGGTGGAGTCTCGGCGGTTGGCGGTGGAGCCTCAGCAGTTGGTGGTGGAGCCTCAGCAGTTGGCGGTGGAGCCTCAGCAGTTGACGGTGGAGCCTCGGCGGGCTGGCGGTGGAGCCTCGGCAGCCACAGAGCCCGCAGCCATCAGTGCTTGAGTCGGTGGAGCCGGCGGCTGGGGCCTGGGTCAGCGCCACGGAGGTGTTTGGAGAGGGCTCAGCAGCGATGGTGGAGAGGTCGATGATGGCGCCGACCGACGGACGAGGACGGACACACATGGATGTGAGGACGCCGCTGCGGAAGAACGGAACAAAGGAGGAGCCGGTGTGGGGCGACTGCCGTGAGGGAGGGGGGAAGAACTGCACGGCTGCAGAAACCAAAGTTTAACTTGTTTATTTAACATCAACCTGCCAAAGGGACTAAAGATGGAAATTAGCTACTGGCTATAATCTTGCATATTTTACATGTAAATGTTCATCAATATGCACTGTCCCTGTTTAAAATAAATGAATAAACAAAACAAAACAAAAACCTGAGGGGGGGAGGGGGGGGGGCGATTTGGAACGTTGTCACTGCCCTTCATGGGCTACTATTTTCATATCTCAGGTATGCAAGCAAAGAATTTCACTTTGACGTGTCACATGTGGCAATAAACTATTCAATTCAATTCAATTCTACTCCATACAGACAGCACCCAAGGTCAGGATCGAACTCGGCGCTGTAAGGCAGCAACTCTACCACTCCGCCACTGTGCAGTGCAGCCTCGCAGGAAAATGGGACCAGCTCGGTTGGCATGGACAGGTTGGGCTGAAGGGCCTGTTTCCGTGCTGTACAACCATATGACTCTTTCTAGCATTTGTAGCTTATTATTTGGTTCAGTAGTTCTTCATTGATGTTTTGTGTGAGATTCTACAGTGTTAAGAGAATTTTGCAAGGAGAAATTAGTCACAGTCATAGAAAAAGGCCCTTCAGCCCACCAGATCTCTGCTGACCCTTTGCCTATCTACGCCAATCCCATTTACAGACATTAGGACCACATTTTTCGAAGCCTTGCGACGTAAATCTCTGTCTAAATGCCTCTTAATCATCACGATTGTATCTGAATTATTGGAGGCAGACACAACACGCTGGAGCACCTCAGCGGGACAGGCAGCATCTCTGGAGAGAAGGAATAGATGACGTTTCGGGTCGAGACCCTTCTTCAGACCATCAGAAGAAGGGAAGTGACCTGAAATGTAATCTATTCCTTCTCTCCAGAGATGCTGCCTCTCCCGCTGACTTACTCCAGCATGTTGTGTCTATCTTCGGTTTGAACCAGCGTCTGCAGTTCCTAAACATTTTGTTTGAAGTATTAAAGGGCCTGTCCCACCAGCATCCGACTCCATGCGATGAGCGCGATCAAACTAGAAGCGGGGGCCGCGCGGAGGTCGGGCGATCCCCTGTACAGGGCCATTCCCACCAACATGCGCCTGCATGCGGCAAGCGCGACCAAACCGGCAGCGAGGGCCGCGCGGAGATCGGGTGAGTGGCGCAACGCGGCGCAAAGTGAGGCGAACTTGGAGCGAAGTCTTAAAGGTAAGTTCGCCAGGACAGAGAGGGACACACAGAGAGGGGCACAGAGGCACACACACACAGAGGGCCACGGAGCCACACACATAGAGGGTCACGGAGGCACCTACAGATAGGGTCACGGAGGCACAATGTCGGGGCGGTGTGTAATGCGTCGTGGCGACTGCGAGCCGACAAGCTGTTGCCGCGCGGAATTTTTGGACATAGTCAGTTTTTCGGAGCCCCGCGCGATGTCAAGACAAACTCCGCACAATTCCGCACGGCTCCGCCGATCGAAGTGGGACCGGCCCAGCGACGCCGGACGGCTCAAGCGACCACGTTAGGTCGCGCTAATCGCATAGAGTTGCATGCTGGTGGGACAGGCCCTTTAAGGGTTTTGTCAGTGGTTCAATGAAGAAACCGCACCTTTTCTTGCAACCACAGGGGGGAGCCCTTGTCCACTATTATGTTGGAATTATACAGCATGGAAACAGGCCCTTCGGCCCAACTCACCCATGCTGACCAAGATGCCCCATCTAAACTAGCCCCATTTGCCTACATTTGGGCCATATCCCTCCAAACCTTTCCCATCCACGTGTCTGCCCAAATGTCTTTTGAATTGAAACAAGGAACTGCAGATGCTGGTTTACCAAAAAAAGGGACACAAAGTGCTGGAGTAACTCAGCGGGTCATGCAGCCTCTCTGGTGAACACGGATTGGTTACGTTTTGGGGTAAGACCTGTCTTCAGACCTATTCCTTCTCTCCAGAGATGCTGCCTGTCCCGCTGAGTTAGTCCAGCTTTTTGTGTCTAACTTCAGTTTAAGAATAAGGGGTAAGCCATTTAGAACGGAGACGAGGAAACACTTTTTCACGCAGAGAGTTGTGAGTCGGTGGAATTCTCTGCCTCAGAGGGCGGTGGAGGCAGGTTCTCTGGATGCTTTCAAGAGAGAGCTAGATAGGGCTCTTAAAAATAGCGGAGTCAGGGGATATGGGGAGAAGGCAGGAACAGGGGTACTGATTGGGGATGATCAGCCATGATCACATTGAATGGCGGTGCTGGCTCAAAGGGCCGAATGGCCTACTCCTGCACCTATTGTCTATTATCTATCTCCCAAGATGGAACACTATATGTAAGGGTGGAAAGGAACTGCAGATTGGGGATGATCAGCCATGATCACATTGAATGGCGGTGTTGGCTCTAAGGGCCGAATGGCCTACTCCTGCACCTATTGTCTATTGTCACACTGTCTCTCCCAATGTCTCTCCATGAGTATCAGACTGGATAGCACAGCACTTGTAATGGCGTCTTCCTTTCCCTTCTGCCTTTGGCATCCATCAAGGAACTATCTTGACCCTTTAACTCATCAATTGGCTCTGCTTCTTGAAAATGCAGCGACGGTTTCCACAAGTGATGATACTCCCAGAGGAGGTCGTTGAGGCAGGTACTATCAGAATGTTTCTGAAACATTTGGACAGGTGCATGGATAGGATAGACTCAGAGGTATATAGGGGTCAAACGCAGGCAGATGGGGCTAGTGTAGATGGGACATGTTGGTTGGTGTGAGCAAGTTGGGCCGAAGTGCATGTTTCCACACTGTGTGACCGACTGAATTCCTCCAGGAATTTAAGAAGGAACTGCTGATGCTGGAAAATCGAAGTTAGACAAAAGTGCTGGAGAAACTCAGCGGGTGCGGCAGCATCTATGGAGCGAAGGAAATAGGCAACGTTTCGGGCCGAAACGTTGCCTATTTCCTTCGCTCCATAGATGCTGCCTCACCCGCTGAGTTTCTCCAGCAATTTTGTCTACCTGCAAACCTATACGTCTTTGGAGTGTGGGAAGAAACCGGAGCACCCGGAGAAAACCCACGCAGGTCACGGGGAGAACGTACAACCTTCATACAGATAGCACCTGCAGTCAGGATTGAACCCGGGTCTCCCGCGCTGTAAGGCAGCAACTCTACCGCTGCGCCACCGTGCCTCCCTAAGTTCCAGTTCCTCCCTGCTTATCATAGAAACATAGAAATTAGGTGCAGGAGTAGGCCATTCGGCCCTTCGAGCCTGCACCGCCATTCAATATGATCATGGCTGATCATCCAACTCAATATCCCGTACCTGCCTTCTCTCCATACCCTCTAATCCCCTTAGCCACAAGGGCCACATCTAACTCCCTCTTAAATATAGCCAATGAACTGGCCTCAACTACCCTCTGTGGCAGAGAGTTCCAGAGACCCACCACTCTCTGTGTGAAAAAAGTCCTTCTCATCTCGGTCCTAAAGGATTTCCCCCTTATCCTTAAGCTGTGACCCCTTGTCCTGGACCTCCCCAACATCGGGAACAATCTTCCTGCATCTAGCCTGTCCAACCCCTTAAGAATTTTGTAAGTTTCTATAAGATCGCCTCTCAATCTCCTAAATTCTAGAGAGTATAAACCGAGTCTATGCAGTCTTTGTTCATAAGACAGTCCTGACATCCCAGGAATCAGTCTGGTGAACCTTCTCTGCACTCCCTCTATGGCAATTTATCCTCAACACTCAACTCTTTAAGAAGGAACTGCAGATGGTGGAAAATCGAAGGTAGACAAAAGTGCTGGAGAAACTCAGCGGGTGCAGCAGCATCTATGGAGCGAAGGAAATAGGCAACGTTTCGGGACGAAACCCTTCCGGGTTTCGTCCCGAAACGTTGCCTATTTCCTTCAGGGTTTCGGCCTGAAATATTGCCCATTTAGGTGTAGGTATATGGACGGGAAGGGAATGGAGGGGTATGGTTTGAGTGCAGGTAGATGGGACTAGGGGAAAAATAAATGGTCGGCACGGACTGGAAGGGCCGAGAAGGCCTGTTTCCGTGCTGTAATTGTTATATGGCTATATTGCCTTCACTCCATAGATGCTGCTGCACCCGCTGAGTTTCTCCAGCACTTTTTGAGGTCCTCCAGGACTTTGTTTTGTTTTTGTGCGACTGATTATATTCTATTTGAAGTTTTAATCTTCTGATGCCAAAAAAACCTTGCAACAATAAGCGTATTAAAATGCAGATATATGTATAAATGTAAATTATTCATAAATGATTGGTATAAACGTTATTAAATGCTCCCATTAGATTTACTTTCCGGCACCTCGCCCTATTCTTATTCCAGTCACCAGCACAGATGCTGGCTTGGAATCTGCCGCTGATAGATATACTGTGAGGTCCATCTCTCGAGAGAAGGAATGGGTGGTGTTTCGGGTCGGGACCCTTCTTCAGACTGAGAGTCAGAGGAGAGGGAACGAGAAATGGAGGGGTACAAAGAGAAGGCGAGGTGTGAAAACCACAGATCAAGGAATGTAAAGGGCCTGTCCCACCAGCATGCAACTCCATGCGATGAGCCCGACCTAACGTGTCGCTTGAGCCGTTCGGCGTCGCGGGGCCGGTCCCAGTTCTATCGCCGGAATTGTGCGGAGTTCGTCCCGACATCGCACGGGGCTCCGAAAAACTGACCGTGTTCAAAAATTCCGCGCGGCAACGGCTTGTCGGCTCGCAGTCGCCTTGACGCATTACACACCGTCTCGACGTCGTCCCTCCGTGACCCTCTCTGTAGGTGCCTCCGTGACCCTCTATGTGTGTGGTTCCGTGGCCGTCTGTGTGTGTGCCTCTGTGCCCCTCTCTGTGTGCCCCTCTCTGTCCTGGCGAACTTACCTTTAAGACTTCGCTCCAAGTTCGTCTCACTTTGCACCGCGTTGCGCCACTCACCCGACCTCCGCGCGGCCCTCACTGCCGGTTTGGTCGCGCTTGCCGCATGCAGGCGCATGCTGGTGGGAACGGCCCTGTACAGGGGATCACCCGACCTCCGCGCGGCCCCCGCTTCTATTTTGATCGCGTTCATCGCATGGAGTCGGATGCTGGCAGGACAGGCCCTTGAGGACTATTCTTGGCACCCTCCCAGACTCTCAGTCTGAGGAAGAGCCTCGAACCCGATGAGTCACCCATTCCTTCTCTCCAGAGATGCTGCCTGACCCGCTGAGTTACTCCAACTTTTTGTGTCTGTCTTTGGTGTAAACTGGGACTGTCATATGAGGAAAGATTGAAAAGACTAGGCTTGTATTCACTGGAGTTTAGAAGGATGAGGGGGGATCTTATAGAAACATATAAAATTATAAAAGGACAGGACAAGCTAGATGCAGGAAAAATGTTCCCAATGTTGGGCGAGTCCAGAACCAGGGGCCACAGTCTTAGAATAAGGGGGAGGTCATTTAAGACTGAGGTGAGAAAAAAACATTTTCACCCAGAGAGTTGTGAATTTGTGGAATTCCCTGCCATAGAGGGCAGTGGAGGCCAAATCACTGGATGGATTTAAGAGAGAGTTGGATAGAGCTCTAGGGGCTAGTGGAGTCAAGGGATATGGGGAGAAGGCAGGCATGGGTTATTGATTGGGGACGATCAGCCATGATCGCAATGAATGGCGCTGCTGGCTCGAAGGGCCGAATGGCCTCCTCCTGCACCTATTTTCTATGTTAAACCAGCACCTGCAGTTCCAACCTGCACATACCCCGAGGCCACCTTTCTGTTGATGTTCTCCGCTGGTCAGTGCCGCGTTGGGTAACGGCAGCGCATCTTTCAATGGTGGTGCAGTCATAGAGTGTGTGATACAGCATGGAAACAGGCCCTTCAGCCCAACTTGCCCATACCAGCCAACATGTTCCACCTGCCCGCGTTTGGTCCATATCCCTCCAAACCAGTCCTATCCATGTACATGTCCAACTGATTCTTAAACATTGGGATCGTCCCAGCCTCAACTACCTCCCCTGGCAGCTCGTTCCATACACCCACCACCCTTTGTGTGAAAACATTACCCCTCAGATTCCTATTAAAATCTTTTCCCCTTCACCTTGAACCTATGTCCTCTGGTCCTCGATTTGCCTACTCTGGGCAAGAGACTCTGTGCATCGACCCGATCTATTCCTCTCGTGATTTTATACAGCTGTAAATGAGAGCAGTGCTGCTGCAATCCCTCGTTAGTCCTGACAGGGTGTGACAAGGAATAGGTTGGAGAGAGGGTTAGAATGCAGGGTCAGGGCTGGGAGAGGGTTAGAATGCAGGGATGGGGATGAGGGGGTTCGATCCCAGGGCAGAAACCAGCGGAGAGCATTGGCAGAGAGAGGAGCTCGTGGTATGTGCAGGGAGGAACTGCAGATGCTGGTTTACACTGAAAATTGACACAGAAAACTGGAGTTACAGCAGGTCAGACAGCATCTCTGGAGAAAAGGAATAGGTGACGTTTCAAGTCGAGACCCTTCTTCAGACTGAGAGTCAGGGGAGAGGGTGACTGGGAGGTTCTACTGCAGTTGTACAGGGTCTTGGTGAGGCCACACCTGGAGTATTGCGTACAGTTTTGGTCTCCTAATCTGAGGAAGGACATCCTTGCCATAGAGGGAGTACAGAGAAGGTTCACCAGACTTCCATATGGAGAAAGACTGGATAGACTCGGCTTGTACTCGCTAGAATTTGGAAGATTGAGGGGGGATCTTATAGAAACTTACAAAACTCTTAAGGGGTTGGACAGGCTAGATGCAGGAAGATTGTTCCCGATGTTGGGGAAGTCCAGAACAAGGGGTCACAGTTCAAGGATTAGGGGGAAGTCTTTAGATGAGAGAAAAAAAAATTCACACAGAGAGTGGTGAATCTGTGGAACTCTCTGCCACAGAAGGTAGTTGAGGCCAGTCATTGGCTATATTTAAAGGGAGTTAGATGTGGCCCTTGTGGCTAAAGGGATCAGAGGGTATGGAGAGAAGGCAGGTACGGGATACTGAGTTGGATGATCAGCCATGATCATAGTGAATGGCGGTGCAGGCTCGAAGGGCCGAATGGCCTACTCCTGCACCTATTGTCTGTGTTTCTGTGTTTTCACACCTTACCTTCTCTTTGTAACGTCCACATCCCTCGTTTCCCTCTCCTCTTACACTCAGTCTGAAGAAGGGTCTTGACCCGAAACGTCACCCGTTCCTTCTCTCCAGAGATGGACCTCACGGTATCTACGGCAGTGGCAGATTCTGACCCAGAGCTGAGAAAGTTCGAATGTCAGAGCAGGTCTGAGAGACAGTTACATCGCAGGGGAAGAGCTGAGAGAGACTTAGAGCGCAAGAATGGGGCTGAGAGTGTTATAAAAGGACAGAAAGTTTAGTTTAGAGGTACAGTGTAAAGCTTTTTGTTGCGTGCTAACCAGTCAGCGGAAAGACTATACATGATTAGACAATAGACGCCATTCGGCCCTTCAAGCCATCACCGCCATTCAATGTGATCATGGCTGATCATCCCCAATCAGGACCCCGTTCCTGCCTTCTCCCTATATCCCCTGACCCCGCTATTTTTAAGAGCCCTATCTAGCTCTCTCTTGAAAGCATCCAGAGAACCAGCCTCCACCGCCCTCTGAGGCAGAGAATTCCACAGACTCACCACTCTCTGTGAGAAAAAGTGTTTCTCAAGCCGGGCATCTCATGGCATAGAAACATAGAAACATAGAAAATAGGTGCAGGAGTAGGCCATTCGGCCCTTCCAGCCTGCACCGCCATTCAATATGATCATGGCTGATCATCCAACTCAGTATCCCGTACCTGCGTTCTCTCCATACCCTCTGATCCCCTTAGCCACAAGGGCCACATCTAACTCCCTCTTAAATATAGCCAATGTCCTCGTTCTTCAGAGAACGGGGATTCTCCTCCCCCACTATAGATGAGGCTCGCACCAGGGTCTCCTCCATACCCCGCAACACTGCCCTCTCTCCCCATTCCCCCACTCACAACAAGGGCCGAGTCCCCCTGGTCCTCACCTTTCACCCCACCAGCCGGCGCATACAACACATAGTCCTCCGCCAGTTTCGCCACCTCCAACGTGACCCCTCCACTCGCCACATCTTCCCATCTCCCCCCTGTCTGCCTTCCGCAAAGACCGCTCCCTCCGCAACTCCCTTGTCAATTCTTCCCTTCCCTCCTGCTCCACCCCTTCCCCGGGCACTTTCCCTTGCAACCGCAAGAGATGCTACACTTGTCCCTTCACCTCCCCCATTCACTCCTTTCAGGGACCCAAGCAGTCCTTCCAGGTCCGACAGAGGTTCACCTGCACCTCCTCCAACCTCATCTACTGCATCCGCTGCTCCAGATGCCAGCTGATCTATATCGGTGAGACCAAGCGGGCGCTTGGCGATCGTTTCGCCGAACACCTCCGCTCGGTCCGCAATAACCAACCCGACCTCCCGGTGGCTCAGCACTTCAACTCCCCCTCCCATTCCGTATCCGACCTCTCGGTCCTGGGCCTCCTCCACGGCCAGAGTGAGCAACACCGCAAGTTGGAGGAACAGCGCCTCATATTCCGCTTGGGGAGTCTGCATCCTCTGGGCTTAAACATTGAATTTTCTCAATTCTGTTAACCCTGGCTGTCTCCTCCCCTTCCCACCTCTCCCTCAGCCCTCGGGCTCCTCCTCCTTTTTCCTTTCTTCCCCCCCGCGTCCCCCCACCCCCCATCAGTCTGAAGATGGGTTTTGGCCCGAAACGTTGCCTATCTCCTTCGCTCCTTAGATGCTGCTGCACCCGCTGAGTTTCTCCAGCGTTTTGTGTACCCTCACTAGGACACAGTTCCTTGCAGTATAACACGGAGGACAGCAGGGGGAGGCATCGAGCCAGCATTGCGGGCAGGAGCTCAACTCGGTGGAAGTTAGAAGGAACTACTGGTTGACATAGAAACATAGAAAGATAGGTGCAGGAGTAGACCATTCGGCCCTTCCAGCCAGCACTGCCGTTCAATATGATCATGCCTGATCATCCACAATCAGTACCTCGTTCCTGCTTTCTCCCCATATCCCTTGATTCCGTTAGTCCTAAGAGCTAAATCTAACTCTCTCTTGAAAACATCCAGTGAATTGGCCTCCACTGCCTTCTGTGGCAGAGAATTCCACAGTATCACAACTCTCTGGGTAAAAAAGTTTTTCCTCATCTCAGTTCTAAAAGTTCTACACCGAAGAGGGACACAAAATGCTGGAGTAACTCAACGGGACAGGCGGCATCTCTGGAGAACAGGGAATAGGTGATGATTCAGGTCAGACTGAGAGTCAGGGAGGGGGAAACTAGACGTTTGGCAAATTGGAGGAACAGCGCCTCTTATTCCGCTTGGGTACTTTGTCAACAAAATAGAGAGAGTACAGAGGAGATTTACTAGAATGTTGCCTGGGTTCCAGCAACTAAGTTACAGGGAAAGGTTGAACAAGTTAGGTCTTTATTCTTTGGAGCGCAGAAGGTTAAGGGGGGACTTGATTGAGGTCTTTAAAATGATGAAAGGGATAGACAGAGTTGACGTGGATAAGCTTTCCCCATTGAGGGTAGGGAAGATTCAAACAAGTGGGCATGACATGAGAATTAAGGGACAGAAGTTTAGGGGTAACATGAGGGGGAACTTCTTTACTCAGAGATTGGTGGCTGTGTGGAATGATCTTCCAGCAGAAGTGGTGGAGGCAGGATCAATTTTTAACATTTAAAAGTAAAGTGGATAGGTATATGGATGGGAAGGGAATGGAGGGGTATGGTCTGAGTGCAGGTAGATGGGACTAGGGGAAAATAAATGGTCGGCACGGACTGGAAGGGCCGAGAAGGCCTGTTTCCGTGCTGTAATTGTTATATGGTTATATGGTTTACACCCCAGCGATATGAACATTGACTTCTCCAACTTCAGATAGCCCTTGCTTTCTCTCTCCATCCCCTCCCCCTTCCCAGTTCTCCCACTAGCCTGCCTAAGAAAGAACTGCAGATGCTGGTTTAAATGGAAGGCAGACACAAAATGCTGGAGTAACTCAGGGGGTGAGGCAGCATCTCTTATCTGGAGAGAAGGAATGGGCGACGTTTCGGGTTGAGAACCTTCTTCAGTCTGAGGAAAAGGGTCTCGACCCGAAACGTCGCCCATTCCTTCTCTCCAGAGATGCTGCCTCACCCCCTGAGTTACTCCAGTATTTTGCGTCTGCCTTTGTATATTAAGATGTGCTGGGTTTGTATGGTCTTTTGCAGAGAGCCGCAGACACCGAGCACAGAAGCCTCTTGGTGCACGGCAATCATTGAGGTACAGCGTGGAAACAGGCCCTTCGGCCCATTGAGCCCACACTGACCAGCAATCACTAGCACACTAGTTCTCGCCTGTTTCCATGCTGTGAGCTGTATTTAGTTTATTGTCACGTGTACAGTGAAAAGCTTTTTTTGCATGCTAACCAGTCAGCGGAAAGACAATACATCTATAGTATATTTATCTTAGCTCAGAGATACAGTGCTGAAACAGGTCCTTCGGCCCACCGAGTCTGTGCCGACCAGCGATCCCCGCACACTAAAGGGCCTGTCCCACCAGCATGCGATTCCATGCAGTGAGCGCAACCAAACCGGCAGCGGGCGCCGCGCGGAGGTCGGGTGATCCCTGTACAGGGCCGTTCCCACCAGCATGCGCCTGCATGCGGCAAGTGCGACCAAACCGGCAGCGAGGGCCGCGCGGAGTTCGGGTGAGTGGCGCAACGCGGCGCAAAGTGAGGCGAACTTGGAGCGAAGTCTTAAAGGTAAGTTTGCCAGGACAGAGAGGGACACATACAGAGGGCCACGGAGCCACACACAGAGAGGGTCACGGAGGCACCTACAGAGAGGGTCACGGAGGCATGACGTCGAGGCGGTGTGTAATGCGTCGAGGCGACTGCGAGCCGACAAGCCGTTGCCGCGCGGAATTTTTGAACATGGTTAGTTTTTCGGAGCCCCGCGCGATGTCGGGACGAACTCCGCACAATTCCACACGGCTCCGGCGATCGAAGTGGGACCGGCCCCGCGACGCCGGACGGCTCAAGCGACCACGTTAGGTCGCGCTCATCGCATGGAGTTGCATGCTGGTGGGACAGGACCTTAACACTATCCTACGCACTAGGGACAATTTACAATTTTACTGTAGCCAATTAACCTACAAACCTGGAGCGCAGGAGGAGGCTGGAGCACCCGGAGAAAACCCACGAGATTATGGGGAGAACGTACAAACTCCGTACACACAGCACCCATGGTCAGGATCGAACCTGCTGTGGGGCAGCAACTCTACACCTGCGCCACCGTGCCGCCCTTGGAGTTTATGACAAGCCAGTAGCCTCACAGGTAGCTTTTTAATTCCATATTTTTTCAGTTTATTTAATGTGTCCAGACCCGGATTCGAACTCGTGCCCCTGGGTCAATGATCCAACTCACTGGTTGCTACCTCAGCGGCTTAACCACCATGCTACGACAGGCTGCAATCAGGGCATTGCATGAAAGCCACGCCAGGAGCTAACGAGGGTAAATTGGGAGCAGGTGATATTGAGCCCGCCCTCGTTATACTGTGGGGGCAGTTTATAGACCAGCTGGTCACAGCTCAGGTCCGGAACCTTCCATAGAGGAGGAAGGACAAGGTAGGGAAACTGGATATGTTGCAAACTCTGTCAAAAATAGAAAGAGGAAGTATGTGTAAGGTTCAGGAAGATGAAAGTAGACAGGGCCTTCAAGGAATGGAAAGCAAAAAAGAACTCAAGCAGGCCATTAGAATGGTCAAAGTGGAATTAAAGAAAATCCAAGCCTTTATGTATGTACATTAAAAACCAGATTTACAGGGCCGTCGAGGAATGGGAAGCAAGTGTGTGTAGGATAGTGTTAGTGTGTGGGGATTGCTGGTCGGCACGGACTCGGTGGGCCGAAGGGCCTGTTTTCCGCGCTGTGTCTCTTAGACTTAAACTAAACTTCAAAGTGCATCGTGGAGTGAGTGATGTGGTCAAGCAACGGTCCTCCAGGGGAGGAGACTGGCGGCGAGAATTTGTTTTCAATTTGGCCGCTCGGGAGGCAAAGGAAATGGAAATAAAGAGACAATAAGGATAGCTGCCTGGAGGCATCAGTGCAACAGGTGGGATGGCTTATGCATGTCAACAAGGATCAGCTCCCTGAGGGAGAGAGGAAGGAGGAGGGGGGGGGGTTATATTTTTAATGAAGATAGACACAAAATGCTGGAGTAAACGGCCTGTCCCACCAGCATGCAACTCTATGCGATTAGCGTGACCTAACGTGGTCACTTGAGCCGTCCGGCATCGCGGGGCCGGTCCCACTTCGATCGCCGGAGCCGTGCGGAATTGTGCGGAGTTCGTCCCGACATCGCGCGGGGCTCCGAAAAACTGACCGTGTTCAAAAATTCCGCGCGGCAACGGCTTGTCGGCTCGCAGTCGCCTCGACGCATTACACACCGTCTCGACATCGTGCCTCCGTGAACCTATCTGTAGGTGCCTCCGTGACCCTCTGTGTGTGTGGCTCCGTGACCCTCTATGTGTGTGCCTCTGTGCCCCTCTCTGTGAGTCCCTCTCTGACTTGGCGAACTTACCTTTAAGACTTCGCTCCAAGTTCGCCTCACTTTGCGCCGCGTTGCGCCACTCACCCGACCTCTGCGCGGCCCTCGCTGCCGGTTTGGTCGCGCTTGCCGCATGCAGGCGCACGCTGGTGGGAACGGCCCTGTACAGGGATCACCCGACCTCCGCGCGGCCCCCGCTTCTAGTTTGATCGCGCTCATCGCATAGAGTTGCATGCTTGTAGGACAGGCCCTCAGCCAGGCAGCATCTGTGGAGAGTGGTGAGTCTGTGGAATTCTCTGCCTCAGAGGGCGGTGGAGGCAGGATCTCTGGATGCTTTCAAGAGAGAGCTAGATAGGGCTCTTAAAAATAGTGGAGTCAGGGGATACGGGGAGAAGGCAGGAACGGGGTACTGATTGGGTATGATCAGCCATGATCACATTGAATGGCTCGAGGGCTGAATGGCCTACTCCTGCACCTGTTGTCTATTGTCTATTGTCTCCAGAGATGCTGCCTGAACCCGCTGAGATACTCCAGCATTTTGTGTCTATCGTCGGTGATGGGATGATTCAGTTGCCTGATAGCAGCTGGGAGGAAACTGTCCCTGAATCTGGAGTTGGGCCAAAGGACTCGTTTCTGTGCTGTGTGACTCTGCGACTCGAATCCTGTTGGATGTGGCTACTATAACTAAGACTGGTCAGGCTCGCTATAGACTCATTTATTACCATAAAGGACGGCTGGGTTAAAAATTTTCTAAAGACGTGTTATGATTGGAGTGGGTTACAGGATCAGTCCCAACCTATTTAATCATTCATTTACCAAACTAGATGGAAATTAAAAACACACAGAGAAAATTTGACTGCTATAATTAATTAAACTGGACCCAAAACATCACCTAGTTCTTCTCTCCAGAGATGCTGCCTGACCCGCTGAGTTACTCCAGTATTTTGCCTCTATCTTCGGTGTAAACCAGCATCTACAGTTCCTTTCTACACATTGTGTTTAGTTGAGAGATGCAGGGCAGACACAGGCCCTTCGGCCCATCGAGTCCGCCCCGCGCACTAGTTCTATGTTATCTCACGCTGGGGGAAATTTGCAGAGGGCCAAATCGACCCGCAAACCCGCACGTCTTTGGGACGTGGGAGGAAACCGGAGCGCCCGGAGAAAACCCACGCAGTCACAGGGAGAACGTGCAAACTCCACACTGACAGCACCCGAGTCCGGGTCGGGCAGCATCTCTGGACAACATAGATATGTGATCTTTTGGGTCGGGACTTCAGACCCGAAACGTCACCTACCCATATTCTCCATGGATGCTGCCTGACCCAATGAGTTTGCGAGTCTGAAGAAGGGTCTCGACCGGAAACGTTGCATATTTCCTTCGCTCCACAGATGCTGCCTCACCCGCTGAGTTTCTCCAGCATTTTTGACTACCATTGAGTTACTCCAGCACTCTGTGGCTTTCCTGACTTTCCTTGGCACACAAGCTGATGGATGGGCACCATGAGGCGAAGAAGAGACTTTATCTCCGAGGAAAGTGAGGTGCTCATATGTGATAGGAGCAGAAGTAGGCCATTCGGCCCATCAGGTCTGCCATTCAATCGTGGCTGATCTATCTCTCTTCCTAACCCCATTCTCCTGCCTCCTCCCCATAACCCCTGACACCCGCATCCAGAATCTGTCTATCTCTGCCTCAAAATTATCCACTAACTTGTCCTCCACAGCCATCTGTGGCAATGAATTCCACAGATTCACCACCCTCTGACTAAAGAAATTCCTCCTCATCTCCTTCCTAAAGGAACACCCTTTAATTCTGTGACTGTACCCTCTGGTTCTAGACTCTCCCACTAGTGGAAACTTCCTCTCCACATCCACTCTATCCGGGCCTTTCACTATTTGGTCAGTTTCAATGAGGTCCCCGCTCATGATGGTCACTCCTCCCAAGAATATTATGGACTAATAGAGTGGCACAGCAAAGGGCCAGGCCCCAACTCGGTAAACAAAAATGCCTTTATAACAAGAGGAATCGAATATAGGAGCAAAGGGGTCCTTCTGCAGTTGTACAGAGCCCTAGTGAGACCACACCTGGAGTATTGTGTGCAGTTTTGGTCCCCTAATTTGAGGAAGGGCATTCTTGCTATCGAGGGAGTGCAGTGTAGGTTTACAAGGTTAATTCCCAGGATGGCGGGACTGTCATATGCTGAGAGAATGGAGCAGCTGGGCTTGTACACTCTGGAGTTTAGAAGGATGAGAGGGGATCTCATTGAAACATATAAGATTGTTAATGGCTTGGACACACAACAGGCAGGAAACATGTTCCCGATGTTGGGGAATCCAGAACCAGGGGCCACACACAGTTTAAGAATAAGGGGTAAGCCATTTAGAACGGAGACGAGGAAACATTTTCTCTCACAGAGAGTGGTGAGTCTGTGGAATTATCTGCCTCAGAGGGCGGTGGAGGCCGGTTCTCTGGATGGTTTCAAGGGAGAGCAAGATGGGGCTCTTAAAAAATAGTTGAGTTAGGGGATATGGGGAGAAGGCAGGAACGGGGTACTGATTGGGGATGATCAGCCATGATCACATTGAATGGTGGTGCTGGCTCAAAGGGCCGAATGGCCTCCTCCTGCACCTATTGTCTATTGTCTATTGTCAACTCATCCATGCTGAACAAGATGCCTGCCTACACTAGTCCGATGTTCCTGCATCTGGTCCATATCCTTATTTTCTTTCCTGTTCATGTACCTGTCCAAATGTCTTTAATATGTTGTTACTGTACCTGCCACAACCACTTTGTTCCATATACCCATCTATACCTGTGTGCAAAAAGTTGCCTCTGAGGTTCCTATTAAATAATTTCCCTTCCATCCTAAACCTATGTCCCCTGGTTCTTGATTCTGCTTCCAAGGGGTAAAAGACTGTTAATTCTTCTTATCCATTCCCCTCGTAATTTAACACACCTCTGTCCGATCACTGCTCGGCCTCTCTCTAACTAAGGCGGCTCTTCGGGGTCAAAATACGGATTAGGGATTAAAAGTGAAACCGTTACCGAATACCACAATACAATAGGGGTGGTGCAGCGGTAGAGTTGCTGCCTTACAGCGAATGCAGCACCGGAGACCCGGGTTCGATCCCGACTGCGGGTGCTGTCTGTACGGAGTTTGCACGTTCTCCCCGTCACCAGTGTGGGTTTTCTCTGAGATCTCCGGTTTCCTCCCACACTCCTAAGACGTGCAGGTTTGTAGGTTAATTGGCTTTGGTATAAGTGTAAAAAATGTCTCGAGTGGGTTTAGGATAGTGTTAATGTGCGGGGATCGCTGGTCAACGTGGGCGGAAGGGCCTGTTTCTGCGCTGTATCTCAAAACTAAACCAAACAGCACCTCATAGTTCGCTTGGGCAGCTTACAACCCAGCAGTATGAACATTGACTTCTCTAACTTCAGATAGCCCTTGCTTCCCCTCTCTCTCCATCCCCTCCCCCTTCCCAGTTCTCCCACCAGTCTTACTGTCTCCAACTACATTCTATCTCTGTACCACCCACACCCCTGACTTCAGTCTGAAGAAGGGTCTTGGCCCGAAACGTCACACATTCCTTCCCTCCAGAGATGCTGCCTGTCCCGCTGAGTTACGCCCCTGTCCCACTTAGGAAACCTGAACGGAAACCTCTGGAGACTTTGCGCCCCACCCAAGGTTTCCGTGCGGTTCCCGGAGGTTTTGGTCAGTCTCCCTAATGGTCGAAAGTGGTTTCCGCTTCTATGTTCCAGAGATTATTTCAAAAAAATGAAAAAACCTCCGGGAACCGCACGGAAACCTTGGGTGGGGCGCAAAGTCTCCAGAGGTTTCCGTTCAGGTTTCCTAAGTGGGACAGGGGCATTACTCCAGCATTTCGTGACCATCCAGTGGACACAAGTCGGCTGCACTTGGCATCACTCTCAGCTGATCTAATAAAGACCAGCAAATATAATTCTCTGTGATTTCCTCTCCAAAGAAGTCGGTTCTTATTCATATTTAATCTCGGGCACGAATCCAGGCAAAGCTGAATCAGAATGGAGTTGCAGGAATCACTGCAATTTCCTGTTTTTGCAAAATACGATCTATATTAAAAAGGCGTGCAAAGGGTTTATATTCAATTCAAGGCATTGGAATTAAAATCCGCCAGCTGTGCCGTCTGTGTTACTGTGTCCTGTTATATTTCTCTCCCCTACAATGTTTGCCATTTGCAATACAATTGGACTAATATTTGGATTGATATCAAAGGAAACCAATTGAGTTCTGATGAGCTCAGATCGATATAGACTCTGAGTGGTAGAAGCTCCAGAAATCCTGCTGTCAGAACTGTTTGAAGGCATTAGCGTGAGATGACATAGGTCCTTTGCATTTGAAAAGATTTTTTTTTTCCAGGAATCTCTGATTTAACTTGGGACCTTGTTCAAAGGGAAGGTTGGTTTGTTTGGAGTTATCAGTGGAGGATGTCAAAGGCACTCTAAAGGCTCATTTAGGATCTTGACTCCCTAACGAATGAAGCAGATAGTTTTTTAGTTTACTTTGGAGATATGGCATGGAAACAGGCCCTTCGGCCCAGCGGGTCCATGCAGACCAGCGATCCCCGCACACTAACACTACCCCACAGACAAGGGGGCAATTTATTAATTTTACCGAAGCCAATTAATCAACAAACCGAAGGACCTGTTTCCGCGCAGTATCCCTAAGCGAAACTAAAATAACTTCCTCCAGATCTCTGTTTGAATTAACGGCTAATTTACACTTAAGCTGTGGGATTGTCTAAACACCTGCCGATAGTTTATCTCAGATCCCTCGTTTTCCTTGGGATTTGCCGGTTTAATTAGAAAAGGTTGGAGCTTCTCGAAATTTCTGTAGCAAATTCCCCGGGGATGATTTTTAACCAACAGTCGGGACTCTCCCTCCTAGCGAAGGACTGAAGATTTATGCGGCAATGTCGCTGAGGCGATGAAGGACATCAGACCACAGGACGGTCGGAATGAAGGTGATGGCTGCAACGAGCCTTTGTGGCAGCTGAAGCTGGGACTGCAAAGGGCAGGTCCCACTTTCACGACATCTGCCGAGTTTGCCCTTGACTCAGGCTCGCAGCATGGTCGCCACGAGGCAGATCGTAGGTAGATCGTAGGTAGATCGTAGGTAGATCGTAGCAGGCAGTGATGCTAGTCGCAGGTACTCATGGCATCAAGTAGGTCGGGGCGTTTTTCCTAGCATAATGAAAAATGTCCACCAGTTAAAAAGGTCGTGAAAGTGGGTCTGGCCCGTTACATAGCACCACTGGATGGATTTAACAGCGAGTTGGATAGAGCTCTAGGGGCTAGTGGAGTCGAGGGATATGGGGAGAAGGCAGGCACGGGTTATTGATAGGGGATGATCAGCCATGATCACAATGAATGGCGGTGCTGGCTCGAAGGGCCGAATGGCCTACTCCTGCACCTATTTTCTATGTTTCTATGTAACATATGGACTCAGA